>OZ026612.1:32638771-32758771 GCA_964020975.1 Hermodice carunculata
AATAATTAGCCCCGGGTGTGCTTGCTAGTGCTTTGATTTTATCTTGAAGAGAAAGTAGTTTCTTTTGTTTGTCACTGTGGGAGGGACTGTTTTTAATCAATCAGTGCTCACAACTACTATAAATATGAATAACAGGTTCACAAAAGGGAACCTTCACTTGCTGGCCAGTGCTTCAAGCTGTTTTGAGCCTGCAGATAGAAAAATGAATCGCGACACTTCGTGTAAAATAAAACCAAATGACAATGTTTCTGTATTCATAATAAATGACTTTATAATGAATTTTGGTTGTTTTTGAGGGATTAAGTACCTTACCGGTGTATAAGACAACCTGAGTTAACATGTTTAAAATTTGTATTAATGGGTCTGTTGTAGATGAGTCTTTCGGACTGATGCGTGCATGTTGTTGCCATTTTCTACCACTATAAATTCACTGCAAAGTGATTGTATATATCCAGTCTGACGGTTGGATTGTATATACAGAATCGCCATGGGGCCAAATGACCAATTTTTGTTTATTTAAAAATGCATTTGGCATTATCTTCTGTAGTTAAAGGTCTTCATGAAACTTGGCCTATAGTGAGATATGCTCCAGAGACATAAAATTTGACATTTACTTGACCTTGAAATGACCTTGAACACCACAACGTATCTATCAACATATTTCTATGTCAATTTTCACCCAGATATTTACACATATAAACTCAAAATGGCCGTTTTCATTTGAAAACAATGACGTCTGAGGATTATCATGAAATATATTATTTGGCATATAACCAAAAAATTAACTGATCTAAAAAAATCTGGGTAGAAAAGGTATTTTGCCCAAATATCAGAAAAGTTTCGAATTGCCTCATTAACATATATCCACCATCGGGTGCAGCTAATAGTGAAGCTGATTAAAAAAAAAAAAGTCACGTGAATTTGTGTAATCTTAGTGAAATTACATCAATAGGAAATCAGAGCCCCGTTTTCGATTTCTAAATCCAAGATGGTCGCCAACAATGGGCTTATGGGCTTAATTTCAAATAGACGTAATATCATTTAAAATATACGATTTTTGGATGATCTTTTTAGAACAAATTATCTACTAATTGAGCGTAATCATTGTGTTTCTCCTTTTTTTCCAGATGTTTGCTTGTTATGTAAAAATAGAAAAAACTATTGCAAAATACCCCTCATACATTATTTTTCATTTTTGGCTAATTTCGAAGATATTTCTTTCCTTCCAAAGGTTTCTATGCAAAATTTTGCACATTTTTTTCTCTTCACGTTTTGCGATTTCTTGTTATAAATGTGTCAAAAAGAAAAAAAAACTATCCAAATCACTAAAGTGAGCCGTTCATCTCAATGTCACTGAACATGTCAAATTGTTTTTTCCACTGGTATGATCTATATTTCTTGCCAAGTTTCATCAACAATAGATTTCTCTGCCATAAGTATCCAGCAAATGACCTAAAGTTGGCTATTCTGATGCCCAACTTTGGTGTCACTGGTCCCCAGTGTGAATGTTCGTTTTGGCATGGCTACCGAAAACGGACGATGAATTCGGTATATAGATATGGTACTGATAATTTGGTGTTATAAGATTTTGGTTTATCGTCCTATTCCGGATATAGTAATAATAGCATGATTGCTTGGGTGACGCATTTAAAATTTAAGAATTTAAACATTGCAAACAAAGTCACACAGTGCTTAGAACTGTCTCACTTCTGTGAAACCAAGATGGCATGCAGATTAATTATGGTTGCAGCTTTGGTATATTAAATGCTGTGGAGAAATTTATAGGTATAGGTCTTCGCGAAAAAAATGAACATATAAAATACAATGCAGATGCGTATTGATGTGGTCGGAGAGGAATCTTGTTGGACCAAAACACATTTTACACCACGTACCTATTCACCTTTTTATGAACGCCACGACGATATAGAGATATAAAGGGTGTGTTCGACACTTGTAACATCTTCATTTGCCAATAGGTTCGAGGCCATATATGCCATTTTCTGAGGTACTAGAGATGAAATATATATGTATATTAATTACACAAAAGCAGAGACGTGCACGTCTCTGATAAGGGTTGTTGTCTATTTGGTGATATTTTGTATTGAACAAAGTAATCAAACACCCAGGACTTGATCATTACATTCCATTCCTTTGGGGCGCTGCAGGGCAACAGACGTGCGTACGTAAATAGTTCAAAATTGTTTCCATCATAAAGTATATATTTTCAATGACGGACTGTTCGGAACTTTTGCACCAGAACATCGCTATTAACTATACTCCCATTTATGTGCAAACTTACAACATTTTATTCAAAATCATACAAATGTTATCAAGCATTGCAAGTGATTTCTCACATGCTTAAAAAAAAATCTTCGTTTATCATGTCTTTAGATGCAACCATTGTCCAAGGTCAGAAAACAATGCTAGAATTTCCAGGACCAGTTGTGTTTTGTTGCTCCATATGCGTATACGCCTAAGGGTCAATGACCCATCACAATGGCATCGGGGTATTTCTCGTGACACTAAATTACGATTAGAAGTCTCCATCCCTCACGGGTATGACGCACTGGTATCCTTGAATAACATGTTGTCGTATCTAACTATGGCGACGATCCGATTGTGGAAAAACCCAAACCATATGGTATATAAGGCAAGCGACATTGTATTTTGTGGCTTGACATGGTGCGTGATGGATTTACTATTCAGAGATATGAAGGCATCGATGAATATTGTGTTATTTCTTATGGCAGCAAGTCCTCTGGTCTATGGAAATTATCAAATGTACAATGGCAAATATAGAGGTATGTACATGTATATTATTTTGTGTTGAAGTTTTGTGTTTTGTTCTGACCTGATTCTAATTGTCCATCCAAAATTTATTCATTATCCCTAAGATTGGAACCAGAAACATTTTCCTTGGCTTTACCAAACTTCGATGAAAACACACAAGTCAGGTGCCTACAACGGAGTGTTTCTATCCTCCAGCAGAGATAAATAAACAGCGTTCGGTAAGCATGCAAACGACTCCGGAAAGGTTCGTCAAATACCATAGTATGTATCATTGGTCCGTTGTTTTGAGCCGCCTGTGAAACAGATTTTCTGCCATTTAAAATACATTTGTCAAAGTTGGTGATGCTCTCTTGCTTCAAAAACACCTAAAGACCCCCAAAATTTACCAGAGAGAGAGAGAGTGAGAGAGAGAGAGAGAGACAGAGACAGAGAGAGACAGAGAGAGAGAGAGAGAGACAGAGAGAGAGAGAGTTAGTGATGCTCTCTTGCTTCAAAAACACCTAACGACCCCCAAAATTTACCAGAGAGAGCGAGAGAGAGAGAGAGAGAGAGAGAGAGAGAGAGAGAGAAAGAGAGAGAGAGAGAGAGAGCAAGCTACTTTAGCAGTTGTTGAGGTGCATGTGAAAACAACTTTATTGAAATTGTCATAATGCCTTTATTCCATGAATCGGAAAAGACTTCAATTAATTTTTCCTTGAATGTAAGTTTTCCGAGCAAATTTATCACACTCAAACTGTGAAGTATGTAGACAATGCCACAGACACATGGTAGTCCTGGTTCTCTCACACCAATGTCCAATCACGTGCATTTCCGGGGAATCCCATAAGAAATTTCATAACTGAAGTCGTAAGCAGCCCCGGATGTCCCGTTTGTGATTATTCAGGAAAAACCCTGTCGCACCTGACAGAAATGATAAAGACGTGGATCACAGGGAGATAATAGCGAGCCCCAGGGCAGATTAGCCTGTAGGGTGCATGATGAGATGAAAGTCGATGTAATTAACCGCTGCTTGCAACGGTAGGTCAATATGACCTGTTGCTGTTCAGTAAACCCATTTGCTCAATTGCCAACCCTCACAGCGAAAGGGTGGGAAAATAGGTTGCAGTAATATAAATGTATCCCTCGTCCGAACTTGTTAGAAATGATAATATACTTGTTAAGCACCTGTTTGAAATATTTTTTAGAGAAGGAACATCTGTAATAAACTTCCACTTAAATTAAGGTCGAAAACATTTGTTGACATGTTGATAAATTAAGAACGTGCATGGAAGCAAAAAGTTATTGGGCAAAGGAATATGATACTCATACTAACTTCAACAAGATGAACGTACAATAAGGTATGCAGTATATGTGTTTAGTATTTTTCGAACATAGAAAATGCACATATATTCTATGTTTGGTCCGCTTTTTCATATAAAAGGTAAATCACAGTTTACAAAGACAACAATAGCGTCAGCATCATTTGCAGTACAAAAAAAAAAAAAAAAAAAAAAAAAACCCAACAGCTGAATGAAAATGTTATTGTCCAATCAGTCATTTTGTTGCGAAAAATATTTAATTGCCTCCTTTTCCGAAGCATAATCAGTTGACAAGCTGTGAGCCTCACAACAACTGACACTGAAAGGTAACTCATATATTTAAATTTTAGTTTCCGTGAAGTATCATCAGGCAACTCTCCACAAAACAATGTGTCTTTTCTTTTTCTTTTAGGAAAATGCATCAATGACGGTTGGTTCTACCATGGCCCTCGTACATTTTGCATGTGTTCTAACGGCAATGCCTATATAATACCTTGTGCCCCAGGCACTGCTAACTACCCACTGGGTGCGCTCTACCATTCTGGCGGGAGAGTCGGTCCTGGTGTCTTCTGCAGCATAAATCTCAATGATTACCGACGCAGCCTCGTTGTCGTAACACCTGCACCTGGACTACCTGCCGAGCCACCTCGTGTGAGTGATCCATTTGTGTTTGGATATCCATTTGCCTATGGTCATAATCTCTATCCGCCGTACTTTCACGACAGTTTTATTGCGCCGGGCGTTGCACTTCCAACCAATCTTGAACGTCCGCTAGGTGGCAGTAGTAGTGAAGAAGACTATGATGACGAGGATTTTAACGACTTTTTGAAAAGGCATGGACAGAGACAGGGCGGTGATAGCCATGAGGGGTCAAGGTAGTGAACAGTAAAAAAAGTTGTAAATGTGGCAGTGGATACTGTTTTTTTGCTTACCTCATGTTAAACAAGCCATCCAACAGGGCATTATGGATTACCTCACTTCAGAGAAAAGCTCTGCAAGCAAACGACGTTATAGCAATGTTGGGTTATAAGCGTTATTTCCCGCAGAGGGAAAGGGCGCAGTGTCTCGAAACATAGAGGAAAAGTGTCTCGAAGCACTCTCATTTGTGCCTGTAATTATATTTATTAAAGAATGAATGTGTACACATATTGTCTTCCGTTTTATTTTGCCAGTGTCTCCATAATGTCACATTCTAGCATGTGAGCATAAAAATACACCGGCTCTTGTGTGTCCAAGGACGCCCAAATACGGGTTATGATGTAGTACCCAAAATTTATCAATAAGCCATTGTCATTAATTCAAAATTTTCATGACCTTCACATCGTTTAACTTTCGAAAATCCTAATTTTCTTCATTTCGTCCCACTTGCCCGTTCAGTCGTTCAGTGAGTAGACTTACATACATACATTGTTATAATATTTTATTTCCGAAACAAAAAGCGATTTTGTATCAGTATTCATGAATGATCATTCATTTGAATTGTTTGAAACGTGTGCTGTTAATATGCATTTAATGGTCATTTCTCGTACTGTGACCCGCTTTCTACGGAATCATATCCTTCAGTTGTGTGTTAAGTAAGTTTTTCAACGTCTTAGCTATCTGATCAAGAAACAAGTCGGTGTTATTGACATGGCTGAAAAACAAAGCATGCAAGTTTTCAACATCACATGTACTGGCTCTTTACACCGTAAACATGACAAAGGTCCGGCTGATTATACAGCATGTACAAATGATGCGGAATATTTGTTTAATCAAATCCACAATTGAAAAGGTGTAGTCAGTATGCAATCCCTGTAATAGGCAAGGGCAAGAACAGAAGGTTCAAGAACTGCTTAAAAGAGGGCACTGCAGTCAGTGGAGGGTTAGGGTTGTGTATTCCTATAACGTAACATTGTAATTTGCAACTTAGTAACTTGAAAACTACTCTGCATAGAAACACCAAATTTCAGACACTAAATTTAGATGCACAACTCAATACCTCACAAAAATCATATAACCACAGCTACAAAAGTGACTGGGTTATTTAAGGTTTCTTTAACATACTATAATGGGAATACACAGCTCTAGTCCTCCAAATGTTTGTGTATTCAGTTGTGTATTAGGGCGAATACACACCTCTAATTCTGACCTTTCCTATTGTGATCAGCATAGCCTGGAGCTACTAATTAATAACTAATTAACTGTTTATAAGTTTCTTTATTCTTGATCGCGGCTTTTCGTTGTTATCTTTGAAGCATATTTGCATAGATTTATGTAAGAATGTAACATTAGGCATACTGCACCCAAAATAAAACATCGTTTGTGATGATTTCAAATATGAAAACATAATAACGCTTGCGCGTCACGATTCAAATGAGCCGATATTTTCCTTTGTAACGAAAATGAGGGTCTCGTTGCTTTTACTTCAGTGATAAAATATGCTGCCACACATTCACCTCAGGTTTTTGTCTTCGTCATCTCTCCTCTATAACTCTAATTTGAGCAATGGGGGGCGGGAAGGGGGGTCCTTTCTCTCTTTTGCAATGGAATTGTACAAAAAGATGTGCATATTTTTAATGATGAATCATGTGCATACATCTTACACGTGTACCATCATTTGAATGTTTTCATTCAAGTGGAACTCTTGCAGGGCACAACCCATTCACAGATGATGGAACGCATTTTTTTAAAATTAGTGCCGTATCATTTTGTAACGTGTAGAATGTAAATCCAATACTTGAATTATTCCCGATCCTTAAGTTTTTTAATCATTAAAATGATGATCTAAATGTGATATGCCACTTAAAGCTTGAATATAAGGCAATTGTTGGACCAAGTCCCAACATTACTGTCAGTTGTATTTGTCATAATATTTCGGACTTTTTGTGTTTTCTCAGATCATATTTAACATTAAACATATGCAATCAGTATAGCGGCATTATGCTGCTTTATTTTTGGCCAATAAAAATGTCAATGAATAAACATTTGCTTGCTGAATGTAAATATGCTCCAAAATAAACCAATTCAGTTATCTAATATTCTCATAAGTGTGGTGAAATTGACCTGTCCATTAATTTTATTGATTGTGCAGATCAATGAGATGGAATTAGATTTAAACGCATCATTTTGAAAGAAAACTAACATGCAACGGCATAATTAAATACCCGTCAAAATGTTGTTGCAATTTTATGATCAATGAATCTGTTTACGATTGCTTTTGTCGAAACATTCAATGTGCGAACCTCGAAATCCACAATTCAGCTGTAAAACAAGGTACATATTTTTTCATCTGTTTTAATAGTGATTTCTGGAGTTTGTATTAATTCCTTTTTCGTTTCAGCAATGTAAGATGTCCTTTGCATTTAGTATATCATAATATCCGTGGTTTTAATGAGTCAGCAAAAGTTCTGCGTATAATCATAAAACGTAATCGAAATTGACATAGATTTGGAAGAAAATGAGCCGCGCTTCTTTTACATGTATTGGGTCAGGTTTGAAACTGTAAATATAATCCTTCAAAATTTTATGCATTATTTTCCAAAAAAAAGTTACAGCTGTATGTACATTTGAAATATGTGTTGCTATTTGCAAATGAAACAAAACAAACAACTGTTCCCGCTATGGTATTTTACAAGTTAAAAAAGGAACTCTATCTAATAAAAGTAGCCACGCAGGGCAATTGTACATCTTACAATGATAAATTAATTTTAAGTTCAATGCTTTCGAAATTAACACATAACTAATTAATTGTAATAGCCAATAACAAAATATAATGATGGCGAAAACCTTAATAGTAAATTTTAGCATCGTAAAGATGAAACTAGAAATGAAATTGTGATAAAACGGATCATTAAATTAGGACATATCGAGTGTTTGCCAATTAAATTGTAAATAAAACAAAAAGGCGTGAAACTGCACCGGCACATTTGCCCAATAAAACCACTGAATTATATCTTACACAAAATGCACCTCTTGAATTGAACGTTAATGAATAAAAGTAACTACTTTTATTCTTCTACCGCCATTCCATGTTTTGTGGAGTCTATGTTTGCACAACTCCTTAAGCCCCGATTAAATATCTATCTATCTATCTATCTATCTATCTATCTATCTATCTATCTATCTATCTATCTATCTATCTATCTATCTATCTATCTATCTATCTATCTATCTATCTATCTATCTATCTATCCATCTATCTATCTATCTATCTGTCCGTCCGTCTGTCTGTCAGTCTGTCTGTCTGTCTGTCTGTCAGTCTGTCTGTCTGTCTGTCAGTCTGTCTGTCTGTCAGTCTGTCTGTGTCTATCTGTCTGTCTGTCTGTCTATCTATATGGTTGCCTGTGTGTGTATGTCTGTCTATTTGTCCATTGATCGTATCTGTCTGTCTGTCTGTCTGTCTATTAGTTTCCACGAGATCAAATGAAGGAATAATAAAATAATCCCAAAATGTAAGTAATCATTGTCCCCCAAGGACTGCAAATATGCCAATTCCCATTATAGATGATATACTTATAACCGTAGGCATTTTTGCATCAACTATGCTGCCATAATATATCCTGCACATTTTTTTTTCATTTGAAAAAAGGACATAACTACAAAACGTCATGTACAAAAATATTAATTTATTACATTTATCACCATATCAAGATTAAAATAGACAGAGACTTGTCCGGCTGGAAAGTTGATACGTATGCAGGGACTCCAGAAACTGGAACAGAGACAAAAGTCAGCTTATAGATATGATAGATACGAAATGGCTGCAGACATAAAGTCTTCTAATTTTTTTTATATATAAATAATGCCATCTGATGATGATGGAGCTCTGCTATCTATCTTACAAATAAGTTCGATAAATCTATGAATATTTTATTTGTTCCGTGTGTTTTGTTAATAATTTAGCTATGAAACCATGCACTATACATGTATGAGTATGTATCACCTCTTTCGTTATTTACTTTCACTTGTCGCATATGTTTACATGATGTTTTGTAGCGGCAGTTAAACTCCGGATCCAACATTCTTAGCATTCAGTGCACAAATTTCTAATCTGAAATGTAATAAGAACGCAATTTCTTCTGAACAGTCTGGGTAAAAAATACAAAAAAATAACCCCCCAAACCACCACCCCCCAAAAAAAAACAAAAACAAAAACAAAAAACATAAAACACCAAACCAAAAAAAAAAAAAAAAAGCAAAACACCTACCCAACCCTCCCCCCAACAAATCTTAACCCGCATTTGAACAGGATATGGTTACATCAAATTACGACATTAGAGTAAAATGGAAGAAACTTGAAAATGAATCATTATTGTTTTCAGTGTCGACACATTACCAATCCGAGAATTAGCTTATTCGTTTCAGTCAGATTACCTGCTTCTGTGTGAATTGGTTCAAGCTAAGTTACACAAACTTATTTGGCTACTTACATTTTGAATAACCGGATGGCTTTCGTTCAATCTACATATACCCTTGAAAATAACCAAAATTCTGGTTACAATAATATCAATTGCAGATGTATCAAAGAAACATATATTTTATTGTCTTTTTCGGTTATAGCATGGCTGTATGTTAGGAACAACTTAAGTAATCTTCGCGGCATTTTCCAGCAACCACTGTTTGTGGCTGTATCTTGCTCAGGAATAGGATTTGTTTTATTCTATGAACCAGTTTACAAATAGCCTCTTAACTGGTGTATTGTTTTCCTTCGATTCCCGAACCCATTCAAATTGCCTTTACTGGAACCTATAAGAAAACATGATTCCTGACTATATGCTATGCTGTCTTTTGAAAATAATTTGTGTTTAGGCACGGATTTTTTCTGCTCTATTTGTCTAATGTACGGTCAAGAGTTGTACCATTTTCCCATATAAAAAAAAAAACGTGAAAATTACTTACTAGGTGTTCCCTTTATTGACCAATATTGCTAAGATGAGTAACTAGCACGATCCCATAGGGTTCATGATGTGTTGGATTTTTAGGTGCACTCACAATTTTTTCATTCTACCTGATGTGCATTTTGGTGTAATTAAATCCATGTCAGTTGCAATTAATTCTTGCCAGAGCTTTCTGAGGTCAGGCTAGCTTACCAGAATACTGAACATCTACGGCAGATTAAGAAGTATGTAAAGAATTAAAAACATCCTACTCAGAAGTATCGACTTTACTTTTTAGATGGACTTACATATATAGTACATGTATAAATTTCTTTCCTCAATTTTTATATACAGTGGAATCTCCCTGTTAGGACCACCAAAGGGACTGAAAATTTGGTCTCAATAGGGAAGTGATCTTAATGGGGATATAATTTAATTAAGGATCTACAAAAATGGGACTAAATTGGTGGTCTTAATACAGAAACAGTCTTTTAATGGGGGTGGTCTTACATGTAATTGAACATTTTACTGCACATATAAACAAGAACGCCTGAATCTTCACAGAATAGTTCTATATGAAATAGGGTCTACCTGTTAGGGTTTTCGTGCATGCACATACAATGCTATCTACCCAAGCACTAATTGCAGGCTATTTGTGTCAAATACCATACTGAAGTGGCAGGACTATACAATTAGGGTAAGGTAGATAAACCAACAAAACATATTAAATACCTTCTGCTCCAAATTTGCATGAGGCGTATGTCACGAGTCCAAAAATGTTTCGAATCAAGAATCAGAAAATTTATCCAGCATCTTGATGACTAGTAACTTTAGTTTCTATTATATATGTTTTGAAAAACGTAAAAGCTAAAAGTTGCAGGATGAGTTACTCACCCAGTCTAAATATATTTAATAGTAGCCTATGGCTTTTCCTTTGTCCATGCTCTTGCCCTTTCCAGCACCTTTGTCTTTCTTGCCACTTCCACCTGTATCTTTCTTGCCACTTCCACCTTTATCTTTCTTGCCACTTCCACCTTTATCTTTCTTATCTTCTTTCTTATCTTCTTTCTCTTTTTCTCCGGAGCCACTACCTCCTTTTTTGCTTTTTTTCCCTTCTGCACTTTTCCCACCACCGCCGCTCTTTCCCCCTTCGCCACTTTTTCCACCACCTTTCTTTTTGCTTTTTCCTTCTTCGCCACTCTTCCCATCACCGCCGTCTTTTTCATCTTCACCACTTTTTCCACCACCGCCGCTTTTTCCACCATCCCCACTTTTGCCACCATCACCGTCGTCATCCTCACCTTTGCTGCTTTTTCCACCATATCCACCACTATCTCCACCTTCGCCACTCTTTCCGCCATAACCGCCACTCTTCCCGCCATATCCATCACTATCTTCATCTTCGCCACTCTTTCCGCCGTAACCGCCACTCTTTCCACCATAACCGCCGTATCCACCACTATCGTCATCTTCGCCACTCTTTCCACCATAACCACCACTATCTCCACCATAGCCGCCACTATCTCCGCCATAACCACCACTGTCGCCATAGCCGTCACTGTGCCCACCGTCGGCGCTCTTCCCACCATAACCACCATAACCACCATAACCTTTACTATCTCCACCATTGCTTTTTCCACCGTAACCATCACTGCTACTCTTTCCGCCATAACCACCTCCATTGCTCTTTCCGCCGTAACCATAGCCATCACCATAACCATCAACGTCCCCATA
The DNA here is from genome assembly GCA_964020975.1 of Hermodice carunculata. Taxonomy (NCBI): domain Eukaryota; kingdom Metazoa; phylum Annelida; class Polychaeta; order Eunicida; family Amphinomidae; genus Hermodice; species Hermodice carunculata. The sequence goes on from OZ026612.1 coordinate 32,650,449, forward strand.
ACCACCATAGCCGTCGTCATCTCCATAACCGCCGTAGCCATCGTCATCACCATAACCATCATAGCCACCATAACTATGACCACCATAGCTTTTTCCACCGTATCCGCCATACCCATCACTCGAGCGGCTATATGCTCCATAATTACTTTTTCCACGGTGTCCACCATACCCACCCGACTTTTTAATGCTCTTGTACTTATGGAATAATCCAATCAGTTTGAATCTGCCGCCGTATCCCCCACTATAACCTTTTGACTTGTAAACAGAACCGTAAGAACGGCGAGCACGGCGATAGTCATTCAAATTGACGTCACAGAATGTACTACTTGTATATTTGCCTCTGAACTTACTTGGAGAATTAACTGTCCCAGGAGCGCACTTCTGAACATACGCATTTCCGTTGGTGCAAACTACGTAATTCTTGGAATCTTGGTAGTAGTAACCATCGCGTCCACATTTACCTGCAAATGCAAATGTGAAAGTAATGTTTGGAAGAACTACGCACACACATGACTCAATACATTGTATTTCATTTTGAATTCTCTGCTGGATCACAAGTGTTTCAATCAACGCCATGTCATATCATATTATACAACGGCCCTCTTCGTTCCAGCAGCTTAGCAATGGAGCGATCAAGTAAAAAGTCGGTAGCCTAGGGACACTTGACCTTAGTGGCCTCCACAGATCCACCCCCAGGGGAAAAAAACGATTTTAATTGGGCCACGTATTGTGAAAAAGTCTGATTTATTTGGATCAATTCAACGATTTCAGAAAATTTCAAAACCTTGATAAAAAGCATGTGTTATCTTAAATCAACATTTCCTTGGCTAGTCCAGATCAACACTGTTCCTTCTTACTCCTTACACTTTTGTTAATCCACTCCTGGTCATAGTACGACTGAATCAATAGCTTTCCTTGCCGCAGTTTGGGCGCAATGCGCAAGAATGAAGAAAACAGATGACAGAGAGGACATATAGCTTACCGTTTGATACCGTCGACTACTTGGCTCAAGACACTGATAAATATGTCCAAAACACTGACATTAGACCGTAACAGGAGTCTGTGCTGTAATTGACAGGGCCTCAGGCAAAGAGAATTTACATTTTTCTCAAAACGATTGCGAGCATAAACTGTTAAGTGTCTTCCATTGCTTGCACGCATTTGTATGCTGTTTCGTTTACTTTGACATTCCGTAATCATTATTGTCAGATCATGTTCCTCAATTATCATACGTTTTGCATTATGAAAAACAGTTTCAACTGAGTGGGCCACTCAACTGAAATTAAAATATTTATGTTTATATAAGCGAGCTGGATGTACTCATTTCCCCCAAACCTGGGTGTTTAATGAAGATATGTTGAACGTGCATACGGGTACTAATTGCACACGAGCGCAATTGATAACAATTCATGTTCATGTTATGAAAGTATCTGCCAGGAAAAACAGACTCACGAAAGGTGTATTTTTGCACGACTTACTCAATACAAAAAAGGTGATAAGACACTATGGTCAGTCGAGAAAAGTTTAACCTGGATGTGAATAAACCTCTCTGCGGTCATTGCATGATATATTTATCTTCGCCTATAGAAATGGTTAGGATCTTACCCATTTTCTTCAAAGGTTTATTGTGATTAAGAACTTTGGCGAGCAAATGTTGCTGTGTTTCCAATGTATGTGAACGTTTTCAGGAAAACACGAACTTAAAATGTCACATCAACATTTTATTGGTGTCTTAACATAAATTAAAGGTTGGATATATATCCATACAGATGAAAATATTCTCCAAAATGTTATATATATATATATATATATATATATATATATATATATATATATATATATATATATATATGTGTGTGTGTGTGTGTGTGTGTGTGTGTGTGTGTGTGTGTGTGTGTTTGTATGGGAAGATGGGAAGAGAGAGAGAGAGAGAGAGAAAGAGAGAGAGATAGATAGAAAGAGAGAGAGAGAGAGAGAGAGAGAGACAGAGAGAGAGACAGAGAGAGAGAGAGCTACTAAAGTAGTTCAGCGCTTGTGTTGATATTATCATAATGCCTATATTCCATGAACCGGCAAAATAATTTATTTTTTCCTTCAATGTGAAGGTTTATGAGCAAATTTATTGCACTCCAATTGTGAAGTACATAATGCTGTAGACAAAGAGTAGTGCTCCTTCTGGAGAGGCAGTAAGCAGCAAAAAGCAATCTATTGGTTGTCATTCTTAAACAGTTTGCCTTGGGCCTAAAACAATATAGTGAATTTAAACGACAGTGGTTAGGTGAAAAACGCAAACACTTTTCATAGTTTGCAATCGACTCAACGGTTCCGAGTTTAAAATACATCCAAATGATACTACTTTCCACGTGTGATCTTTACTGATGTTTTGGGGAGTGTTATGGGAGTTTGTGATTCCCTGAATCTGATACGAACCCGATTGATATGTTTTTTTAAAGTTTTAGCACATCCTTCAGCGATTACTGTGCTCTGAATCTGTGTGGATAAAATCCGGGTGTCCGACTCTCTCTGCACGCTGGTTGGCATTTTCTGTGGTGTATGTGGTACTCCATTGTGGAAAAAAGTAAGCTTTTTTAGTCTCTACGAGAAATTCCTCCATATTTCTGACTGCTGTGACATAACACCACTCCTGGTTGGAAAGTTTGAGTTTCAAGTTTTTTTTTTCAAAGAGAGAGACCCAAAATGTGCTATATATATATATACTATTCATTCAAAACTCCTAAACGAACATTATTAAACATGGTGAACAAGGTATAGCAACAAGGCAATTGTTGCTGCTGAAAGTAAAATCCAGACAGAACAACACATTCATACCCATTGAATTTTGAAATCCCATTGATAAACTCACCGTATTGATGATTCCCGTTTTCAGGGTAAAACATAAACGCAAAATTAACAAGAAATAAAACCTGTGAGAAAACTGATAAAATTCATTCCACAAAACAAAACCATTGCGAAATATTAGTAGAAAGTCTACTCTTACCTGAATATCTTCCGTAATAGTTGTAACTGCTTTTTCCCCCAGCAGCAACATATGCACAAATTAATATCAGCAAAAATTTCATCTTGTGGCCGACATCCACACTTCGGTTGGTTGCCTTATGACCATAACGTAAAACTGCCGGCCTTAAATAACCCAATCAGAGTAATAAAATTTGATGCAGACACGGCAACTTTCTAGCGCCTGTCTAACGCGTCATTAGCATGTCTCTAAAAGTTATGTAGCATGTGACAAATACACCGTTTTTATTGTTTCATGTAAAAAAAAAAGGGAATCAGTCGGTAAATTGACGTAAATAATCTTTGGAAAGTAGAAACTTTCAAATAACGCATGAATCGAAAACAACATTCGATAATTTCGAATTAATCCAAGACGTGATGAGAAATACAACTCGTTTTATGCAGAGGAATTATGTTTTACATATGTATAAGCTGCTATCTACTGGTCGTAAAATGGTGCATAGAAACGAATCAGCACTTCGGGATCTTTGCCTTGCTAACAATTGTATCAGCCGGCCACCCAAGACGAGTTTATTTTTATGTTGAGTTTAAAGGTAAATGTTTCACAAACAATAAAGAAATATGGATGGCAAAAAGAAAAAAAAATGGCAGAAAATGGAGTCATTTTCAAGGAATATACGTAAAGACATATACATGTCTAAAAATTCATTCCCATAGTCCCATAGGATATGCACAGTGACACGGCACATACCTTTTATTTTTATATGTTGTTTTAATTAAATGGTATTATCTAGCAGATAGTACAATATAACGAAATTCTGGAACGGTATGCAAAACACGTGACAAAAATTGAGATAAGCGGAAACAAAGATTTTTTGGGTACTGTGAGCATTGTATCTTAATAGGATTGAAATCCATATGTCATGCTGCAAGTAGACAAACGAGAAACCGTGTGACCGCAAAACTGTTTTGCTTGTGGTGTATTGCCCCTAATATACGCAGCTTTCTGTTATAAGTCCCAGGACCACACGGTGTAAGTCTGTCGCAAAATATTTATATTTCTCCAGGACTTTATCTACTGGGAAAAAAGTTTGTGACAGATTTTATTTCCTATAAAATATTTTTAAATGGAGGTTATGGAGTATATAACCTGAGTTAAATATGAGAGCCGGTATACTCCTATTACACGCGCAAGAGAACCCCTTGGATTATGTAATTGCGGAGGCACCATAAATACGGTCTCCTTGATCGAGGCCGGTACTGTCAGTTTGTTTCGTGGTTGCATGCGCAGTGTCTTCTGCAGAAAATAAACCTGAAGACACATGTTATTACATGTTTTGAGTTTTTCTGCAGCATATGCGTTTAACTTATGGAACTCAAAATACATTTCTTAGCTAAACTGGTAATCGGAGGCAGTCGTTCGTCGGTATCTAACTCACTGAATTATATTTTATCTAAGTAGGGTCTATCAAAACAGAATTTCCATTCCTGTGTGTTGCCAGAATTACTATTTATGTTACGAAATTTTCACCTGGAGCCCAATGATCTGACCGCAACTGCCAATATGATTAGAGAAGTGTGTGCGATTTGGGATGGGAACTTGCAATCAAATATGAGCAAAAATGAATATTATGATATACTTGATTACCTTTGTACTAACTGAACCTGTGAATGACTTACTAACTGTCGGGCTTGATTTTTTTTATTTGACTTTTGATTAGTGTTATCTCTTTTGCCTTTTTTTCTTCTGGATGTACTAAGGCATTTGTGCGAAATAATAATAATAATAATAATAATAATAATAATAATAATAATAATAATAATAATAATAATAATAATAATAATAACAATAACAATAACAATAACAATAACAATAACAATAACAATAATAATAATAATAATAATAATAATAATAATAATAATAATAATAATAATAATAATAATAATAATAATAATAATAATAATAATAATTTCAACATTAAAAACTTGTCACCAGAAGAACCTCGTTTTTGTTGCAGTAAATACTGAATGACCACTGCGGTTTCTATGCATTGTTGGAATGCAAATATAATGTTATGTGTTTCCAGGTACAAAATGTATAATCTCATTCTATTACACAAATTTCTTCCTGCGCTTGATGAGGAAAATTACGCACCGAACTCAATTGAGGAGGAAAATTACGCACAGCCCATTGGGAAGACTTAGCGTGTTTCTGGTGTTGCGTTAAAATTTTTCATCAATGTTGTTTTATATGTTCTGTCTGTTAAAGGTCACAAATAATGTGAATATTGAACGTGCGTGACTCCATGCAGAAACATACTGTTTGGCAGAGCTAAACCTGTAATTCGCCTTCAGGTTGGTCATCCCTCCAACTTTTTTGCATATCCAGGTGCATAACTGATTATGATTAATTTTATATTGGCGAAGAAGAACATTAAAAAAATCTGATATTATTGAAAAAATCCTGGACATAATTGTTTTGCCGTTGTGTAGGGTCAAACACGATTATCACGACATACAACATCATTTTTTTACATGTACATGTGTTTTTTTTCTTGTTTTCTTTGTCAGTAATTACGCGTAAAAATGCCGGGCTTTTTACTGGCTTTTTAAAATAGGGGATTAAGCAGAGTCTTAACATTTGTCACGAGCATATGCAATTGAGGCGAAACGAACATATGTTAGTATGAGCTTAATTATGATCGGCACTTGTACGACAGCTGCGCTAATACTAGCTCCAGGCACTCTCTAAAATCTCGCATTTTGAAATAAACACCTTGTCCTTTTCATCGACAATGACGTTTTGTCGTTGTGACTCCGACTATGCCTCAGGGCAACAGATACTTGTTTCACCCCATGTTGTATCGGTATTGTGACTGTAGCGCTGGTATGGTCATATCAGAATATGATGAATATTACAGCGAGCCTAAGAATATTTAAGATGTATTTGTAAACTAAAAACTAAAAACTAAAAATTGGCTTCTATTTATCTTTTCATTTGAAACACGATCAAAAATAAAGGATATCGTCGCAATTGTAAATTAAGATTTACAAGAAAAAAAATTAAGAAAATTGTTCTATAGTAACGACATTAAATAACCGCTAATTCTTCACGTTGTTTGTACAAATATTACAATTGCCATCATTAAGATTGCAAAGAATAAATGTAGCGGACGATGTGTTTTTAAATACGAAAGATAGAATTACTTTCAAGAAACGACAGAAGGGAATATGTGTCGATTTACTAGCCAAAACACAGTTCTTAACTTACCTGACTGTAAAAGGAGGTGACAGTACAAAGGATAATATTACAGTCTGAGGCAGTGTTGAGCAGTTCACAAGCAAGAACCTCGCGATTCGTCAACCAGAGGTGGGTTTCAAATTGAAATTGGTCACACGCATTATGTGAATCGAACACCGATTTTTGAGATGTTTCACTTTAAAATGTCCGGAAGCAAACATGAGCAAACAAAATGACTGTGGAATGGTTACTATATGCGTGAATGGGAAACACAAGTGTGCGTCTATTATAATAATATGGTCAAGTACATGGAAGATAGAATAGCTTTGTCATAACAGACGGTTTCTTAAATGACGATTCTTAAGATTTCTTAACCACCATTTCCGGCTATTCAGCTTGAAGATCAATAATATGTAATGCTGACCACGCAAGCACAAATGTGTAATTCACTAAAACGCACAGTTTTCATGTTGATTATCATACCGAAAAAAATCTATGTCGTGTGTCCCACTGTGGTTCGTGTAAATAGAGTGTATGTTCAAGTTAATAAACTTCAAGGGCGACAGATACCCGGCCGTATCTTCAATTAGCTTATGTGAAATTACAAAAAAGACATATCTTAAAACACAAACCTAAAGGATTTTATCCATATGATACCACAGTCAGTCTCATACCCTATTGCATTGTTGCACAGCCAATAAAATCGCTCCCTACCAACATGTGACAGACGGGACTCGTGTCATTGAGGTGGCCAATCATGTTAACTTTTTATAGTAAAACTGTAGTGGTCACGTAGCTTCTAAAGGATGCCATTCATAAGAGAGCGGTGTAAGAAGCCTGTTGGCAGTTTTGGCGCAGGAATAAAAGTACATGTTTATGAAAGTTGATATCCCATATTTTGATGATTAAGGGTGGTGCCAAAACAGGTAGATGAGGAAATACAATCTTGTGTCCCTCTCATTGGGGACTGTGGTGCGACACTCGATGGGTTATTTTTGCGAAGTCTAAACTCGTAAAAAAAAGTGCTTCATAGCAAATCTAACTGGGTGCATTCAAAATGAGAGCAGTTTTAAATGCTACACTTTGTTCAACACAATTTGAATTTTGTGTGTTACCCTAATTTGAATAAATTAAAATGCTACAACTTTGGTTCTTGGTTCATTGGATGTGGCCATATCACAAACTTATAAAGTGATATTTGAATGACACTGCTATCTCAAGTAGTTTGAAGCTATCCAGCATTTCAATAAATGTGTGTATTTGCCTAATTTGCATAAATTAAAAGCCTGCAACTTTTGTTTATGGTTCATTGGATGTGATTATGTCACATACATACAAATAGAAGTGGGAATGGCATCTCTATCTATAATAGTTTTGAGGCTATTCGCAATTTTAATTTTGCATATTCACCTAATTTGCATGAATTTAAATCCTACAACTTTGGTTCATGTTTCATTGGAAGTGGCTTTGCCACAAACGTATAAAGTGAACTTGGAATGGCATCTCTATCTATAATAATTTTGGAGATATACAAGTTATAAATTTTCGAATGGCCCTGATTGGCATAATTTTGAAATTCTACAACTTTCATTTACTTTCTTATTGGCAGCTGTCAGAAGCCCATATATGTACATTGAAGTTTTGTGTCTATCTGCAATAGTTTGGAAGAAATGGAGCTTTCGAAATTTTAATTGCCCCTAATTTGCATAATTTTAATATCATGATTATTCCAAACCAGGTGCACAATTTCACTGGTAGGTCAGTCACCATGGCAAGATTTGTGGTTTTCGGAATAATAGGGTCTGAGTAAAACTCCGGACAAATTTGGTAGTAAAGAAGAAAGAAAAAAGGAAACAAAGAAGGAAAAAAAGAAGTCTTGGAAACACAATATGTCTGGGTGCCAATTTCTAATTACTCAGACACACAATTCCAGTGTTTACTTATACAATGAAACCTCTCTACAGTGGGCACCATTGGGACCAGAGAAAAGTGCCCACTCCTGACAGGGTCAGCCCTCCTGGGCAGTATGGAGGAGTATATGTGCATGTACATATACATTATTCATACATGCATATATACGTGTACAACGTATGTACATATTATAATTCAAGGGGAAGTGTATACATGCAATACAACTATATCTTTGTTCCTTTATTACATAAACAAATTTTAACAGACACTCTCACAAAACTACATGAACATGTACCTGTGAACTGAGACAAGCACTTTACCGTCTTAGTATTCCTTGTCTTAAGCTTGGCTATGAAGAACAGGCTTCATGTGACTGGTTACAAGAAGACAAAGACATGAAAGTGTCCACTGAGATGACACAAATCCATACACTATTTCAAAATTCACAAAGTAGTGAAAACAGTCATCGAGGACTGGATGACCATATTTGGATCGGTCAAGCCAAAAAATGCAGTCCCTTGGGATTGATTAGCCAGCAGACTCATGATAGCCTCATGCAAAAACAGACCAGCTAGGACACCAGTCTCAGTCACAGAACCTGCCCAGCATTGGTGGTAACTATAGCCTGCCTGGTACACAAAGCAGCATAGAGCAGATCTGTTCTTGCGTGAACAGAAAGAGATTCTCTGTATTTTATTGAGAACCTCATTACACAGTTGTTGGGGGTCCTTCCCCTCCCCATTTGCTGCAACACAAAAACATTCCAAACCATAACCTAGGATGCATGGATAGAAGACTGCCTATAAGACAGGTTGAAGCTAGTTTATTATGAATGCAAAAAGGTTGTCCAGCACTATGGAGGTCTATACAGTTTGAAACGAGCAGTGAAAGGGGTGGGGGGGGGGTGTGTGTGTATTCTGGGGCAATTTAGTGAATTTAGTATACATTAAAATTCCCCAAGTTTTCTTTGCATGCCATTGGATTTTCCAGATGTCTCAAACCTACATATGCAAGTTAGAACTTTGTGTCTATATACTATATTTTTAAGATATAGAGCTTTTAAAATTTTAATTGCCCCCGATTTGCATAATTTTAAATATCATGCTTGTCCAAACGATATACACTTTTTTACTGGCAGGTCAGTCACCATGGCAAGTTTGGTGGTTTTCGGAATAATAGTATCCCTGAAAAACTCTGGACAAATTTGGTCGTAAAGAAGATAAAAGAAAGAATTCTTGGAAAAACCAAAATGTTTTGGTTCGTACTCAGACATAAAAAATGACTTAACGAGTGACGCAACACGGTCACAAATGTTTCGCCATACAAGTATATCTTCATCTCATCTCACTTCCCACCCCATGCCGCCCTAACCTGCTGTACCCTACTCTATGCTATCTTTATTTTTATTGTATCTTACGTATCTTCCATTTCATTAATTTATTCATTCCTTCATGGGAGTGCTTCCCCCAGTTTCGATCGAACGCAACTTTTCTGCAGCTTTTCTTTTTATCGTTTTTTTTTTCATGGTTTTCGTAGATGTAAACAGAAGTATCGCTTATTCAGATTGGTCTAAGGAACGACCCAAGACAAGAATCACGATACGTGTTAACTGGGTTCTATATTACTGTCCTACTTGTAGAGATATGTATTGATGAGACGTCTCTAAGTTTAGTCACTTCCGTCATTGACACATCTCAACAATGCTACGGTAGTGATTTTCCACAAACTTTGTGAAAAACACATGAAAGGGTGAAATGAGCTGCTGGCGCTGTTAGGTCATTCTGAATTTACTGAAGCCTGAGGTAGTTACATTGTATACTAAAAATCCTCCGTTATTGTTTGTCCTGTCTTGTGTACATGTACGTACAAAGTTCCGTGCATATGAATTGAAAGACAATGTATCCATTACAATTCTTGACATGTAACCCATAAATGTATAAGGATAAATTAGGGAAAGAAAAAAATGTAAAAAAAAAAAAAAATGTTTCATCAAATCAATGGAATCAGCGTGGCAACTAACTTAAGTGAAACCCACACCTTTTACTTTAAAAGTCTCAAGCAATTATTAAGTATACTCCACACTCTGTGCGAAATGTAATTATATGTATCATCAGGATGTGCATGCAGCGATGTTGTATGCTCCACGCAATGACGTCATTGGGCATGGAAATATGTTTTTCTGTCAGCGTATGCGTTGCCTTACTATTCTGGACTAAAAATTCCACCATTACATCAATAGGGCACATTGGTAAAGCGAACTATTCTTCAATCAATATTGAGATCAGCTTCGCAATTAGAAAGACGCGCTGGAAGCGACAAACATGTGCATACGATCACCAATGATCCTGTCATGATTTTTAAACACTGAATGTGTTGCTCTGATCGTAATTGGTTCCAAGTTTTCTTGCCATACTTGGACTAAAGATACATGCAACCATGCGATGCCATAGAATAGAGCATTGTAATAACAAAAACAGGGAATCATCCGTCTGTTTATTTCCTGACCTTTGTCAAGAAATACCCATAATCTAAGCTATTTTTTCCAAGTACATATGGTCGGAATAATAAATCAACGTGGATCTCAACAATTTGAATCAAAAGGCGTGTGCTCATTTGATGTCAGAGGACAACGATTTTTTTTATCCGTGTGTGGGGTAACTCCATACACGGCCAACCATTACCCAACGGAAGTTCCACAACTGCGAAAGCAAATATACATCTTGCAACAGCTGATATAGTTAAAAACTCCATATATCAATACATCACGCCTCACGCTCCCCTCATGCGGTGGATACATTGTCACCACTACAACGTTTTAGATTATCATCTGATAGTCCTTTTAGGTAGAAACCTGATTGCGAAGTTCCATACAAGATCAATGAAACACTACATGGTCCATATGCTAAGTTTGTATTTCAATGATCTTTTTGCAAACTGCGTGACTTAAACTTTTATGGTGCACAGCGTTACTCTCTATTACGCTGAATTAAAGAAAGAAAAGAAAAAAAATAATTGTCAGATTCGTTGTAAAATATCAGCATGACTAATGAGCGGCTTTCAAATATATCTGCGACTTCCAGCCTTAAGTACAGACCAGCCACTGGGCCAGTGCACATCTGCTTGCGACAGGCAACCCGTTAGGGCAGGCTGATAAAAGACTAAAACGCACGGATATATTGGTAAAAAGGCTATGTTATCCACGAGAAATAGTTTTCAACACATTTTCTAGAACACGGGTCAAAGAGCAAGTGTGGAGGAAATACTGTACTGTTACTGATGAAATAATTGCTGAATCACAGCATCGACAGGTTAAATGCGACGGGTCAGAACTTTGTTTCGAACACATTAATGATACACTCTACAACCTAGCATTTATAAGAGTTGGCCCATTGCCCGGAGCTTCATGACATGTAGACAGCAATAAAAGTCTATATGAAATTCACAATTAATTGCATAGTCACTGTCACGTCAACTATGTCCCTTTCTGGACGTCTCAGCAGTTTGTAGTTTTTTCCTAGCTATCAGCCGTCAAACAAGTTAGCAAAACTAATCTGTCATGGAGTGATTATTATTCATCTTTTGAGAATCCCAATCGAAATACTGAATTGTTGTCCCCAAGATGTGTTGCGTATACACTTTTTCAAGAATATCAGCTAACTCATCATATTCCGATTTCAAAGATTAAACTGTGAAAACGGGGGAGGGGGGAGACAACGTGCAGTTTGGTTTCTAGCGATTATAAATTCTGTTTTATACTCTTCTCCAGTTCGGCATCGTTATTTGCTGATATAAAGAGAAAGAGGGTCACCATTCGGATTATATATATATTAAAATTTAGAGATTAAAAGAACTTGCAGTTGCAATTTTATACGCCCACACAGAACATCGTTTCATATATTATGTGGATTGTTCAAAATTTTCCGAAGAAATGTTTAATTGTATGGTCTTAAGTTTTGAATGAGTAATTACAGTGCATAGATATTTCTATTTTCTAAACAGGATAGTATCATCTGCTTCCCTAATCCATGTTTTAATGAAAAAGGAATGTGGTTTCCTATGTAATAGTTTTTCAGTGTTTTAAAAGTCCAGTTGAAACATTGAATGAATGAAGTTTTTCCCCCGACAAAGCTTGTCTTGAGAGTGGAGCAAGCCCAAGACGGCCCACGGTACCACATCCCTATAAACCTTAGTGTTTATTCTTTATCTTCCTGTAGGATTCTAATATGAAAAAAAAATCTTTGCCTGTAAAAAATTTATAACTACCATACATCGCGCTTGAGTGGATACATCACGGCAGGAAATATCATTTCATGAAATAGGTTGCTCCTGCATAGATGCCGACTCTACCCCATTATTAGGGACAATCCCTGAAATCAGATAAATTTGACATTTTACGGTGGGTGTCCTGCATCGCAATGGCGGCATTTTTAAGGGTCCGCCCCAGGGGGGGGGGGGGGCTTTATGTTTTCGGGTTGTCCGTCCGTCCGGATGTGCAAATTCTTGTTACGGCGAAATCTACAGATACCTTTATGTATTTTGCTCAAATTTGGCAATATGTTTATCTGACCTGGCAAGATGAACTGATTAGATTTTGGTGTCACCATGACCTTATTTGAGCAAATGGCAGCCCAATAACTTTCTCGCTAGGGCTAGTTATCGCAATATCTCCAGAATACTCCAATGCATTTTTCTTAAATTTGGCAGCATGCTCATCTAGCATTTCAAGATGAACTGATTAGAATTTAATGTCACCATGACCTAATTTGAGCAAACTGCAGATTAATTATACGTTCGTTAAGGCTCGTTACTGCGATATCTCCAGAATGCTTCCATGTATCTTGCTAAAATCCTATAGTATGATTATCTTGTATGCCAGTTTAATCTGATTTGATTTATTTTGGTGTTATCATGATCTAACTTGAACAAATGACAGCCTAATTACATGTTCGTTAGGGCTCGTTTCCACGATATCTCCAAAATGCTTCCATGTATTTTGTTCAAAATTTGCAGCATAATTATCTTACATGACAATATGAACTAGTTTGATTTTGGTGTCACCATGACCTAATTTGAGCAAATGGCAGCTTAATTCAATGTTCTCTATGGCTCGTTGCCATGACATTTGCAAAATGCTTCCATGTATTTTGCTCTAATTAAAGTTTGATAGGAATCATTAGTACAATATCTCAATTATACATACTTTGAGCTCCTGCCAGTATAAATGTGTGCATGTAGTTAGTGCTTGCTTACTACTTTACACATTTATGTTACAACACATCCAGTTACTTTGAACTAAATTTATCATTATAGGCGGCTCTGATTGGCTGATGCCTCAAGATGGTGAAATATAGTTACTTTGGACTAAATGTATCAGTATAGGCTGTTCTAAGTGGCTGATGCTGCACGATGGTGACATCCTATTCATAATTTTTTTCCTGGTTGACCCTTCAGTCAGCGCTTTGCGTTGAAGGTATTGCTAGTTTACTATTCTCTTTGTTAATTTTTTGATGCCCCTGACGATTTTGACCACTTGGTTTTGAAAAGGCATTTTCAATGTTGGCATTTCTATACTCCAGACAATGCGAAAACAAGCAGCTTAGTCGTCATTGAAACAGGTGTCCGTCGAATCTGTGGCAATAAAGACATCTGAACAAACTGTATATATATTTCCCTTCACAAAAGCTTTTTTAGAGGATGTTATCTGTGTACCTTGCAACCATCAGGCATAGGTAATAATAATAACAATGATGATGATAATAATGATAATAATAATGATGATGATGATGATGATGATGATGATGATGATGACGATGATGATGATGATGATGATGATGATGATGATGATGATGATGATTTATTAGGAAAACTTCCCCTTTACAGCGCGGGCACCAACGGAACGGGGGGAAATTCCATGTTACGTCCAAAATATATACAGATAATCACGCATCCTTATTATCAAGCAAATAATATTCGTATGTTAAAATAAGTATAGTATGAATGTGTAGTTATGACTCTTGAATGCCACGCTGTATTCTAACGATTACTAACGTTGTACACGGCGGCAGCAGTTATAAATCATTTGCCTTTGTCCCCACAGAGACACATCAAATCCTAATCAAAGACTATAAATGATCTCATGTAATGATCATATAATGCTTTGGCAGCAATGCAGTGTAGTCACACCCCAAGCCACAGTTGGATGGCATCGAATTGTAAAATTAAGAAGAAAGGAATATTTAAGATCACGCAACAGATACAACGTACAATGACCCGAGGGCAAAATGAGACAACTGGGCGCTGAAGTAAGTGTGATTAAGCAAAACAGAGATGAATAATTATTTGTAAGAATAAAAACTATACGTTTCCTTGCATGTTTACGAGTTACGTATTACCAGTAAACATAGGCCGTAAATGTTGTAAATATCGTTTTTAGAGCGAGTATAACCAGATCATTCATGTGGTCAGAGATATTAAATGTTCAACATTGTTAATATATATATATATATATATATATATGTAAAGACATAATGTTTAATATCTCAAGATGTAACCAAGCAGACGGTAAAGCGTCACATAAAACAAGCATGTTAAGTTATTTGATTATTTTGTAACTAGTCTTGCCGCGAAAACTTCTAAATGTCTAGTTAAGTTTTCTCTGTTAGAAAAAAAGCAATAAATTTTTCAAAGTACATGTACATTAAAGATAATCAAAGAATAGTCAGTGGTGGAATCCATCAGCTCAACAAATCTCACTCATGACGTTGTTAATTTCATTCGTGCGTCGTATGATGCAAACATATTTCTACGAAGGAAACTCGTAATTATCCAGATAATGCCAGTAATTGATAATGTAAGGGTACATGTGTATCTTGTTGAGCTGCTAAGCTATTTGGTTTTTCATGAAATATAGCTGGAGGCATGTGGGCACATACACATCTGTCGCATGTTTGTCTTGGCAGTCATTCGAAAATGATTGCAAGTGTTGATAAAGAAGCGTGACATATTATTTACAAGAGGACACCAACCTGATGTTTTCATAAGGCACCACTATGGAATACCAGTGCCTACATTTCATTGCAAATCATAAGCAATATTTTGTGTAACTTAAAACATAACATTTTTAAGGTTTACTGACACTTTAAATGACACATAACTAGATTATACTTCTATGGAAAAGACCTCGACAGTTTGATCTCGCCGATGATGTGGGTCCTTAAAAACTTGGTTGATACATGGCATGCCAATAAATTTAAAAACCTTTGCACGACAAAGGAAAGATATATTACATTTCACACCATTAATCTCTCGTCTTCTAAAATAAAGTTAAAACCCCCTAGGCTCGAGGATATAAATGCCATATACCATCTTCCATAATTCAAGCCTATTAATTGTTAATCGCGTGTTCCTCGTTTAATGTGAAACAAGGTACATTTTGTACTTGTAATATGCAGTCATAACCATTAAGATTACAATTTACGTGATGCTCATTTGGTCTTCTGTGTCCTAAGGAAAGTCCATGTACAGAGCATGTGCGCTAGACAAGGTTATCCTCAGTTCAGATACATGCATTCGTATATACACGTGTACAATTTTATCAGGTATGCTTTTGGAACAAACTACCTCAAATCTGAAGAAAAAGCAAAAAAAAAAAAAAAAAAAAAAAAAAAGATTAGTATGGGCATTATCAGCATGATTAATTTAAATTCTGTTTCCTCTGCACTACGCCAATGCATATGCTCATTTAAACAAAGATTTATTTCACAAATAAAAGGGAATAAAGAAATATCATGGGTTTTTTTGTTTTTGTTTTTTAATTTTCGTTTGGAACTGGTTCCGCTAGTGAAAATATACCACAAAATCACAACTGACAATTGTGGTATTTTTAAATGAGCAGTACATCTACGATCCCAGGACCCTCTGTATGACAGGCAATCCATTTGTACTTGTGAGAGACACATATAGGCGAGATTCTGTCCGTGTAAATATGTTTGATATATTAGTTTTGTTTTATATTAGTAATGTCACGAAACTGGACAATTATATGTGTGCATTTGTTACCATGTTTCATTTCCTACTGATACAACTCTTGTTTCGTGTAACTGCATCCAACGTGAAAACTTACACTCGATAACAGCGACTGGAACCACTCAAACCATCGAAAACATTAGATCAATAATTCACTATTCAGTTCCGTTGACGGTGACGAATAGCCTCAATCTGCCAATTTTCTTTCTAGTTTTGTTTTTGTTTTTAGTATTGCATCTTCACTGATGCATAGAAGTGAACTCTTAGCTGACATGCTAAAGCTCTATGTCTCTGGATATGTTCAGAGTGTAGCGATGTACCGTGACGAAAATATTTTTCACACTCTCATACAATAAGATCCTTAGTATTTTGACATGTACTGGCAACCTCAAAAAAAAGAAAAAAGAAAAAAAAAAAAAAAAAAAAAAGTGTCCTGACACTGAACCGCAATTAAAACCCAAGCAGATAATAAATGGAATAATGTTGAAGTATGTAACTTTACGACAGGCGCTTGTCTCATGCGTCAATTGTTTCTGGTTATTGGGTTCAACGTTGAAAGCACAGATGGCAGTCTCAAAAGCTGTTCAATTTAAGAGAGTGGAGGCAGTCGTGAATTTGATTTTCGAAAAGCTACCAGTAAAAATGCCCGCAAAAATACCTATGTAATTTTTCATAATTTGAGCTCATCCACGACATAACGTGGGTTCAATTTTTTACATCACTTGTAAGCCAGTTCACTTCAACAACACAGCGCCGTGCTACTACAGATAAGCGTATTTCATCATCGTTTGCTTTGGAAAACATGAAATTAGGACATGTTGAATTGAGGTTAATCTTGTTCGTTTCTGTTTGAACTTAAGAAATACCAATTGTGGAGCACAACGTCTAACTCATGCTTAAACTCCTAAGGAGTGAGCACACACAATCAATGCAATGATATCGAAATACCTTCATTAATTTTATTCCTTTAAATGTAGTTTTCGTTTTTCGGTTTAGTGTTATACACTCACAATGCTTTTGATACAATTTAAGTTCGAATATAACGACAGAGACAACACGCGCGAGGGAATAACGAAAACAAATGACAACGTCCTTATTTAATGTTAAAAAAAAAAACGAACGATGTAAATGTGTCTATTGGTCAGCACGAACATACATGTAAAGATGAAGGTTGCATATGAAGTTTGCGTTGAAATTTTAACAAGATGCACGAATACGTGGGACTTAAGAGTATTTCTGCGATAAAAAGCAGTACAAAGAGAGGTCAGAGAGACTATTTTCGTTTGACAAAATAGAAATATACCAAAACCCGGACGGCTAAACTTTTTGACTGCTTCGCTCGACATTTTGACACCCATTTGTACATTGAACAAGAGCATACCACTCCAGTAGGTGATTCAAATTTTTTTACTGCACTGGAACTATGAAACAATAGAAGAGCACAAATAGATATGAACCAAATTGAACAATACTGACACGTTTTTATACAACAACGTTTGAAGTCACAAGCGATACCTCAAGTTTGACTCATTCATGCGGTAAATGGACATGGCAATTTACATCGCTAATTGCTGAATGCCTGATATTTTGGCAACCTCACAGTAACAGAGTGGAAAGGTTTGTCATGAAAAATAGTATGCATGCCATGCGGTCAGCAACGATATGGCATCATTTTGGCAAATTTGTAGCCCGTATAAAAGAGCCCGGGTAAAGGAAATGCAAATCACATGATACTAGACCTGGTTGTGGCACAATGAAAGTTACAGGGGAGATTCTACTTGTGGTTGTTGTTGTTGTTGCGGTCTGTGTCCACGCTGTGCCGGTCAAGCCGCCCCTGGCCAACAAGGGGCCTTTAATTTACCATGGCATGTACAAAGGTAACAGATTCCTTCCAGTATACTCTACGTTTGTGCTAAGTACTTTGATAGCTTTCCTGCAAATACATGCGTTTTAAATAATTTAGAGGAAAAACATTTTTTGTTCCGGTTGGACGTTCTGTTTTATTTCATACTGAACACCAAAAGTTTTAATTCTAACATTAAATTCCATCGTGTAAACGACCGAAAGTCGATTTTAGTGCACTGGTTCCAAAATGCCTGATGGGAATTATTGTGTCTTGTTTGTAAATTTCGCCAGTGCATGGATTTCATGAAGGCCAATTAGACTTGCTATGAGAAGTGCACGTCTGCCTAATGAACAATATAACATGACAGAGTCTCATGGACATTTCCTCATATTTGTCGGTACAATTTTGAAGTAGGGGCTGTTTTGCTTTCCAGGAAAATGCAGCAATGATGGATTTTATTACAACGACAAGAAGAGCTTTATAATTTGTTCAAACGGGAATTCGTATGTGCAGCACTGCGCTCCAGGCACAGTTAACTCTAAACGTGATCACTACCAAGGCTTTTACGGCAAAAAGAAGACCGTTGGGATATTTTGTGACGTCAACTTAAACGACTACCGCAAAAATATAGTGCCTCTCCATCACCCAGTTCCAAAGCCTCCGAAACCAGTTATGCATGTGAAACCTGTGGTCCATATGAAGCCTCCTGTTCATGCGAAACCTGTGCCGATGAAGCCACATCCTGTGGTCCATATGAAGCCTCCTGTTCATGCGAAACCTGTACCGATGAAGCCACATCCTGTCAAACCAGTTCTTCACCACATGAAACCGATGCCCCCCGTTCACAAGCCAGTCTATGGTGTGCCAATGTATCCAGGTCATCACGGTCATGGACCCCACTTCCCGGATGCATATGGACCAATAACCAACGAAGTTCTTGTTCCAGCGCCACACATGCACAATGTCTATCCCGTCAAGCAAGGATATGCTTTCGATGTAAAAGGGCACGGCTTTCACGGAGGTGTCTACGGTCACAAGGGGCCCAAGTTTGCTGTGGCGCACGGCGTTGCGTACAAATATGGGCCCCTGGGTGGACGGACCCATGGTGGAGGACGCGATGGAGTGTACTATTAGATGCATAATGTCTCAACACGTAAGTTTAGATGGTTAACTTTGAAATGCACATCTGTTCCGCAATCGAGTTTTTTGTGACAGCAAACGAAGATAGTAAAGGCCCTTCATTGTTGGTATTATTTAATGTATGAGCAAAAACATTGCAATATTTTAAGAATCACAATTACTGTTTTGTTGCTGAGATGCGCATTCACAGGGTTTAATCAACATATTTTAACTTCACAAGCATATGCAAACAGTATCCTTTCGGCAGGAGGTACATGCAGTGTACATCGTTTTATGATGCCAACGAATAACTCGTACAGTGCCAATCACGACTTAAGTCAATCTACTTAAGTTAACCTAGTCTTGATTGTCATAAGGATCCCAGATTCGTATTCCTTGTATAAGGATCCCAGATTCGTATTCCTTGTAAAAAGACCTTTTATTCAAGTACCAGCATGCCTATAGTCTCAGAGAGAATATCCCAGGTCAACAGCTTTTCTCGGTGCACATTGGGCGCGAGAAAAGCTGTTGACTCAGTCCAAAATTAATACTGAAAGATAAGTCTTCATAAATTATGAGTGCACGTATTCGTTATCAGATATAGAAGAGAAAAATCCTGGACATGCTCTTGCGACAGGCCAAATAAGCCTTACTATTCCATTTTAACTTTAATATCATCCATAAATGTCGTTTTCCGATTGTCAAATGAACCGAGAGTCATCATTTTTGCAGCTACAAAGTAGGCCTCCTTGGCGCGGGGGGGAGGGGGGGGGGTAAGGGAGACGGTTGGCGGAAAATAATTGGAAGTGTGTCATGTATACTTTTTTCAAAATGAAAAGAATTTTGATGCATCCAGTAAATAGTCAATCCTCATTAAACGTTTAACGAAGAGACTACACAAACAGATGCGCCATGTGAACTTCCGACAAAAATACAACACAAAAGTACCTGTTTAATCAGAGTCAACAGTGCATTAATGCAAACTTATTGGTGGCATGACTACGATTAACTAGTGGCGATCTCTGTCCATGATACGACGAGAGACTATTTCACATTTTACAAATGTATTTTTTTGCGACGGTGAGCTTAAAGGCTATGTAATGAGGCAAATATTTTATCTAATGTAAACTAGGTTTGTTGAAATGAAAACTAGGTTTAATGAAGGGAAAACTTGGTTTCTCGAACGGAAACCATTACTTGCAAAGAACAAAAGCTTAATTGAACCTAGTGGCAGTTGGGATTACTAAAATACAGAAACCTAAATTCATCAGTACCAGGCAACGATGTGTTGTATAGTCACATAAAAGAACTATCTGCAATGACAAACGCGGTCAAATATTTGACATCATTTGGAGTGTGTATTATATAATTGGGTTATACACAGGCTGAATATAAAACATGCATTTAGAAGGGATGAATACTATAAATACGTTAGAAATAAATATGATTACGTTTCTGATTGCTATGTTAATTTAACATCAAACTTGCATGATATGAAAATTTGTATATATATATATATATATATATATATATATATATATATATATATATATATATATATATATATATATATATATATATATATATTACAGCAAAGTATCATGTGCTAAAATTGAGACATTAAATCATTGACAAGTGAGTATCAATCACTCTTACACACCTCTTCGAGCAATTAACTTCACATATATATTCTTACATTGTGTATGAATGTACATTGAAGGATGTAAATACCATGGAAAGTAAACGATATGTGTAGCATCCACGGAAAGATAATATGAAAGAAATTAGAAAATTCAGCTTCAAATGTGATATTTTTTGTATGTTTTCTTTGTATTCTTTCAGAAGTACTTACTGGGGGAAACAGGAGATCTACTAGTCCCTTCATCATTATATCTTCGTGTATTGTGTCTGTTGTGCTGTAAAATAAATGTTTGCTTACACAATTAATGGACTACATTGTCATTTATTTGAGTTGTTGGACTCTGAATTACATACTGGACGCAAAGCGCCTGAATCGTTTTAAAATGTATGCAAACAAAATAATTTTGTTCTTGTACAGTTCTTCATGCTACTGAGGAAAGGAAAACTGACTAAACGTTTCTTGGCTTTTAAAATTAAAGACGACACTCAGACTTAACATTATTTCCCTGCTGTAACATGCGAGCCACATATGTTTTCAGATTGCTAAATAAGATGTGTTTCTTATTCTAACATCACCAGAGATATTTTAATCAATCGAAATGCCCAACAGTCTATTTTCCTGTCAGGCTAAATGTTTATAACAGAAGGTCGTCCGTGCCGTAGAGGAAGAAACTAATCACATGTAGAGTTTTTTGGCCTTTAAATATGACTACATTTAGATGCAGTTAGATGTACGATAAATAAATAAACGACATGCATAGTTGGACCTTTATGATACAAGAAAGCAGTGCCATGAACACATCCCAAGGCTGCTTGCCAATGACAAGAAGACTATTTCTTTCTATAGCTCTGTAGTCGATCAAGGATTTGGTCTGGTAGGTATGTCTAATTGAATTTTGGTTCAAACGATTAAAATGTTAAATATTTAGAGATAAGGGCTCGTGTACAATCCTCACAATAAGACACACACACACACACACACAGAGTCGGATAAACAGATGGCATCTTGACACTGTTTTTCCACGAAAGGGCAAGTACTGCTGACGCAAATTTTCCTTATCGCCCTACGTCATGTTTATATAGCAAGTTACTTTCTCCTGCCGTGGTGTTTTATGCAGTGTCTTTATCAGCAGTATTGTATTTAGTGTTTTGTGTTGTGGATAACACAGCGCGCCATCTATACGTTTACTTTAGAAGCTGCCTTTGGAGCCAGAAATGGCATGCGGAGTTTCAAATGAGTTTGTGAGGAGCCTCATTTATCATTTATTGGAGAAACATATGAGCCATTATCGTGGAAGATTGCTTCCACGATTATTCGGAGTGCTTCTGTAACAATTTACGTTCATTTACATTTATATGTTATAACTTCTCAAATTCGACAATCTTATATCAACTTTGAATTTTCTAGGTTAGATTTAAGTGAAAATATCATATGCTAACCATCCACACGTCTACGAAAGGCATGCACACATATATCTTTCCAGAAGAGAAGCAATGAAATCCTCATAACAGGCATCAATACTGTTGTTTTAATATTGTGGGAAATATGAAATGTGGCTGGTTAGAAGTGCAACAGTTTTAATAAAAAGTCTTGAAATGTAGTTCAAAACACAAATGAAAGAAGCAAACAGAGAATACGAAACATTATTAAAATGATTCAAATCCTTACCACATTGAAGCCAAAAGCCGATTTGCAGTTCAATCTTACCAAATGATACAGTCGCTCCAGTGACATGTACAGCACCAAATACAAAAAGGTTCTGACAGTGTGCTTGTGATATGCAAATCTTGAACACAGAAAGAAATAGGAGGGTCTTTACTCGAAACCCTCCTTACAATGCTTCTTCATTTGTAATATAATTTTGAAGGCATGTAAAGGCATTCTTGAACGTCGTCACACGAACGTCCGATACGCTGTAATCAAAACAATTGCGTGTAAAAACACATGGTTTCAGTGCTTGGAAAGAAGTGAGTTCTCTTCACCTAGAGTTTTTAAGTAAACTCAATTGAGTGTTACAAACTATGATGGGCTACTTGTTTTGTATCGGATGATTTTTTGGGGGAGGTGGGAGGGGGAGGTGCCTGCTGGAGGCCTTGATTTTGTCCTAAAAGGAAAGCACGTTTCTTTCTTGTCTGCGTCGGGGAAAATTTTAGCACGCCATCCAATCAAGTACGTGTCTGAATAACATAACTATGAAACTGGATTAGGAAGTCTTTTCGGTATAACTATATCACATTAAGATGGGCTCCTTTCGGGTTTTAGTTTCCAGCATCCTCTATGTGCACCATTTTTAAAGCAGGCCAAAAGTTTTAATTCACCAGATAACACAAGTACGTACAGCCCATTCGAAAATCATACAAATTTGCTCTTACGTAAAGCTCAAATTTAGGTATATCAATTGAAAAGAGACCACCGAACATTAATTGAAATCACCACTGCCCCCCCCCCCTCCCCGCCAAGTTACGAAATGTTGTCATGGGACATGATTTACAGAAGTAGATAGCTTAGCAGACTAAAAAAAGAAAATAAATAAATAAACATGCAGCTTAAGAAAACCATTTTATTGAAATGTGTCCTTTGATGTTACCATTGTTCTGTCTGGTCTTGATGCTGTTTGGTATCTGAATGAATCTGTTTATGTCGTAATATGCCGCTGTATATCTTGGTGTCTTGCATGCAACAACTTTTACGTTAGCAACAGCGTCTTAAGAAACATAGTGCCACCATTATATATTTAGTGTCATGTATTTTTAAAAACCTATAAACAAAGCAGTTGTTAGTTGTAAAATTAAGGTTACCAACTTTTGATTTGTTAAAAATGTGTTGCTACATTTTATATTGAAAGCTGTCATAATTTTTGACTGTAAATTTTATCTTTGATGTGCATACTGGCATGATTTTATTATCGTTATGTTGGCTTTGATGTTTGTAGTGAGTTGAAAAAATTTATCCAACAATTGTCGTTGAAAATGTTTGTTCATATGTTAGCCCATCAAAGTCCCTAATCGCTGAAATTATCAAAATTTAAAACTGGATTACTGCAAGCCCACGTACATTAGCATTTGTTGATGAAACAATTTTTCAAATAAATTAACATTTGCATATTACAATGGTAAAACACCGAAAAGTTAATCTTTAATTTGATTTGATGTGGCTGCAGTCCTAGTGCGTGGCATCTAGTTAAACAATGACTGTTCTTAATGAATACATTGATAAGTGGTGTGTCGTTACTGCTACACTGCAAATATACATGTATTTGAAAGTTACCACTTCGGACCGATCGTGAATTTTGTCTGGAGAGATTTCCCTCCATCAGCAGAATTTTCTTTAATGTTCTTCAGCGTTAGCTATGTGAATTATGTTTCAATACTAGATATGTACTATTGAATTAGAAATGGCTTTGCTAATGGATGAAGCACCGAGTGCAGTGTCTATTAGTAAGTAGTGCTGAAACTATATTGAGCGTCTAACTCAGCTGGAACAGTAGGAGGCTGATTCGCCTATACATCGTCTGTGATGGTGGTGGTGTGCCTTTAATTTCATAGTTTCGACTTCTTAAAAATCTCTTAGCTTGATCCTCTCCAAGATAGAAATTATCTTGGGTGAGGTTCTACCAACTTTGTTCATGCTTCAGGAACGTTGGTATGTGTTAAAAATATTCTGGTTAATTTGCGAAATATTGTCGCTTAAATGTCTTGCAAGTTGAACAGTTACACCGCTGGTTACTCCTAGAGATTAATTTATTCAACAGGTGGCGGTGTTGTGATTCGTCTTCATCTAGGTTTACGTTTTGGCAATTTTTGACAAATCATCCTCAAGTGACTTTAAAATTATCGGTCAGGGTCGAAACATAGCTTGAGCTGGTAATCAAACAAAAGTGTTCATCACAGTTTTTATTTTGTGCTCTTCGTCGATTTTTGTTCGAAATGAAGTAATGGTCATCAAAAGCCCATGTTAACACTTGTAATAAATGGATGCTATTGTACATGCACATCCATGCAGTTTTACCTGGAAGCATAGAACAGATCCACTTCAAACGTGATGGGGACGCACCTTTGGTGGGTCTCGTCCAGGTGTACTCAATAGATCACGCTACAGTGACTTTTCGATTCTTATTGAAGTGTTTGTTTTGAAGTTTCGGAAAACATAATACAAAATTCAAAATACATTGGCCAAAGGCTTCGGAATCTGATATGTACACCCCTGGAAAGGCCTCGACGTTGATTTCTTGAACAGTTGCCTACGTATACATGATTTTTTTTCATTCTTTTATGATTATCGATTTTTTTTTTCAAAATATCAATTTTACTTGGTGGGAATAAAGTTTGACTCGGACCTTACCATAGGTATTCACTGGTTTGACTCCGATCTTACCACTGATATTTACTAAATTGAACTATCAAAATTTCCTGTTTTATCAACGAATTTTTCATATTTTGTTATGGTGGACAGGGGTACAGGCTAGCATTTTTAATACAGGAATACTGGACACGTGTATATGCCACTTTTATCGTAAATGGTAGATCAGACTGAATTAATACTTGGTGGGGATATAAATGGTGGGCGGGGATCTCTATTAAATACAATTAATAGGTCATGTTCCAATGGCCCTTCCCTCAGTTGAGGTTGCAGTATGGGTGTTGATCTGTTGTCCTTTAGTTCGTCCATGTATTCCAAATTACATCCAAAAGACCGCTTTTACCGGATAGGAGGCGAACCACAAAAAAGATTTATTGAAATCGGAATGATTCATTGATTGACAGTTTTGGTCGGGCCAACATCCCATTTAATTGTGACCCGTTTCATAAAACGTAACCAAAGCATAAACCAGTCTTTCAAAAACTTTTCAATTTGACAGCATAGGTTCTTTCTCTTAATATAAAGTCGATGCAGCCAAGAAAGCAGGCAGAGGGGGGAAGGCCGCTCACAAGATCAAGTTAGTTTAGTTGTACCCTGAAGTAAAAAATTGAGATAATACAGGTTTTATCTTAGATTTTTGTTTCAGTTACATGTCGCTGTATGGGTGCGAACTCTTGGATTTTTCCAGTAAGGAGTTTCAGTCTTTTTATGCAGCCTGGCGTAAAGCCGTCAAGTTTACTTAGCAAATTCCACATGTGACGGACAGTAATTTGCCAGACGATTAATTATTTTCCGAAAAAAAAAAATCAACAGCGACAATATAATTGTAAAAACGCGTGATAGCCTGTTAATGACTGGCAGTCAATCATGTGCATCAAACTCCTTGGTCTTTGTCAGGTCAGAGTACAGAATTAATAGATATTCACTACAGTCAGCCAATTTTGAAGCTATTTCTAAATCCATAGGCAACTAGACCATTACCAGAGAACAATTCGCGACGTTATTCAGTGAGCTTTGGAAGCCAGGGGATAGAAAACATCTCACATACAGATTTAAAAGACATCATACAGTTCATGTGTACTTCATAACTGTCTTTTGTGGTGAACACAAAGTGTGCTTTTTCAGATCATCTTGACCGATGAAATTTGAAAAATACTGGTACATATATTATATAGGAACAATATTAGTATTTATGTTTCTAGATATATTTTGCACCTGCCATATTTGGACATTGTAGTACCTTCTGTGAACTAAATAATGATATATATATATATATATATATATATATATATATATATATATATATATATATATATATATATATATATATGTATATATATATATATATATATATATAATTGCACTCAACATAAAGCTTTGACTATCAGATGCTCAAAATTGTTTTCATGTTTAACATTGCTCAATTTGTTGGGAAGCTCAAGGCTTTCTCAGCTAAAAATCGAGGTCTAGTTCATGACCACGCCTCTTCAGCTTTGTCATAGAGTTCCTTGGAATTTCATTGAAAGCCAATATGGTATCAATTTAGACAGTTTTTGCCAATTAATAAAAACACGCCAGTGGGTCTCGTCTCCTGTGCTTAGTGCTGCTTCTTAATTCATAGCTTGGAGGCAATTTCAGTGTCTGATACAATATTCCTATTCTGGGGCCCAACGCGGCACAACAACTGGTAATTTTAAGTCGTTGTATCTCATTTTTAGGTAATGCTCACAATGAAAAAAGTCCCATTAAATAATTTACAATACGTTCATTCGACAATTTAAACCTTCCTTGGACACTAATCACGCATATTTTGGATACTACCCCTTGGAAATATCCAATCGGCACTAACCCATGGTCTTTCCTGCCATTTCGAAAATTGTCGATTCCACACCCAATGGTTTGTAAATGAGGATAGTATTCGAATGATTCGGGGGGGGGGGGGGTATAATATATAAAACCAAAAGTCTACATTTTGCAAATATTTCAGAGCATCAATAATGATATGATATATGCTGTGGCCGTGATTCACTTTGATATCCAAATCAAATGTATTTTTCTGCAACTATCCCGCAATGCATTGTGACATGTTCAAAATGGTGCATGATGTGCCGGCTTGAGGTATCATGTGCATTTGGATTCGTAACTGACGATGATAAATGCTTCAGGGAACAACCGAGCAGGGAGATTAAAGTGAAGACAGTAAGTCATGTTTTAAAAGTACTTGAACGACCGTTTGCCCAGGTCACTCGGAGAATGGATACCAGGAACCTAGTGAAATATTATGATAAAGATCACCAAACAATACCGGCTATGCTGATTCACAGAACATCCGTGGTTATGCCTTATTGAAGTTTGTGTTGCTATGTTGTTTCCCCGGGACAAGTTAACATTCCAGACTAATTGAAATAAAATGCTTTGTTTGAGTTGACTTCCCAGAAAATAGCGCAGACGGCCACTTTCTCGATGAAATCTTTCAGTCAGGGTTGATCAATATTTTATTCGGGAAGGGTAGCTTGAAACTTTTTGTTTACTGTTTCATAAAATTTGCTTAAGGTCGGGACTCGGGCATATTCAGTAGGGTTGGCTGGGTTATCGGAACTACACGTATATTTTTGATAAGCCTTAGGCAACTTGGACATTTGTTGAAGCATGTTTAAAAAGGATGTTTTCTTCCTCTATACATTACCTCCTTTGACGTCAGTTTAATTTGCTACCTGGGCACAGTCCAAGGACTTCTTAATAAAAAATAAACATTATTTACTCTAACTATAATGCCATTCAATTTGATGATTTGAAATTTGGTACAGTGGTTGGATATCTGCATAACTATCACCCAAATTACATCTTTTTTGTTTAGATTAGACCTGATTTGGTCACAGGATTTACTAGATTTACAAGTGGACTGCAAAATTAAATCTGTCTGTCTGCTGTGTCGGTTCTCATGGTGGTTCGTCCTGTGCTAAGTAGATGGCATTAACGCAGATGAGCCCTGTTGTGTTTTTTATTCACCAGGGGCAGTAGTCACTGACTGCATCAGATCGGAAAGGGGGAGCAATCTATTTGGGGATTGCTCAACTGGGTAATGCATGGTCAGACTGCAGTTAGCTTTTCCAGTGAAGTAAAATTAGACTCTCAAAGAAATAAACATAATTTGTTACAAACCAAATTTGAACATAATAATAATAATGATAATAATAATAATAATAATAATAATAATAATAATAATAATAATAATAATAATAAAAAAATAAATAAATAGTTCAAAACTTACCTTGAAAATATAAATGAAAAAAGAATAATTTTTTGTAAAAATCCCGACTCGTGGCAGGTTTAGTTTAAGCAGCAATTGATAAAATCAAATTTACATTATTAGTGGAAAAAGGCAAGGATAGACATCAAACTACTTAATTCCACTGAGTCATGCTGCCCTAACGGGAATACCAATTACACTTAATACTACATTGTAATAATACCTGCCCAGAAAGAAATTATTTCCTGAGCTTTTATTGAATGCAATTAGCATAAATGCAGGAGAAATATATGCACATTCCACACCATATCTCCCACGCTCATGCATACATGTATATAGACTTCACTCACGCACCTATTTCTGTTATTTTAAGTTTGCATGCAACCCATTTTTTTTTTTAAAGTTTTAATGGTCATATATATGCTCAAAATGGCAATAACACTAATATTTGAGGTCACAATTGAGAACAAAATGCAAGTTACCCGGCAGTATTATTGATGCAAATTGTTGGTCTGAGTGTTTGGACAAGTGGTCCAACCTTACATTTATGGCAGTTTCTGTCAGGTGGGATATTTCCTTCAAACAGCACACACCTGTCACTATTACATTTCGAACAGGTCAACTTTAAGCATCTTCCTATTATCTTACACATGAACATCTTAGTACCACAGTTTTCTTGGCCTATTTTGTTTGGATATATATATATATATATATATATATATATATATATATATATATATATATATATATATATATATATATATATATATATATATATATATATATATATATGTATATATATAAGATGTCGAAAAGTTGATATATTATTATTGAGGCCAAAGGTGCTACTGTATATGGCTTCTGCACGTGTATTTAAATACTTAGCCATCCCTGTAAATACATTACTTCATGCCTCTATAGTACAGAGTGGGGTTAGAACTTTTTTCTTTATTCTTATTTAAGCACCCTATCATTCTTTATATACGTCAGGTTATTGGTTCGTTATTATATAGCGTATGTGCCATTTTGTGGGAAACATCACAATTAATTGCGATCACGACTTCAATATAATTTGTGTTTGTAAAGAAAAACAAAATACATTGATGGAACATATATTTACATTCAATGTTCATGATATGGTCATTTTATTGTTTGTTTTTTCAGATGAAAACAATTGTCATAAATAGTCTAGCAAGATGTGGTAGGGCATCTACAGACTCTCCAAAGTTAGTTAATGAGGTGGGTTTGAGCTACTGTAGCACCCCAGTTTGTAGACAACAGCCAGGTCAATATATGCATGCCAGAAACGGTAGCACACATCAAACATTTTTGCACTGAATCTAAGATGCACAAATTGATATGCGATAAAGTTAGCTCCTGATAAATGTCAGTTTTAGTATGGTGCCATTCCCAATGTCATTGACAACGTAACCATGGTAACTTTGTAATGTATAAATACATTGTGTTTAACAATTAAAATAAACACAATTAATATATGATATGTAGACCAGTAATTTAATGACCACATGAATCACACGTGGGGGATGTTCATAGGGAAATTTGGTTTGCTGAAGTTAAGGATTCTGCGAATGAATTCCATGGAGTTAGAAGACCAACCAGATTTCATTCAATGCCAGCACGTCTACCATTTGGATTGGTTGATTAAAACTCCGAACAATAAATCGGACCTACACATCATTTACCTATCTGGAAGAAAAGTATATTGACATATTATACTGTTATTTTTTCTTTCAGCTATAGAAAACAAATATGCTGCAAATCTTTATTTTAACTTGTGGAAAAAAAATCCGCGAATCCCTGGGAATAAAATTTTCAAAAAGGGTCCTGATAAGGGTTGACATAGCAATCACGAACTTAAAATATGATATGTTTTAGAACTTCATTGTAAAAACTAAGTAATAAAACTCCATTAAGCCCGACGTTAATTGTTAAGCATGTGACGGTCTTAAAGAATTGTATCATTGCATATCACTACATAGCATAAACATTTGTTTACTTAGGTTTAATTGACGTTATGGTGTAAGATTTGTTAACGATCATGTAGAGTAACATACTAAGCTTGAGTGATAAGTCTAACATCCAAGGATTTCTTTTACCTCACTTCACCTGGAAACCTTTCATAGGTGCCATCAAATCAAAATTGAAACTATGCTTTACACACATACACGTGACAAACATCTTCGAAAAATTATATCTGTGGCAAGTCCTGGATATACCCGAAAAGAAGGTATTGGATATACCCTAAAGAAGGTTCAGCCGAGGAAAGCTCTTAACGGTTTCAAATTTATATTAATTTTCAAAATGTTATAATAAAGTAGAGGAAAGCAGGTTAAAGGTCTGTACTTTTTCAAAAATAAAGCGCCTGTTGGGTTGTCAAGTATGTTACAATGTAAGAAAGTAAACCTGAAGGCGAATGCAATATATTTCTATTTAACAGGTGCTATAGTCGCATAACTGATCTTTTTTTCCCAATATTGTGCTGAGACTGCTTTCAACCGTGCAATATTGCGTAGTCACAACACATTACAGGAGAGCATTTCCAAAGAATATATTTCATATGTCAAAACAGTCTGTGAATGAATTCACAAATTGCAGTT
Source organism: Hermodice carunculata (assembly GCA_964020975.1). NCBI lineage: Eukaryota > Metazoa > Annelida > Polychaeta > Eunicida > Amphinomidae > Hermodice > Hermodice carunculata. The sequence continues at coordinate 32,681,436 of OZ026612.1, forward strand.
TCATGTTGAATGAGTCATCAACGTGTAGCTTTATATTGACTACCATATGGTGCAACTGGGCCCAAATATTAATTTTTATTTGTCTCTGCCCCCATGAGGACAAATCCAATATTTCTTTCCGAAAGAATACTGTGGTGGTTAGTGCGATACTGCATTGAAAAAAAAATGTTGACTCGAGCCATTTTTCCCTTATAGGTCTGACCCGAGGGTTGGTTTTAAAAAGGTTGTTGTAATATGGGTGGTAGGAAACGACCGACAGGGAGCTGGAGAAAGTGATTATTTCACACAATCCACTTTTTATGTGAAAAGTGTGGATAATGGTCTTCCTTCACTATTATATAACAAGTGAAGTAAACACATAATGAACACTTTTCACACAATAGCATTACTAATTAGTCTCCATGACAAGCATGAATCTTGAAAAAGTAAGCGAACTTAATTCCAAAAATTGATTGCTCTTTTTATCTGCAGTAGGTATCTTGTATCATCTACTCCTTTCATTAAAAAGTGTGGATTACGGTGAAGTAAACACATACTGAACACTTTTCAAACAATAGCACTGCTTATCAGTGTCCATGACAAACGTGAATCCTGCAAAAAGTAAGTGAATTAATTTCCAAACATTGATTGTTTTTTTGTTTTGTTTTTTACCTGCAGTAGGTTTCTTGTAGCCTCCACTATCTTCATTATGACACATACCCCTTTGAAAGAATAACTGTTGAATGGGAATGCTGACTAACTCACTTGAATCTGCCATTATTGCGTCCACCACCTGGTCTCCCTACTGCCACATTGACAAGTGGCAAATGCATGAACAAGCAGTCAAACTTGACTGTGCACGTGACAACTTACATTAGCGGCACACTACACAAAAGGTAGGGGAAAATGTCAGCCACCAAGGAATATCTAGGTCGGGTCCTACCACCCATGTTATAAGTCTTTTATAACATGTAACAATGCCCATAATGCCATCATAATCAACTAGGTCTTCCATCTTGTTGATTATGTGGCATAATGGTCATGTGACATGTTATAACTGACACGTAACATGGTAGCAGCTTATGAAAATATATTACGCGTTCGACACCTGTCGGAGAAAGCTGGTTTGAATGAGGCATGTGCTGTTCCCATGAATGACCACAATATGCACGCCAGTCTTCTTGTGGGTGACCAGGGTAGCTTACAGCTCCTGGGGTATGTTACGTGTATGGTGACATGTCATTGTTATGTCATTGATGTTGGCCAGGATATGGTTATATCGTTCGTACCGTGAATCGTACGTGACAGCCATTCTGGTCAAATCATATGTTTGAACTCACGGGCACGTTACCCGCTAACGTGAAGAGGACTTGAGACCCATTTGGGACACAACCTTGACCTACCTATTACAATACTTGACCAGACTATAGTGTGACTGTTACGAAACCGTCTGGCGTCCAGATGCTGAAGCTGTTTATAGTAGCATTCTACCTGTATACCTGTAAATGATACGTTGTGCAAGGTTGTGAATACAAATGATTGAATCCTAGTTTGCTTTGTTAATCAGTTTGTATTGAATTTGTATCTGCTAACAACTTCGTCCATGTATTTTTCCACAACGCAATTCTTATGTTTAACGTAAATAACACAAATGAAATGTAACCTGCAAAAAGTTGAACCATTTTGTTTCATTAATAAAAACCACCGGACGCGACAGAATAAGGTAGTAGAGCAAAAAGATAAGACTGTGTGTTAGTGTGGAGTCCACACCAGTCAGCATAAACATGTATGTCCCTCGAATCTGTGTTCATTGTGGTGTCTGCTAAATCGAGCACATAATGGCTTCGTCTCATAATTGCACGCTACTTTGTGATATAAGCTCAGATACCCTATACCAACGGCTTAACCCTTTCCCCATCCAAAGGCACCCAGGTGCCAATTGTCGCCTGCCTTTAAGTTTTAACTTAAATATCTCGTCACCAGAAAATACCTTTTACTGAGAGTTGTGTGAGAGACCATTCATATTCCCTTGGGTTGCAAGAAATGCGCCCAACTCGAGCCAAGCAAAGTTGTTGACTCAGTCGCATTCTGACGAGGAATGGGTTAATTCGATGTACAGACGATAGCTTGAGCTCCTATCGTCGATATTAATTTAAGCTCCTATCGTCGATATCAATTTGAAGTGTATCGTGTGCAGATTAAATATAACATGTATTTATGCCTTGCCATAATGAAGGATGAATGACCAAAAAAAAAAAAAAACAGACAAACAAAAAAAAAAAAACAAAAAAAAAAAAAAAAAAAAAAAAAAAAAAAAAAAAAAAAACCACTTGTATTTGTTTATATGGAAAAAAAAAGTTGTAACTTTGATAAATCTTGTCCACGAGAACACTGAATGCATATTTAAAGCTAAAATATCCCGTTTGAAGTTTAACCTGGATGTACAATTACTTTTGTTTTAATTAGTAACGACTGGTCGGCATGTGAATTTCTCCTTTCAGCTCAAGGAATGATAAAATACAGTTTACATGACGTTAAATCAATTATAATGTTGATACGCGGCTGTAACAAAGGTTCCGCTAAATAATATAATAGAAATTGTTTATATCCCGGAAATTTATACAAAGTTCCAGTTGAAGTGCCGCCTCGTAAGAGTAGTTCCAAAAACATACAATAAATATAACCATGGTAGCGATTTTAACTGGGAAAACCAAGAGAAATATAATGCCAATCACATGGGATATTTTCTGTACATTGGTTCGTTATATAGCAGTAACCATGTCATATGTAAGCATTTTTTGCTCCAAAAGACCAAAACAAGCTTTCATGATTTTTTTCAGATACTATTCAAACATTTACATTTTAAATGTGGCAGTCAATAAACTCTGTTACCGCCTGAAAACAAATTACGGACAAGCGGGACTGCTGTCAAACTTTCCTCGCTCGCCAATGCGTCTCGAGTCACAACTGCCTGAGGATTGTTTTATTTATTTCATCATAATGACATCAGACCTGCAGCTACGGTGTGTGTCTGAACTCGTAACGACCCCTTTGAACACACTATAGCAGATAACGCGAAGTCAAATAGCATCGAGCCGTGAATTTCTCGAGATTTCTGTATACCATGCCAGTTTGGTTATAAGTCCAGCTCAATCTGGATAAGACACTATGGATCGTACCCTACAGGTCAAATTACTTGCTGTGATTTCAAAATGAGATGTTCTAATTGTTACATTGGGCAATACCCCCCCCCCCCAAAAAAAAACAGAAAAAAAATAATAAATAGAATTTGGTAGCTGTAAGTATAACAGTGGAAAGGTTTTCTTCTCAATAAAATCTACTGAACATATTAGAAAATTGTATTTTAAATCAAGTTACTAAATTTAAATTCAGAGAATATGTCAAAATGCGTGTATATGGCAGTATTGGTTCATGAATTAATATCAACATGTTAGCAAGGTTTGATGGTTTTTCATACATGGTAAATTACTCAGATTTTCCCCAAAAATATCTACTATATGTAAGTAGGGAAAACGAAGGGAAAATTTACTGTTTAACTAAGACCTACGACACGTTGAGGGGGCTTATGTATACTTTGGGGAAATAACGAAACATCTCATATTGAAATTGCAGGAATAAATTAACTTTAGCGTCGCATTCAGAGGTGTCTTTTCCAAACTAAGCTGGACTATAAATTGACATAAGATATGATATCTTGTACCAATTTGTTTTGCCAAATTGAATGTACTTTGTTTCAATTCTCAATAAAACTTCCTGAAAGATGATGGGGCGGGAGTGAAGTGAAATAGAGCAGGCCCGAATATGTCATATCGCCTGATTAGCTTTGCCAAAATGGGAAACAAAAACAATCAATTAAAAACATTGAGCAATTAGGCATAGGGCAAACCTATGTAAAATTGGTTGCTGTCTTTGAATGGGTCTATTGAGCAATGTGGTAACTTCCAATCGTTGTGTAATGAAAAAATTCGCATTAAAATGGCTCGTCCTCGACACCCTATCTGTATAATGTATTTGTGGTTTTCGTCAAGAAAAATGGGGTAGCAGGAGTTTGGAACATAAATGTTTTATATAATGTGTATTTAATCTAATGAATTGAAAATATATTTATGGAAAATAATTACACCAACATTTGATTTATTGTCTTACTTTTCTTGGGTACTGATCAACATCGGTACCATGATCTCTTTAATTTTTTTTTTGCTAGGTATGACGCAATGGTACGCAAGCAACAGAAAACTAAACGCTTGTCACATAAAACTGTTTCTTCACCAATAAACGGTTTATTTGTGCACAATGTCCAGACGGAAGCATAAACATTATTACAACACCACGCATTTAAGCGGTCGTAAAGGCATCCGGGTAATCAAATAGTGTATACCAGAAACATACAGACTGTTTTCCCGCTTAACAAATTCTAATTCTTTTGTACATATAATCAGGGCTTTCCATGCACGTGCCTAAACAAAATTGCTAACATACCACGCGAGACAAGAATGCAATTTCGATTAAAATTGAACTTTGAGTCAGGCAAACCATTGAACAATCACACATATGGTCCATATTTTGGGTCGGGTAGTCATGAAATGAGACGGATGACACGTTAAATAAATCATTGCAATGAGCCGGAAAATAAAATTACAATAAAGATAAAAAAGATGCCCTGGGAAAAAAAGCACTTTTTTATAACCTTTGAATCACTTTGTATTTGTTAACCTAAAAAAAAAAAACAAATGCGGCTTATTGACATATAAGTGGTGGAGTCGAAAATTAAATACAAATATCATAATATATTAATACCGTGTTCAACATCAACTCTTATCATGAATATGATTTTTTGAAACAGTTATTTATGAAATTAATATCGCCTATATCGATCAACTTCTCTTGGAGAGGTGTGGGAAGTTAAATGTCATTCATCATGATTTTTAGTAGGCTGGTTTATTAGTTTGACTTTTATTATGATACCATTCATCAAAATGGATTGAGTAATGTGTCCATATAGTGTCTGTATGGTTCAATCAGGCTTCGCTCTGTCAGCATGAATGTATATATATATATATATATAAACTGTATATGTATTGCTTCACGTACTACGTTTTTTGTGAGAACCACTGTGCATATTATGGGTCATAGCCTCAGCTCAAATGAGGATATTTATCACAAATTTAGGCACTTTATATAGATCTGCTTCATTTTATGAAATTTTGGCAACGTCCAGAAGACAAAGTGTCATTCTTTTTGACAAAAGTTATTTCGTGTCTTCCCTGAAGATTATAATCTGACTGTGTGTCGAGCATGCCAAATATATATTAATGAGGTAAATTTGTGACGCATCCTTTTATCATTGTCAATTATTCTAAAAAACTAAATATGGGAGAAATTAATCAATCAGTTAAAAGTGTAATACTGTAATACCATAACAAGTGAAGTGTTTCAGAGAATGTTGTTTACACTGAAGTTATTTGTGCGTTTATGTCAAATCATCTTGGTTTCAATGTTTATTTCGTTATTCAAATATACATTGCACGACAGGAAGTAGATGTCTAATAACGAGCATTATGTGTACATTGACGAGTGATACAAGGAAGTGGCCATGACATCTGAGAGAAATGCTTCCACAGTGAAGTGTATCTGGGTTAATGTCTGCGAAGTAGTTCCATTCATCTGTAAGATAATACGAGTACTTACAGCAAACATTCATGTTTTTCCACATGAAAAGACACAAAATATAAGTACGATTAAGACTAACAAGTGAAACCCCAACAAATTTTAATTGAATTAAAATGCATCTGTATGCTTTCAGTTCATTAAATTCTTAATCATTCATATGGATGTGTAGTTTATTACTTCTATGAAATGGCAGAACATAAATTAGAATTAGTGTCAAAATGTAAATGCATAACCTTTCCTAGTGAGAACAGATAAATTTGCATTAATATGGCATAATGTGTTACAGTTCCCCTAGATTATTTCAAATTCTCATTTATTAGCATACCCTGTGCGTGACACTTACTGTATATAAAGCCTTACACCAGCAAATTTCCCAAACATTTATTATACATCTAAACGCTGAACGAATCATGAATACCTTTGTCCTATGGATATTTGTCCTCATTTTGCATGGAATGCTAGTGAAAAGTAAGGTACAGGATTTCATGTACCAGGGGAAATTTTACGGTAAGTACAACTCAACTGTTTCATCTCCTTGGCCACCATGGTGTCAATTTGACAGCCTGCAAATACATAGCATTTGCTCATATTACATAGTTTTCTTAATTAATCAATGAGTTCAACAAAAACTATTTTTACAAGTGGAACTGGCATGAAGGTTCAATGAAGATATGATAGACATACAACAACGCAAATGCTGATATGCAGTAAAGTAATGTACAGACACCGCAGATTTACAGTAAAGTAATATACAATATAATGCGATGCAAAATATGGCACTAATGCTTATTTCTTCAGTTATGTCAAGCTGGAATTCGTGATAAACTGGTGGAACGCGTAACGTAAAACCTCAATTATCTATTAGGTGTGTCAGAATCACTGTTCATAAGCAGTCGTCTACATGGTTATTGATCGAGGTGCGTGTACCTCAGGGGTCAATACTATGCCATTTATTCTTTTGGTTTATGTTGTAGACCAGGTTGAATATCGCTTGAGACATGAAAATATTTATAGGCAACACAAGCATTTTATACATATATATATATATATGTATATATATATATATAGAACAGTCTGGTAGAATGTTGAACAGAACAGTCATTACAGTACGTAATTGCGAGTGTACATGGTAAGTCACCTTTAAAAAACCTATTTTAATAGATTCTGCTGCAATTTATAAATGGGTAAAAATTTTGTATTCAGTAAAATTAGACGAACATAGACGCACATTTCTAAAATCAGCTGTTGATTTCCAGTAACTCTTTGGCAATTTCCACATATCAAAATATTACCAACATTCATGGGGCCAACTATTTACTGCGAAATCCAACAATATCTAATAGTGCAATTACTCCTCTAGCATGTATTTCATGTTTCCAGATGACATGCAGGTATCTGGTAGAGAAGTGGGGAAAGTATGGCACTGGATCAAAGGCAACTTATTTTAAGAGAAGCCTGGGTCCTTTACAATGCACCCCACGTTTATTGGGTCACAAGAAGCACTCCTTGGACCAAAGAATTTAAAATGTTGCGCGCCCCTAAGAAAAAAGAAAGTAAATTTGTGAATGTCCTAGGGAGTTGACCTTCCTTTGCCTTCTGTAGAATGTTTGCATGACTTTATCATCTCTATATATACACACAGCAAAAAAAAAAAAAAAAAAAAAAAGACAAAAAAAAGACAATTAGGTATTCCTTAGGTATTCCCGCTCTTAAGCGCCATTGCTGCTACAGTAATCGAACACTGCACGTGATGTTTTGTTGGTTGCCAATACAAGGTACATGGCCCTCTAAATCGTAAACCAAATGTTCCTTACAAGATGTTCAGAGGGGATACAAACGGATTGATAATCGAAATTAAAGGAAAGATACCCACTCCATTAGGAGTAGAATATTGCTTGGAAACCTATGAAAAGGGTCTTTAGCTCTATGTGATTAAACCTATGACACCATGTACACACTGGCTCTGTGATTAAGATATATACTTGAGCATAAACGAATTTTATTTCCCCTGTTTAACTTGACAGAAAGCAACCTAAATATACGGTATGCCACATTGAATTATGTAGATTTAAGGACTCTGACTCTACCAGCATCAGCACTTTATCTAGACAATACGATATCAAGATCATAATCTATTTCCATAATGTTATTCAATGTTCCATATATTCAGGCAATACACCAAACTTTTCGAGGATGATGATACTCATGCAGTAGCGCCACCCATGGATTCGTGGGGATGGCGCCAGCGTGGAGTTCAGGATCTTGTATGTTTTGTTCGGAGTTAACGGGGTACTGCGGTGATAATTTACAACCTTTGATTTGTTTTATATATAAATGTGAACCCATATAAGAGAAAACAAACTTTTTTCCAAACTGGATAAGCATATATCAAATTTTTAGATATGTAAATGAGGGGTTGTGATGTCACCTGGACCAACTGCTACAGCTAATGCAATAACAGCTGAGTGTAACTCTGGCAAGAGCAAGGAAACCTAGATATAATCAAATTTACTAAACTGGGATATTTTTCTCATTTAGTGATGATTAATAAGGAAAGAAAAATAGAGAAATCAATACAGACAAGCTAACAGCTCCTGTGGTGGTGTACTCAATTACTGAAGCAGGCATCAACTAAAATGCAACACTGAGAAGATCAAAGAGGGTGATTAACAGAGTAAAGAAGTCATTATGATATGGCTGCTAATGTTGTGTTTCTTAGCTTGGTGCCCCTTCAAGGTTTGTGTATTATATATGGAGGGAACACCAACATATACTGGAAATATATTGTACCTCTAACTAAATACTTGTTTGAGAAAAAAATGTTGCAAATTTGTCAAATGGACACTAATTAACATGAAAACATGATTAATGACCATTAATGACAAAAAAGTGATAACTACCACTGCTGTTCCCCTTGAATGGCGCATTTGCATTTCAGTAAATATTATTCAGTTCACTCAGTTATACATCCGTGAAACTCCTTCAGTGCCACATTTTTGAATGAGTCAACAGCTTGCCTTGTTGCGCTGTGGGCGAAATCTGCCCAGAGCGTGCCGAGGAAAGCTGTTGACTTAGACTATTACATTATATGGGGATATAGGCATGCTGGTATTTGAATGAAAGGTATTTTACCAAAAAATATAAATATAGCACCCATTTTGAAAATTCAGAGAAGTTCCTCTTGAGTGCTTCCACTCTCGTCGCAGTTGGCACTAAAAGAGATACACTCCCTGAAAGGATAAGCAGCAATTCTTAGTCTGTATCCCTTTATAAAGTAATTAAGCCATGGGCTCACATGATTTTCATTTATGCAAAATGTGCCCAACTTTCTTCCATATCGCGATTATGTAAATCTTGCAGGCTAGTCCCCTCTTAAGTTACGGTTAAGCATATCAACCTTTATTCAGTGCACTTTTGTTGTTGAATACATTGGTACTGGAAGTGCGAGCAGATTCGCTCCATTAATAGATACAGCATTTTCTCACCTCCACCTGACTGAGGAGTTCATTGCGGGCGTCAGCACTTGGGGCAACGGGAAATTTCATGCTGATAGCAACAAGTTTCTGAGTAAATTTTGGAGGACAGAAAGACAATGGTCAACACTTGTATCATCTGAAATTTCAACTGAACTAATAGCAGGTAAAATTAAGTCCTTGAATGAAAACTTCTGTTATTTTATGAGTGCATTTCCTGATCTGACTTTTTTCCTCCATCACATTGATTCAGATGAGCTGTAATTCATGTAATTTTTCCTTAGAAGGCTATTTAGGATGCTTTTCTCTGTCAATTGTGTACAATCAAGCAGACGTACCCAACAAAGAGATTTTCTCAAGGCAATGAAGGTGTCAAAGCAACTACGCACGGTGTCTTCGCTTCTGCGGGGTCCTCAATAACGATAAAAGGACTTTGTATCACATTTTCTCAGCGTCACCTTTGAATATATCAAAAAATGTCAGAAGACAGACAATCATCTTATTTTCTCTGTACAATAAAAGAAAACAAACACAAATTGACGCCAGATAAATGTGACTCTGTGCAAAATGGAAAGGAATCCAGGTCGCGAGACTGGAATCCGGTTTCGATGGAAGCAGTGCACCCAGGCCTGCCAATTAAATCATCTTTATATATGACGCTTTTGTGTGCAGTAAAATCCTCTGAAATAGGAGTGCTGTTTGGACGTAGAGACAAGAAGTTGGTCTAGGCCTATCTAATCATACAGAATGATTTACAAGAGAAGTCTACGTGCAGCACAGTAGTCTACAGGCATCATCTACTTTATTTGTACCAGCCCAACCCCAAAGTTAAAGGTGTGTTAGTTCTCATAAGGGCTCCATATGATTTGCAAAAATTAAAGCCGTCGCATCACCATTGTATTGAGGAGTTTAAACTTCAACTGCTTTCTTTCTCATGTGGTATCTACATACGCAGGTCTTACTTTTCATATCATCAACTCAGCTATCCTGAACTTACTTGTGAGTGACCGGTCAAAATGATGGAGATTACGTAGATTCGTCTTTTAGTAAATTACACAACCAACGTCATGGAAGACATGCACGTACATTATCAAATCAATAGTACTCATCATCGTAAAGTAATTGTAATGTTTATCGAACATCCATTTTATGAGAGAGAGAGAGAGAGAGAGAGAGAGAGAGAGAGAGAGAGAGAGAGAGAGAGAGAGAGAGAGAGAGAGAGAGAGAGAGAGAGATCAACCCGCCTGCAATGAAATAAAATATTATTTAATAACGTTACCTGTAGGACCCTATCAGGAGCCTTCAAATAATTCGGAAAAGCAGATTGAACATCCTCTATTCGTGCCCATAAAGCAGTAACAATTAGAAGCTTTGAAAAACAACATCACAATCGAACATTTGCACGATATAATTCAAAACAAAATTAGCTTACTTTTGACACTGTACTTGACAGGCCCTCATAGAAATTGCTTTTAAACGGATAACAGTTAGCATTTCCAGTCCAAAAAACAAACAAAAACCTGAAATAGAAATAAAGCAAAGGAAGAAAATCATAGTGGCTAAACCATAAACCTGCGGTTCACAATAGGAGACATTGAGAATCCAGCATGGGCAGCCCATTGAGGATAACGTCAGAGTCACAAGTTGTTGGATTTTCCTGTTTTCGGGAGGCTGTGACGGTGCGAAAACATAAAAATCCAACAACGAGTGATCCCAAGGTTATCCCCAGTGGGTCGCTCATACAGGATTTTCTTTCTCTTATGTTTAAAAATGGCAAATACGCACCAAATGGAAGTTCTATCGGAGAAGTAAGTTTGAAAACGACGCCATTTTGAAAGTGGGAGGAGTCGGTATTTTATCAAATGCACCATGGTCTCTTATTGGTATGTCAAGTACTTGGAATCATTGAGTGACAAATCAAATGAAAGACTACGAATAAAACGTTATCCTTCATACCCATGTAGGATAACCCATGCAGGATAAGCTTCAGACATAGGATAATTAACTAGATCGGTATGATCGAAAATGCAAATTCTTTATAATAAATAGATAAAGATATTTTATTTGGGAAGCTGTACTCTTTTAAGGAGGACACCGGCGGAACGGGGTTCAATCCATGGTGCGCCCTTCATATTTGCATATTAAATCTTGCTTTAGTTGACACAATTTTGAGACGATGATAAATATGGACACGGTGGGAGTATTTACCATTTATGTGAACACTGACCTTGAATAGGTCTTGACATTGAAAAAACGTGAAAATTGTAAAATGATGTTTTTTTTCGTTCTTTAAAGTGCCATAATCAGTCAGAATAACAGTTACTAGAGTATTCATGGTTGAGTGGATTATTGTACGGCCCCTATGAATAACTATTATTATAAACATGTATTGAAGAAATACCTTGTTTCTTTCTTTCCGTGTGTTGTGGTTGTTTTATTTGATTTTGCGTTTTATTTATTTCATTGGGAGGGGGCACTATTGGACCTTTTACCGCTAATGAAGGTGTCGATCGACAACCCCGACACTCCACCCCCACCTCCATCCCCGGCTACGGGCCTACAATCATACAGGCATATTTCATGTCACCCGCACTGAAGCTACATGCAAGCCATTGAATAAATTCAAGAAGGCGTAACGACATCTACATCACACGTTTCATATATAAAAATGCGTTGGTCATTATATGAAGATGGTCAATTTCTAGATGAACAACAAAAAAGTCCTGGGAAAAGATTCGTAAAAAACAGTAAACCACATGAATTTGATAATGATTTCGATCTTGAATGGTTGCAATCCAAAAACACGCACACGGATGTTAATAAGGCTGTGTCCTACTGTTTCCTGTCACAGCTATTGATGGTGGATACAGGGGGACCTCGGTAATCATCATAATTCTCGTATTGACAAGCCGTTTAATCTTTTGCACCCCGATGGTTATGTCCGACAAGATCGTACGCCAAATCTACAAGAAAGTTTAAGTGCAAGTATAGAGCAGAAAAGTCGCAGTATTTGCTCCTGGCCCTCATTGTAGGAATATGTGGGTGGCACTAGTGAAGTGTATCATACAACTCGCTGGTGGCACGCTGAGATGTCGTGCATCTATAGTTGAAGCACCAGGTCAGGCGCCAACCAAGCACCCCCATCAATTTTCCTGGCACACGGTTTTATTTGACGCACACGGACATTTTAGCAATTTGAAAACAAAACAAGGTATAGAATGGGCTCTAAAGTCTGAGCAGAACTTCCAAAGTGACACGTACGGGGGAGGGAGAGTAAAGGGTGGAAGTAACAGTCGTGCCATATATATATATATATATATATATATATATATATATATATATATATATATATATATATATATATATATACATACATATATATGTACATATATATGTATATATATACACACATATATGTACATATATATGTATATATACACACATATATATGTACATATATATGTATATATATACATACATATATATATGTGTGTGTGTGAGTGTGTGTGTATTATTGTTGTGATCATTGTAATCTATTTTCTTCTGTCTTCTTGCAGGGAAATGTGTGGAAGATGGCCTGTATTACCGCAATATAAAAACATATGTGTACTGTTCAGAGGGCAAGGCCTACATAAAGAGGTGTGAACCTGGGACAGCGAACCCTCTATTTTTACCTTTCCATTTTGGCCACGCTCACTACTTCTGTGGGGTGAACTTTCAAAACTACCGACCACACCTTCGAGCAAAAAGACACGCGAGCTTCGGAGGATTTGAAAAGAACTTACGTAGCATCGTGGCTCATACTTATCAAGAACAAAGAAAGGCCGCCAGAGAGGGCTATGATTATAAAGACGTTAACAAACCACCCGAAATCGAATATCCAGACCCATATGATCCATTTGATTTTTAGGAACATATATATATATATATATATATTTAAAATGGACTCTTTAATAGGGCATGTGTATTACACCGGTTTCCATTATATTTTTTTTTATAGATAATAACACTGGTAAGAACAAACAAGAAGATAAATAGAGTCCAGGCGATAAAGCGTTTCAGCATAGGTATCTCGAATGAATATGACTACATGTTTCAAGTATTGAAATTAATGGTTATCCGGACACAAAAAAGAAGACCTTTTCAAGCCCGTACATCCTGCCCTGGTGCTTGGTGGTCAGGCCAGCTGACATTTTGTGTGATACAGTTAATCGGCTTCTGGTATACTCTTCAATCATGATATATATTAAAATCACGACCACGTAAAATCCGGTGTTACGTAAATCTGTATTCAGTGATGTAATAGGACAGGGAGTATTAAATATCAAATGCAGAATGGTTGGTAGTTGTAATTCCAACATGCAGAATGCTCCACCTTCATATTAACAGGTACAAAAACGAACCGCACACAAATCGGACAAGCCATTAACGTCAGGGCTCGGTCGGGCAAGGGTACCCGCGAAATAACACAGGTACCCTAATCGAGAGCTATTGCCTGTGGAATAGGAGACATTCATATTTAACTGTGATCCTGCTCACTTCCTGTGTTACCAGGGCAACAAACTGATGCTTCCACCATGATCAGGGCAGATTTGTATTATATACTACATAAACATCCATAAATAACACCTCTTCAACCAAAAGAGAGCCCATTTCTAATCAATTTAGGCATCCTTTATTTTTCAAATATATGTTAATACATTTTCCTAACATTATTGTGTGTTTGTGTTGTTCATTTTGTTCAGAAAGAACTTTTGACCATGATAAATACATGGATCTGCCCTGATACAGGTGGCTCCCTCTTTTGCTCAATAGGTGTTAAAGTAGGACCACATTTAGATATGAATATATCCTATTGACGGGTATCATTATATATATATACGTTTACCCTGTGCTCGTCAATCTATCGTGCAACATATTGTTCCAATACCAGGATGACATGTCCATTGTAAAGAGTTTTAAGCCTGCAGTTCGGCAAAGTCCAGATGACCAATTTCAAAATTAAACTGTGGTTGAACTTATGCAAGTCGCGGATGTACTAGACCCCCGCTTTCATATGTTGAATGCAAAGGCCCAAAGAAGATGCTATGCCTTGGTTAGACATAAACTTGAGAGTATTGCCTCTGAGACTAAGTCGACTTGTGGTGAGCAACAGAACCACCCTCCCCCCCCCCCCCCGCAAAAAACGTACTTGCCTCACAGACGCAGAGCACAAAGACTGCGCTAGTGTGACTAATGACTTTTTTGCCGGCTTTGGCCTGTCATGTCATTAACGAGGAAGAACTGGGGGGAAAGAGCTAACCCGGTAACTTTCCGAGCCGAATCTCGGGCTTGATGCTAGTACTTTGGCCTCGGGGAGCACCAACATGGAACAAATGCTTGTCAAATATCAGCGTGCCATGTCAAAGATTGCTTTCAGATGCCGGAAATATGACCTAGCAGAGTGCTTCTTTGTCACCCGAAATGGCTGAAGTCTTCGTATTCTTGCATTTTGACACAGACATCCAAATAAAAAGTAAACTGATATATATTGTGACACTCGTGCATGCAAGATCGATTATTCAGGGACGTACATATATCAGTATATACCTCCCTGACACATTTAATAAAATGCTTTTCGGTTTGATTAAAGTATCCACTGTGGTCTCGTTCTTTTGAATGTGATGTGACGTGGTTGCTTTTTTATGTTGTATATGTGGATTTGGTTTGCTCGTAAATATACTGTATCTAATGTGTGGCGCTAATAAATTATGAAATCAAATGTGGCGGTCAATACCCGCTCATACCCAATTATTTTGATACCCGTTTGGTGGGTACCTGGTTATATAAAATCACAATGCTTTTCTGTTTGACTAACGTGCCCTCTGTGGTCATGTTCTTTTGAATGTGGTGTGACGTGGTTGCTTTTGATTGATGTATGCGTGGATTTGGTTTGTTGGTAAATATACTGTATCTCATGTGTGGCGCTCATAGACAATGCAATCCAATGTGACAGGTAATACCCGCGGATACCCGGGTATTTTGATTCTTGTCGCAGGTACCCGGGTATTAAAAATCACTACGTGCTAATTCCTAAACGGGGTTCCAAGAATTAAGTTCTGCTTTTACAAGAATATAGAAATAAACAAGCATATAAATGAATAGGAAACACTGTATAAAAATAATTTGGGTATAAACTTAGTACCCTTATCTTTTCAGTTGGTATCGTTTCTAAAAATTAAAATGCGTGAAATGCAAATAAATGGATATGGTTTCCACAAAGCATAGCATACTGTATAAAAATTCTTGGCTTTTAGATTATTGCCAGAGCTAGTATGGATGCAGTTGTTCCACGGTAGGGTAGGGACCACTAGACGGGAAAGCTATATATATATATATATATATATATATATATATATATATATATATATATATATATATATATATATATATATATATATATATATATATATATATATATATATATATATATATATATATATATATATATATATATATATATATATATATATAATATATATGTGTGTGTGCGTATGAGAGTGAGTGAGAGAGAGAGAGAGAGAGAGAGAGAGAGAGAGAGAGAGAGAGAGAGAGAGAGAGAGAGAGAGAGAGAGAGAGAGAGAGAGAGAGAGAGAGAGGAATATCTAATACAAAATGAACCGATTAAAAAGTAATGTCTGTTTGGTAACATACTTTAAAATAAAATACAATTTGACTTGCCAATAAAAATTCCGGGAGACTGCGACCCACGATAGCGACTATATATGAAAATGGCTCTTTATACATCTCTTTACTGGGAGAAGGTACAATTACATTTAATCTGCAGTTTGCCGAGTCGGACACAAACTGACGACTGCGAGCAAGGTTGACTTGGTTCCAAACACATAATTTGAGGGTAGCCAATGTACACGCTAACACGTGCGTATTGCCGTGTGGAGCCGCTGCTGCTGTCATAGATTGCCATTGTAATTCTCTGACTATATTTAGCAGCACCACGAACATTAATATAATCATAGTTACTATTGATCATCTGAGCAGCATCATCTTGTAAGGCTAAGCCGTATTTAAAGCAACCTAAGCTAACAAGAAACTTTATTTGTTGTGAAGCCCATTGGAAATAGGAATATTATTATGTAAACATGGTGCAAATCAGTATCGATGAACATAATGGATAATCGAATGAGGTACCTAGTTCTTACATGTTTCCTTCAACACTGCTATCAGCCATCTTGACCAAATGACATTCCCATAATGCAACAGTGATGACATAGTGCCATCAAAGGCAAATGAGGTCAATTTGAATTAACTACTGTAATTACAATGTTTAAAATTGTTTTACTGGTTTTATACGGTATTAATCGTTTCCTTATATTGTTGTGATATGTTAATTTGTCAAGACTTTAAAATCAACCCTGAGCAGTTGCAAGTGAACTTTGGTGCATTCTTGCATACATGTATCTTGCTATAAAGACGGCAGCTTCCAGGTCGCAATAAATGTGACACTTCGAAATACCAAACTTTTGTTCTTTGATCTGATATGCATAACAGTCACATCAAAATATTTGTATTATTAACAGGTTTCACGTGAGAATATTTTCCAGGTAAGGTTCCTTTTGGGGTCAACGCCTTTGCTGATGCTACTTACAGCGTATATCCCCACAATCTGTGGACAGTGATGTTGTAGTTTATAGATCAATTCTGCTTTTTCTGTGGTAAACATTTACTTAATCTTCTTCAAACCGATAATTTAGACATGAATTTCCCGTGTTTTTTTTTCCAAATTAAAATTTTTATCTAAATGTACACAGACATATTTCGCACTTTAGACCTGCTGAAATTCTTCACCTTTTCAACTGACTTCAAGTACATCGAGATTATCCTCACTTTTATTGATCAACATTATTTTAGATTTCCCACAATAAATAGATAACGTATTTACTGTATACATGTACCGGTAACCGACATTATTTAAATGCTCCCGAAAAGCTTCCATTACTTGTATGTAGTGACGGGACCGGATGTATAAATAATACTATCAATGGCAAATAAATGACATAATCCATTGTAAATTACATAATCCATTGTTTAGATATTCTACCATAATGAGTAACATACATAAGTTTTTTCTCCCTGTTCTTTATGTTATATATATATATATATATATATATATATATATATATATATATATATATATATATATATATATATATATATATATATAGCTAACAGGTGGTGATTTATAATGTTCGGGAAGGTCAAATTGTAACAGGGATATATTAAACATAAGAGTGAGCAGTGGACTCGGAACCTTGGCTACTAGACTGAATAATTACGGATCAAAACCCAGTAGATCAAAAGAAAATTTAAGTTTTATTTTGAGCATTGTTAATCTCTGTGTAACTTCATATATCTCACAAACAGACATACTAAATTTATGAATACTGGCAGGTCCTTCCCATAGAACGTCGAGATCACTACATGGCTGAGTACACCACTTGCAACATAGTGCCATACCTCCGAAAAGTAATGGTTGAACTCTTTAGGTGTAGTATTTGGAGATATAAGACTTTGACTTTTTTGTCGTAATAAATCATTTATATTTTAACAACAGATTATCTTTGCTTTCGATTCATTTCTCTGATTGATGTCATTTTCAAAACAGTTCACCTTTTCCTGCTTAATCGAGTTGGTTATGATATTTCTATAACTTCTATAGTAAGATCACATTTGAGAATCACCAGTTGGTGCCCTTCGTTGTAGTTTGTGTCTAGCATATCGTGTCTACAATATCAGTATTTACCCTTGGGTTCCTCCTGTTTGTCAAAGGCATTGTCCTAATAGGAGCATGCTTATTACTCAAGGTTAGCATCTTGTCTCTCAAGATTCTTTATGCATCATGAACGTTTTGAGATATGACTACCCGTTTGAAAATGTCAGAATTTTCTTAATGGTAATTAAATTTGAACTCTAACGAGTTACAACATCTAGATGTAGCTGCTCAGTATCTTTTTATCTTTATATCTCATATCAAGGGTTGTATAACTCATATAATGATCACTTATTGAAGATATGATGATAGCCGATGTAGTAGTATTTCTTTTGGACATATTGGTCAATATCAATGCGATTGTGGTACTTGCACTTTGAGTTACCGTTGTAGGTTCATATGCTGGTTGTTCAATTGCAACAAATCCCCCATGTGCTACTCAGGGTTCTAAATTCTCGTTAATCCTATAATCAGCGTTCAAATCTCCGAGGAGGTACCGTTTTTAAAATTTCATTTTACGATTGGGTAATTGTCAAATACATTATCCATAGTAGTTCTTCCTTAGTTTAAAGGTTGTACACTGGCAGCACACTACTATGACATGTTTATTTCAAATCCAGCATGCATCTATTTGTCTATTTTCGCGCAGCGGATCATACTTTAATGATATCTTTTTGCATGCAATAAGGGGGGGGGGGGTAAGGGGGGTTTCAGTACGCTGGTACAGGTAATTATTTTTCTACAGTACGCAGTATGGAAAATAAAAATCTTTCAAAATTTTTGATAGCACGAAGTGCGTAAAATAAGAGGGGTTCCAGTACGCCAGTACGGTAAATAAAAAGCCCCAGTACGCCAGTATGGGAAAGCCCTTACCCATCCTCATGCAATAGTGATCCCCTCCCCCTTCTTTGTCTGTTAATTCTGAAAACCTGTAATCCTCGATGTCGACATCGGCGTCGCTGATTGTATTCTCCTGCAAGGTTTCATCAACAGTGAAAACATCCAGTTCAAAGTCTTCGACCATTTTTTTTATGAATTTCATGTTCATAAATAAAAGCAAGTGATTTTTTTTCCTTTAAAGATATACTTATTTCAATTTGATCTACAAAATTCTGCCTTAATGTGGGGTGGCTGGTTTCAAACAGCCATAAATCTTTAGTGAATGATACATAACTGCAATTAATTAAAGCTGAATTTAATTAAACTGAATGCTAATTAACACTTTGAAAACTTTTATGGTTTAAACCCTCAAGGGCTATATTGAGAGCTTTTATGTTATAAACCCTCGCAGGCTATTGTGTTAACATGTACATGAACATATATATACAATAAATAAAAAGTTCAGGTAAAATGTGTACTTGTAATGTTACTGTGACGCACACGCACAAAAACTTTTCGAGAAAAAGTCGTCAATTTGTCAAATGGGTAGATAGACTACATTCTTATTCGCTTAGTAGTTTGGCCCCTTAGATCTTTTTAAAAACTATCTTAAACTGTTCAACTGGATTCTGGTTAGGCCTCCTTTTTGATTTTATGTATTGAAACAAAACACAACGTGCGGAAGTGAGGTTCTTTCTAGATATGTTTAGCCATTTTTATACGTAAATTGTAAGCTAAACATTCGCAATCTTAAATGAAGAATTAAACATTTTTATGGAAGGCAATTTCATGCTAGTTCATATGATAAAATAGTTTGATACCAATTTCAATCTTTGTCGCTGTGAGGCTCTGCTTAGCTAACTATTTATCAGCTAAACTTCATACAGTTTTTTCCCCCAATTTTATGTTCATGAAAAATGACGAAATTTTATTCGAGCCACGCATTGCTTGTACGTGTCGTGCCTGTACAGTGTAGTGCAACCGTGGTATCCCGGCGTACGTTAAATCCTTTGCATGCTATTTCAACCGTGAAAAATGTGACCTTTAATTTAAGGACACTCCTCTGTAAAAGAAAATATGTTGTAGCAACATTTAATGATTCGCGGTTTTAAGTTTATAATGTAGATAGATGACGCGTAAATGTCAAGTTGTATACTAAATGATCTTGAATAGATATTTGAAGAAAAAAAAGTGAACGGTTAAGGCTAACTCTTCTTTCTCCGGTAAAATTGATGTTGGTTGAAATATGTAATGCATCCATGTAATAATGATATAATATTCTAACTATGTCATTACCAACATGTTTTGAAGCACACAATGTCAAGTCACAAGCACAATGTTACGGTTTATGGCCGACAGATATTCGTCACATTAAATTTATGAGTGATGATTTGGGTGTCAAGAGTAAAAATGTAAAATCTCCATCTAATTTTAACAATGTAAAGGTGCACCATCCTTTTGTTTCGAATGTAGAGAAAGAGCAATTTATCACTTTAGTCTTATAATACCTTTCATGACAATACCATTGTGGGGGCGTGACTTCATTCATGCCTTGAAATTCATGCTTCTCTAGTTAGGCGCCCATCTTTTTTTGATACCTATGTATTGCGTATGGCGATGTGGCATGAAATGGACATGTATTTATTCAACACAGAAATGATATGTTACATTTGTAAAATACTATTAACGCATGGAAACCAGTTTTCTCATCACCCGCTAGGCATGTTGAAAGCCAGTTTAATTTTGCGGAGCCAACTACAACGAAAAGCTTTGGTTATTATTATTATTATTATTATTATTATTATTATTATTATTATTATTATTATTATTATTATTATTATTATTATTATCATTACTTCAGACTCGCATGCCCCTGCAAAGATGTTCAATCCAGGTACCAATATAAAAAAAATTCAAAGCAATGAAAAAGTCCTGGTCAACCGCTTTCACATGACGGGCTTTTGGCCAAAGCACTGCATGAAAAGCTGTTGACTCCAATTTGGCACTGAAAGGGAAAAATGACGTCATTCTGACTATTGTATGACCTGACTCTCTCGCGCTTGAAGAGGATTAGTGTCGTACAGTTTCTCGCAGGTTATGCCATATAATGAACCTTTACTGGTATATCCCAGGGGCAACTTTGACAGTGCTTGTAACTTTTACGTGTGATGTATCGTACCTTCAGTTTTATATTTATGATCCGTACCTTGATACATGATGCACACACCAATCAGTTCAAGCAAGGCAACCACTTTCAGTCCGGAATACACTGGACAGTGGCAAACAACAGTGAAAACTGACAGAGATAAAACTTAAACGGCCATGTCTCAAAACTGACAGCCCCTGGAAACATCACAATTCGTTGGGACGTTTATTTTCCTAGTTTGTTTGTTTGTTTGTTTGTTTTTTTGGATAACCGGAAGGCAGGCGATGAATAGACTTACTGGCTCACTATCCTAAATTTATTGTATTTAAAGACGTAAATGTGCACACGGTACATATGCTTACTATTTCATACATCTGAATATGGGTGTTTCTTAAGTAGCCCTTGCTTAATACAGCTGAATGAATAAGTAATAATAGTATGATACCTTTATACTTCAGTGGTATATTATGTAACAGAGGGCACCTGAGTTGTTCTTGTATCAGCCAGCTGAGCTTACAGGATGTGTCTGGGGCGCTTCTGTCAATTAGCTACAATATATTATTGACACAAACGTCTTTAAAACAATTCTATCAGGTAAAGGACCACGTTCATCAATTAAGTAAACGTAATATTAATTCCAAAGCAATGACTGCACTCTTCCTAAACTTGTTGGGATTTTTTTATTTGTTAGTGTATGCTGACAATATACCCAACTTCAAACTTAGACCCCAAAATGGTAGGCGCGTGTTCTATTCCTGTGAAGATTTTCAGTTGGACAGACTTTATCATCTTACCGCTGTAATTCCCCCATGTAGTTATGGGTGAAATGTTAGGTTTTGCCGCAAGGGACAAATTTGTGGCTTATTTATCAAGGCTTAAAGTTTGATTTTCGTAACTGCAAATTTTGCTGCTCTTTGTGTCGTCGTTATTGTGCGTGTAGAGAGTGGGAAACAACAGTGCTACACATTTGATCAGCCGTAAAACTTTCATTGAACTGGAGTACGACTCCCTTCCTTCATTTTTCATTATTTTAATGTAAGATTTTTTATAATGGTAATTTGCAGCAACGGTGCACTTTAACAATGGGGTTACTAATTGAAAAGGTGACTTCCATACTAGATTAAAGATATCTAAATATGAACTGAATTGACAAGATTCAATTGCAAATTCCCAAGTGATACACATGATACAGTTGACCCATGTTCACGAGGCCTTATGTTATATTGATATCTCCGGCCTTCAAACTTGTCAATATATTTATACAGAGTTTGGAAAACACTATGACAATTTTCATACAATAAATCGTGCTATGCAAGGGGCAGCAGTTTTTATTTGCTGGGGATTGATCTACCCGGGGGTCACTTCACACACTTACAAGCTACAGCTTGTGAGCGGGAAAGGGAACATTTTGATAGATTATCGTAAACCCCCAGAGCTTACATGAAAGACGAACACCTGCAGTTCTAATGGGTTCGGTTCATTTGATTCAGCTGGGGCAACTCCGCAGAGCCCCAGGGTAAGTGCTTGAACACTCACGCTGCGGGACACACATTACACAGTGGCATGAAAATACAACAGTTATATGGTTGTGTATTATTGTCTTTGCGTCAAACGTTACAGAAGAAAATATAACGTGAAGACCAGCTTTGAAGATGCAAGCAATATTACATTGAAAACGAAAGACGAAGAATTTGATTAGGAATCCGTTGGCTGAATATATATTAAGTTAGAATGTTTCTTTTCTCAGCGCACACAAAAGAAAGTGATTTCTTCAGGACTCTAAATCTTAGAGCAGTGCAAAGTAACATCATTCGAAAAGAAAATATGGGAGGAAACAAAACAAAAACAAGCAAAAAAATCATCGCCTCAAGCTGGACCTGTGTGCTCTTGATAAAGATCGGTGTTCCTTCATTCCCATTCCACAAAGGAAACTTGACATCGGTGAATTTCAAAATTTGTTTTCTCCTCAGAATAGCTCTATCTGAAAGATTTTCTTTGATTCACTTTCGAAACAACAGCTATATCGAATACTCTGCTCCATCATTTCCACTGCGTACGTTTATGGCACATCACCTGTTGGTGTCATTAAATCCTGGCATTGATTGACTGTTTGTGGTCATCATGACATAGGTTGCTTTGAATGTATATTAACAAAGCACTAAAAATGGGTATTGATATATCTAATCCATAGATGGCAAAAATAAATGCGAATATTTGCCCCAACCCCCGATGTTCGCGTTTTTTTGTGGCGGATCACGTACCGCTTATCAACAGATACGTGTAATATAAATTAAACATGGGCTATAAAACAATTGTTTGGTAATTAGGAGTCGAGCGAGAGCCACGTGCCTGTCAGTAAGAATAGGTTTTCTGTCACGAATAGCTATAAATGATGGAAATATACTTACGTAACTCGAATTCCCGCATGTACAAGGGAGGCTTTAAAAGGATTCGAGGCTTACCTCAAGACAGTTACAACGCGTTGCTGACAAACTGCCAAAATGAATTATCTGGGGATACTCGTCTGTGCTATGCTTGCTGCAGTAGCAGCGGCTGGCAATGGAGCGGAGACGGCTCCTTCGAAGTACTACTATTTGGGTGAATTTGACGGTGAGTATGCTATTCAGTACATAATAATGACATATATAAATTTATGCTGTTATATTGTACAGGTACGTCCGTAATACACTGGATATAAACAAGGACACATAATTGATGTGTCGATATTTTGTACAAGTTCATTTGTGATACATCGTGGGATTATTTAAATTCTATAACGAATGTCCAATTTGTGTACGAAAAAATATTCTGAGTATACAAGATGTACCAGTTCTCGATACGCTAAGCCATGTGGTTTGTAAAAATGCAACACAATATGTCAATGAAAATAGATAATTAAATTATTGTTATAAATCAGAGACTTCCAGTTCTAATCTGTACTTCCATGGTAAAACCTAAACAAAGTTGTCTTTCCTGACGAACACAGGTGGTCTGTGCAAGACATGCAACGTCGATTCTGGTGACGAGCTTGTAAAAACAACCTTCCTATTCTCGATATAGCAACTGAAAACTCCACACAGATAAAGTTCGGAGTGCGTCAGCAGGGCAAACATTTTTTGTACGAGTTAACAAGAAGTCAGTTTATGAAAAATCTAAAAAGCTTGGGTCTCTGTGATCATTGAAATATCAAATGTGTGCGTTCTCTGAAAAGTGTACTGTTTGCTTTACGAAAGGAATCCAAAAATACGTTTACCCGCAATTACCCTCGTAACTGAGGCGCCGGGGAACGGAGCTAGACATCGTTGCACAAAGTTTCACAGTTCAGAGACCAGAAACTCATCATGAATAAAGATAATTAAGCAAGTGATGATAAGAGTGTTTTTGCCCACCCTATCGACAATAAGAACATATTGAGAATAGGTACGTCAACTACATATGCAATATATATGTCATTTCTTAAAGTAGCCTTTGTATTTCATCTTATTCTTTTTCTGAAGACAGATATATATATATAAGAGAAAAGCATGTTATGTTTTATATGAAATACAGCCTTTTATAAGTTAGAATGAAAGCGTAATAAACAGACACTTTACCGGAATGAAATATTTAACAAGTGCTAACTACAGACAGCTGTGCTATACCTGTTAATTAAAATTAACATAAAAATTAAATAAAAAGAAAACACACACACATTGGTCACTGTAGTCATTGGTCATAAGTACATAATTATAATGATTCATATAGTTTTAACTACTCGTTATTAGTATTGACATTTCATTCTCTTCATGAGCGTGCGATTCGATTTTCAGACTCTTGTGAGGGCGATGGTTTGTACTATCACAGTGAAACCAGTTTTGTGAAGTGCCACGCTGGTAAAGCCGATATCAGGTCGTGTGCCCCTGGAAGCAAGAACCGCGACCCAAGCGACTTCACAGCTGGTCAGGAGATGGGTTTTGCTTCCTTCTGTAGTATCGTTGCCAGAACACAGGTGGATCACGATGGCCGTGTCGATTAAACAATGAGAAAACGTGGTGGTACAAGAGCATCTATGCTTTTGTGACTTGTCGCTATTATTGTGGGAATGGCTTGAGATTCGTTTCTTACCTGAAAGCATGCGCAGCTGTCGCGGTGTGGTGATTAGGGAATAAGAGCTACCAGCACGCCGTCTTGTGTTTAAACATAGACAAAGGAAAACACGCAAAACTCTCAACTTAATCAGGACTCTGCCAACCTGGACTACGTCCATGAAATGGACATTTTGTTAACACCACGTGTTGTTGAATTTTGTCATGAATACCGACATTATTTAAATTCCAAACAGGCAAGGTGGATTCCTACATTATGTTGTGGAGTATACTTTCAGACGACATTGGACAGGAGAAGTGGAGAGACCTAGCTGCTGTACATTATAATACATAGTCAATAGGGGGGATTATTGTAGTTTATTTTCAATAAATATATTTAGATTTCTTAAACACGTGTGTTGTTTTAGTATCCAGAAACTGTGTATTAAACACTGAATTTATCGACACTTGCAGGTTTATAACCATAAAATAAATGTACAACCCTTGCTTCACCTGCAAGCATGTTTAGCTTTGTACCGTTTACTGCGCAGTAAAAATACTGACGGGTGGAGCAACACATATAGTCCTTACTTGGACCACCACAGTCTATCACAGTACTTTCATTGCTGTTTGTAGTCAAGGCATATATGGATACCTGTATCAATGATTATCCATTGGAGTTTCTGTAAATAGTATTACCACTATACACTAAAAATAAATATTCATCCAGACAGTTAGAATTAAACCCACAAGCATATATGCTACCCAGTTGTAGTTGGTAAAAGTTTAACGTTATGCACGTTGCCCCAATTCGCAGCCCATGAGTTGAGTTACTTCGTACGTTTGAAAGAAATTGATCAACGCGTGCTGTTGTCGGCGATCATGAATTTTCACAAAATATGTTCTACATCATAAAGCTGAACTTCAACTAAACTGACCTACCATTGGCTTTTTACGTAGCTACATTTACACTGCGTAAATCTTGAAATGAAGTGGCTGCATATGACTTTGCTAATAATTTTGTCCGAAGAGATATGCACACAAAATAAACCCCCAAAAGAGCAACAAATTCTTATCTTCAAGTTCACTGATTCGACATTTGACTCAGTTTTACGGGTAATTTTTAACTGCATTTTAAAACCACACGTAATATGAGACAATGCTGTCAGTAAGAGTGGCCCTGACAGTCCATGAATAAACCTAGGATTTTTGGATAGACAATATTTCGGGATATAAGAATATGCGAGGAGTAAAGTAAAAAAAAAAAAAAAAAAAAAAAAAATTGCAAAAACTAGGAAATTTGAGGTCAAAGCCCCCAAATAAAAATGCTGAAAAATGTTATACGAAGCGTATTTCATAAAATTTGTTATCAGAATTTTCCAGATAGAGGGCTAAAATTTTGTGTATATTCACAAAGATGAACGAAATGAAATACGTTAACAGGAGGTCATCCTGTTGAAGGTGAAGGTAATCAAAATTAAACTTAAATGCCAATAAGCCGAATGACTCATTTTCAATTCCTGCTGAAATATACCTTGGCTATTCTAAAAAATAAGTAGTAGCCCCTGAGAGACAATATCCTTCTGTCTAAAGTCATAATTCCAAAATAAAACTGCGAAAATTAGGAAATATGATGTCAAAGGTCCAAACAGTCAGATAATTGGATGCTAAGTATGTCACTTTAAATGTTATAAAAATGGTACTTTTCAAAACAAAAACAAAAAACAAAACAAAAAAAAAACCAACAAAAAAGCATTAGGGACGTGATATTTATGTATCATGATTAATTTGGTGCACTCTCTTTTTAACTTGCCTCTTTACAGGTGAAGGGCACAGTAAATAGTAGCAAATAGTACAGAAAAACATGATCCATATTCATTAATTCCAAACCCAACAATGACAGCAAAGAGATTCCAAACTTGCCAAAGCATCAACATTTATCTTCCAATACCAATGTGAAGAAACAAATTTGACTCCGGACTTGAGACAGGCAGTCACCCATAAAAGGCAACTGGTCGTTTTAAACCGGTCCTCTCAAACGTAGAAATATTCATCATTAACTGCAGAAGCTAGTTCTTTTCCAAAATGTATAGGTCTAACAACCCAAAACAAAAATTTCATTACTTTTGCCAAAAATAAAATGGAAAGCTGGTAGGCCTATCACCTTTTAGTTCTCCCGACTTGTCAGTCAATTAGTTTATAGCAAAAGAGCAAAGTGGGCCTACATCGTTTTGGTGATATTTATGAATCTGGAACAATATAAACACACTTTACCTCCACTACAACTATGAGTAAGAGAACAAAGCACACAGCACAACATTCCCAAGAAAGTATTTTTCAAATAGTACAGAAAAACATGATCCATATTCATTAATTCCAAACCTAACAATGACAGAAAAGAGATTCCAGACTTGCCAAAGCATCAACATTTATCTTCCAATACCAACGTGAAGAAACAAATTTCACTCCTGACTTGAAACAGGCAGTCACCCATAAAAGGCAACTGGTGGTTTTAAACCGGTCCTCTCAAACGTAGATATATTCATCATTAACTGCAGACATTAGTTCTTTTACCAATTAATGGCTTACTGTATATGAACATGGTTTTTGATCATCTGAGACTTTCACTGGGTGCATCGTTAGATGTCATTGACCAAATTCATATGTATATTGCTCCCTCTGTTTTCTGCAAAGAATATTAAATCGTTTACAGAGCTCCACTCTCAGATAATTTTTTATTGATTTTTACCTTATTAATGCAATACAAATTATTTTATCAAGTCAAAACGTAACTTTGAACTATATTTGTCTTATTATGGGCACTATATTGATTTGAAAGATGTGTCTTCATATTTTTGTACTTCTATCCAAATTTGTACCTAATAATTTTCTTGCAAACATATGGAAATGTATTAGATTATTGTGGTATACCTATCAAGGACGCAGAAGACTTAGATTCCAGGATTGCCTGGATAAAGACAACTGCTGGGACAGATCAGGAGGCGTAGCAACCACCTGAAACCAGACTTACTTGCCTTGATGCAGCACATTCAACAACAGTTTCATACTGACGGGTGTGCAGGCTCAAAGACATTTGTTCTTTGGGATCAGTTTCTCCATCTTAAAGATCAGCTCCTCAGTCTCTTCACATCAGACAGGAATGAAAACTGCCAATTTACACATGATGCAATTACTAGATTATACCATTATGTAGCTGCAGTAGGTCATATTAATAATGCTCAGGGTCTACCACGCTGTCTGAAAAATATGAAGGCACTTGCAGAGGTAGCACCAGAAGTGTTTGGACAGTTTGTCTAGGGGAGCTTTATAGTAAAGAGGATGCCAGGTAAATTCAATCAGGTTTAACCAGATCCTGCTCTTAAACAGAGCGCCAACCCTGATGCCAACACATCATGTGGAACGACAGGTATAACAATGAAAGAAGCCATTCTTAAATGGCACCATGTACATTGGCTCAGTTCGCAGATATTGTCACTGGAGTTACAAGAAAGCATGCGCCATGCGATTATGGACACTTTTATTTCATATCCTGAATATACCCTTGCACTGACCTCCTCTGAAATTGCAGACACAAAGAAATTGTATCAAGCAATACATGGCATGATCAATCCCTTTTACGTTAACATATATAGAAAAGTACCAGCAAGCCTCTGATGAAGGCATCACCAGAGGTTGAAGAGAACCTTCTCAATGTTAAAGACATTGGTGAGCAAATCTTAATTCATATGATAACAGTGGACAAAAAAATATATAACATGTTCAGAACATCTGCATTTAAAACAAAAACAAAAAAGTGACTTTAAAATGAGGCTGGTGCTCATGGGCTTATGGATGAGATACTTTGTTTGCAAAGTATCATTTTTCTGCGGTGTCAACCACGGTGTGATATGGATATGGCACACAATTTGTCATGTGAAAAAACTAAGTTTCTTGGCCCATTGACAGTTAGTAAAGATGGATTTGTGGATTATTTCTATCACTACCATCACTACTTCGAAACGATTATGGATGATGTCAACATTGTGGGAAATGTGAAATACATCCATTGGATTGGGGATTGCTCGGATGAAACGCTCAGTCCTAAAAGCACGGAAAAAACAATGAAGAAGTCAATTAGGACAACTTTAACTGGGCCACTGAGTATATGCAAATATACCAGTTCAAAAACAGAAAGGGCTGATGGCCAACCCTCTGTGTAAATCTGCTCTTATACGATTCCTCTCCGACGAATAGTCTAGTGATCTGATGTCGTGACAGATTTCACCTGACATTGCATTGTATCCTGGTGGCACATTTTCAGATCCACAAAAAGCAGTGTGTATTAGCACTACAAGTGTCGTGTCTATCCGGAGGAGGAGAATACTTTATAAGAAGTTGATGCTAGCACCATTCTTCATGTAGCACATTCGGTTCACTCTAGTCAGAGTGTTTATTTGTTTGTGTCTCAGATATTGATATTATTACTTTGTGCATCCACTATGCAGTGATCAAATGTTTGAAGGAATTTTGGATATGGAAGTCAATCTGTGAGTTTATTCCAGCTCATGCAGTATCTTCTGCTGCTGGTCCCAGCATAGTAAGTGTTCTGACTGCTACGCATACTATTACTGATTGTGACACTACCAGCAACATCTATACAAAAACTGCTAATCGAGCATTGGTATGAGATCTGACAATCTGTGTGCACTTGGCTATGCTTGCAAATTATTATAGTCCCATATCCCTCATCATTCCTGCAGAAGGTCTGGTTGTAGCCCATTGTAGCCCAATGTTTGGTATTAAGATTGTAGAGTGCACAACAATCTTGGAGTTTTGAATGATCTGAGAGCACATTTGTACAGCAGTTTTCAGTGAAGGGTCTCAGTTCAATGCCACCTACAGAGGATGCCTTTAAACAGTATATGCTCCACATGTTGTGCCAGTTGTACATGAAGAAGAGAGTGCTTGTCAACGATAAACATATATCTCCGCTTGAGTTTAGATGGATGCTGCAAAGTGGCCATATGCTGCCAGTGTACATAGCTCAAGCAAGTTATCCCCATACCTGAAAAGGAAAACCTCTTGTCATTGTCAGACACGGCGGTGTGTCGTATCAGGTTCATGTTCAGTTTTAAAGGTTGGATTTTGCACACTTGTGTGTTTATGTGGTGGCAAGCCTGACAAACCTGAGTGTGCCAAACAAACTCAAATTACCAATTACTCTGACTGCAATTCTGATTCTGAAATACAAGCAAGAACTGATAGTACATATTTTACCTTTAGCTTGATTTTCGCTGCACATTGAATCTGTGGGGCTAAATGATATGGGTCAGTCTTAAGATTCAGATTTCATTCATTTGACATAAGTAGATACATTTAACAATTTTGTCAGTAATAGCAAAAAAAAAAAAAAAAAAAAAAAAAAAAAAGAGGGGGAAAAAAAGGGATCTGAGATAAAAAGCCAACATTGTTGCTACTATAGTGAACATAATTGTCAGGATGATCCAGCATAAGGATGAAAAACATCTGCTCTCGCATGGGCCACCTAAAAAAAGATAACTTTGCTGGTTCACACCCTTTAGTATCGTAGAAAACATGTTTAACAACTCCATATATATATATATATATATATATATATATATATATATATATATATATATATATATATATATATATATATATATATATATATATATATATATATATATATATATATATATATATGTCAACTTAGATATTGTGCGATACAATTTCTGGTGAACAATCAAATTATTGATGATTACCACATACTGAACAATTAGAAATGGAGCATGTTTCGGGATATTGATTCATGTAGATTTTTTACATATTGTGAGAAACCAGAGTAAGAATGAGTGTGGATTTTGCTTGTCACACTTACAGGGGAGTTTTGAATCAATTTGGGGATAGTGTGTCGAATGCACTTTTCAGTGGATGCATGGGGTGGAATAGTGGAACGTGGAACATCACGATAGCGAGTGGGATAGTTATGTGTACTGGGTATTGAAGTGAACATATTATCAAAATAACGAGGTAATTCATTTTTAGAGTACCAAAAGAAGGATTTGAGAGATTTAAGTTTGAACAAATCAAAGACTTAAAATCTTTAAAGTTTTGAACAGTGGGTCAGTGTGGGCATATACTGGGCTGAACATATCAAATGTATACCAGATTTTTGTAATTTGGGAATGCAGTCACAGACATATCCCCATGCAAGAATAGAATAATTTGCGTGGGGCAAGAACAGTGAATTATAAATGAGGAGCAGCGTACATTTGGGAAGAAAATAATGCACCCTTTTTATTATTCCAATTATACGAGCAACTTTATTAGAAATTTTGTTTCAATGGGCATTCCGACTTAATTTTTCATTAATTATTGATCCAAGAAAATCAAACTCTGTTGTTCTTTCTAATCGAACATTGGTTATCTTGAAATCGATATCTATGTTCAACTTTCGTTGTGGAAAAGAAAATAACATGTATTTTATTTGTTGGATATTTACAGATAATTTATTTGCGGCAAGCCAGTTATGCACACTTGCTAGTTCAGAATTTATATTATTTGAGAGGTCATGATTGTTGGATTGGGGTCTGAAGTTAAAAGTGCAAAGTGAATTTATAAGTGTTGTATCATCAGCATACAGGGTGGATTCAAAATTTGGGGAAGCTAAGTAGAGATCATTAATGTATATTATAAAAAGTAGTGGCCCGAGGATGGATCCTTGGGGCACACCGGTGGTGCTAGGTAAACGCTTGGACTCGACATGATTTAACTGAACATATTAAGATCTATTTGACATAATTCACAAACCATTTTAAAGATACATCAGAGAGACCATAGTATTTTAGTTTATGCAGAGGTATTTGGTGATCTAAAGTATCGAAAGCTTTAGATAAGCCTAACAATATAGTCAGAGGTATTTTACCGGAATCAAGAATTTTATATATTGGATCAATAAATTCCACAGTAGCGGTATCAGTACTATGACGCTTTCTTAATCCATGCTCACTCGAATAGAAGATAATATTCAAAGAAATGTAATCATAAAGTTGTTGGTACACAACTTTTTCAAAAACCTTTGAGAAAACGGGAAGTGGGGAAATTTGTCTATAGTTGTTCAGAATATGCTCGTCATGTTTTTTTTTATAAATTGGTATTACCTTGGCTATTTCCAGCTTGTCTGCAAATTACCTGTCATGAGAGACTGATTAATTATAAGAGATAAGGGTTTAGCTAGTGATGATTTAATTTTTTTTACAAATCTCATTGACAAATTATAATGACCTGTACCTGACTTAGGTTTATATTTATTCATGATTAATTCAACCTCGGCTGGGGAAGTATAGGTAAAATTGAAAATACTTTCCCATTGTCGATTTAGGTAGATGTTGAAATGGGGTATGTGTCTTTGATTAATTTTGGTAGCCATTTTTGGGCCGATGATAAAATAGGTTGAACTTTTCAGCGATTACACTTCTATTTGATTCCTTTTTGTTTTCTATCATGAAAAAAATAGAAAAT
Source organism: Hermodice carunculata (assembly GCA_964020975.1). Classification (NCBI taxonomy): domain Eukaryota; kingdom Metazoa; phylum Annelida; class Polychaeta; order Eunicida; family Amphinomidae; genus Hermodice; species Hermodice carunculata. The sequence goes on from OZ026612.1 coordinate 32,713,977, forward strand.
CTTTTTTCGTTTTGCTGACATTAAGATATTTTTAATAATGTCCCAAGTTTACTTTGTGTCATTATCAAAATTTTCAAAGTGCAAATGAAAATGAAATCGTTTTTGCTTTTTAATCAAATTTGTCAGTATTTTATTGTTTTGAGATTTTGCTTGAGAATTGGAAATTGTGGAGCATCAGGGGATGTACTCTTCAATTTTTTATACAAATTATCACGATATTTTATAGATGCTAAAATTCCATTTGTCATCGAAGGGGATTTCTTATGTTCATATCTTTTGTAGCGGACCGTTTTAGTAGGGAAATGTTTATCGTTATATTGTTTGATTATGATGTCTAATTTATTATAGTTATTGTTGGGATCAAGACTTAACCCATTGTCAAGGGCTTGCGTGAAATCATAATTATTGATCTCTTGCGCAAAAGTTTGAAAAGATATCCTTGGTGTGGACTTTGCCGTATTTGGGTGGGGTTTGTGAATTTAAATTCTGATCAAGGCAGGTAAAATAAGGTAAATGGACAGATAAATAGTAAATACAATGCCTGATAATAATACCTTATTACTACGTGACTAACCACAGAACATTTTATCAGTAACACTTGCATTCCTCACCGAAAAGCGAGTAGGTGGATATATTTTAGGCACAAAATTATATTTTGTCAGTTCATTGAAAAAGTCAGAAAATTTCTCCCTCGTATTTAGTTCTAAAAGATCAATATTATAGTCTCCCAAAAATAATTTGTCAGATCGCTCCTGAGATAGGGTTGCTAAAATTGGTGAAAGATCATTTACAAATAATTCAATGCCTTCATTTCTGTCACGAGGAGGCCTATAATATTGCCAATTGTAATTTTTTGCCTTAAACCATTCCCAAATATATCAGTAAACTGAACTTCCCATAAAGCATTTGGACTATAAAATTCTCTGACAGCATACTGAAAATGTTAATGTAAATAAATTATTAATCCACAGTGGGAGCTGCAAGTGGCGCCATGAGGACCAGAAACGTAGTTATCTAGTTCATAGAGACTGGTGTCTAGCTGTGAGCCTGCAAGCCAGGCCTCTTGCAAGCAAATAGCACTGAATTCAACATCCTCCTTTCTTAATTCCTCCAATATTGATTTGAATTTATCAAATTTAGCATTTAAACTTTGTATATTTAAACCTAAAACTGAGAAATTGGTGAAAAATGGTTTCAAATAGTCAGGTAAATTAGTAATTTCGACATAATGAGAATCGGAGGCAATTGAGGTAGCATGTTCCAATTCATCAGGGTTGTCCATTAAATTATTTAAATCATTGCTGACATCGCCAGCAAAATTACGAAGAATGTCGTTTACTAAACCATCAGAATTCATGATGTAAAGTGACTGAATGATCATGTTCCTGTTAGGAAGCAAACAACAGCTACAAAAGGAATTTTAGCCATCTTGTTTACATTCATATTAATGCACAAAATGTAGTTACGGAAGAAATGGACCACATGTAGTAAACTGTTGTTGTAAATCATCATAATAACATACAAAAATTAACAGAAGATTAACATTTGGGAAAGAATATGATTTTTATAAGTCACACCCATGTGCTAGAGCAGAAATGAAGGACAATACCCAATATTGGTGTAATAGTACAGAAAAACATGATATAACAGTCAAAAAAGTATACTTGAAATCTATATAGAAAACAATTATACATTGCTTGTGTAGTCTTTGCAAAGCAAAAGTTATCAAATATGGCAAAATCCAAGATGATGTGACAAGTATAGATTCTCACCAAAAAAACACATGTTTGAGAATCTTTTATTGAAACTGAGCAAAGTTTGTAGTACTATGAAAAAAGAAAAAAATTTGGAATGGATACACATTTGTGTAATAGCATCAAGCAAAAACAGTCATGAAATGTTAAAAAGAGAATTAATATGGCCAGTAATATTGAATATCTAAAAAAAAAAAAATGCAAATTAAGCCCTCACAGGTGACAACACCACTGTGGAGATTTTTCCACATGAAATAAAACCTGTGGTAGAAAGTAACACAAAATTAAAGAAAACGAAGAAGAGTAAGAATTGGATACAATAGGAGAACATCTTTGTCTCTGTACTAAAGTGTATGCATCATACTGAGTAAAGGACAAAACTAATATCGTGTACATTGCTAGTGCAACAAAACAACTCGTGCCGTGTATGGAAATCATTTACGATATACCATCCTAACAAACAAGGAACAGGTGAAGAATCAACTGTAGGCAGGTACCTTGGATAAGCAGTATTGTGAAATGGGTGAAGCATTTTTACAATCGAGAAATAGTACATGTGACAAGTTTTCCAATATTGAAGCAGTGGAGGATTAGGGCCTGTGGTCATCTTATCACCGTCGTTATGACTACCAGTAAGTGAAATTACACAAAACATAAATATGTAAACTATGGACATACCAATCAGGTGAATATCCTATAATCTTTTTTCAAAAATTTATGTTATACAACAAAACACAGATCTTTTGTTCCTCTGATTCAGGATATTTGGGAGAGTCCCTGAAAATCAAGTATCTCTCATACATACATGTCCTTCATTAGCTAGTTATTAGCGAATGTCATGTTTAGGTCTGACTTGAGGAAGTGGGATACAAGTTTTTCTGGTGTAGTTTTAGGGTAATACGGGTTACGTCCAGAGATTTTGAGTTGAACATAGGGCCAGGCCTTAAGGTGGGTGACAGTTGATTTTGACTTGATCTCGGTTGGTAGGTTTCGTCGATAATCCATGAGTTGTATGACAACTCTAATTAAAGTAAGTATATTGGGATCAACATCCAACAATTTTTGTCTCTGTGATCCTCTCTTTCCAGTTGCAGACCCCTTTTCAGACTCAGTGGACATGGCTTTACTGTGTGTACAAAGTCTTCCTGTATAGTTTACACCTTAGCTGAACTTGTAGTTTTCCCATGCAACAGTTTGCCATGTTATAAGCTGACATGGGCAATGTTTATAACAGGAGTCAGTGATGCATCCACACTAGGTCAGTACACAGAGTCATGTTGAGGCCAGCAGACAGAGACAGGTAAGAATACCAGTGGCAATAATATATGCTTTGGCTCACCAGCACATGCTACCAAGTTTGAAGATATCAAATATTGCTTACATAAGGTAGTTTTCCTTAATATGTTCATATTATGTTTTCACAGTATATACAACCAGGGAATTATATGGAGAATGTCCATCGCGTAACTGGATACAAGGTCACAGATGTGATGAGCAAGTTCTGTTCGAGCATTACGTTACGACGCTTTTTTGCGGAGTAATGCATGGCTCAAACGGAAGTTGCGAGTTGTATCTGCGTGTCCAGTTACATGATGGAGATTCTATTTAGCTATAGTTTAAACACAGAATGGCAAGAACATTGGAGAGTGTTTGTGCAATAATACTAATATATTAGGGTAAATCAGTCTTGTTTAGAACGCCAAGGGCAGAGGAATCTAAGTCTAGCAAAAGTGATAAGGCCTCACAGTTTCCAAATGGAACTCCACTATTAGTGTCAAGTGAAAAAGAAACCAACCAAAAGAGTTTAAACAATAGCTTTAATAGTGTGTGACTTTACTGACCAAAAGTTAAAGCAGTGAAAAAAAAAAGGGGGGGGGGGGGAATAATGTCATTGACATTATGTGCTTGGCACAAAGGAATGAGGAAACGTGGTCACGGAAGACTGTGGACGGGTGAACACACGATTTTAGGCCCAGGCCCACCGATGATTCACGTTGACATTGATTGTTGATGCACCATTAAAAGATGCACCTGCAAACATGCCAGTCATTAAGTTATTGGCACAACAAGAAATGATTCTGAAACGCCAATTCCACTTTTGTGCGCACGAATGAGGAACCCATAATGCTAAGGAAAGTATCAAGCTTCCACCTTTGGCTGGGTGTCTGTAAAGTGATCATCTGTGCGATGCATGCGCTTCCAGGAACTGCGCTAATCGCATCTGTCTTAAACTGTTAGCTAAGAAATCTGGATATATCCGTTTGTCACTGGTTGTTTCATATCTTTGCCCCTGTCTTGTTAAGATTGAAATACATTAAACTTGTTAGGCCCAAAGACTTGTTTAGTCAGAAGATAATTTATGACTTTGCTTAAAACGTTTTTGATATAGAATATATGCATTTATATCTCCCGACTTCCTTTGATATATCAAAAAACATGCAATATTATCCTTTCTCTCTCCACTCTCTGTCTGCTTGTCTGTCTCTCCCTCCCGAAACAGGGGTGGTGGGATGGGTGAGCAGGTGTCCAAATAAATTGCAAACATGGCCAAATATATACAGTGTGACATATGTACGGCATTATCTCTTTTAATGCATCCTTTTTAGGCATCTCTAATGATTGTGCTACATTATAATGTAGTAGACGGTGTGAAAACGAGGCTACTGTGATTCAATGCTTTGTTTTACGTGATATAACATCTGATATATCACGAAGATCCTTCTTTTTGTTGTGCTTATCCCCACTGAATTACCATCCCATATGAGTCTATTTAACCATCATTAATAAAGTACGTAGACATGTTTGGCTGCTCGGTTCATTTAATAAAACAATTACAGCAAATGATCACAAAATATCTTTCACGAAAATGCAATGCTTTAATTACCTTTTTTCGGCGTTCCAATGGTGGTTACCATAGTCGATAATAGATGGCGCAGTAATCCAAGTGCATGTGTACTCCCCATCCGCACTTGCCGCCAATGCTGCAACAACCAAATGTAGCCAAGTCACAAACCTTATGATGCCATTACTCCACAATTCTTATCCCAATGATCCTCACACATGTAATTACAAGTAGACACAAGTGCATTCATAGACACACTTGGTGAATAATCATCCAGATGACCTGAACCAGTGTCAGTGAGTAGTATACTGGGGTGCCCAATTGTCGGACACCTAATGAGTAAATGACTTTACACAGATAGAGAATTATTTTAATATTAAAGGGTCATGTATAATATTGTATCTAACCTTCAGTATATTTGAATGACATCCTGTTTTGAAGTGGCATCGCTTTCACTGGTCCAGCAGACGCCATCGTTTCCGGAAGGTGGACATGTAGCGCCTCCAAGTGGCGTGCCCAAATGTCGGACACGAAGAAGTTTTGTGTATGGGGGCCCATAAGGGACACAGGAAGGCATAAACTATTTTCAAATCAACAAATAAATGAAGCCCACATTTTTACTTGTGATTAATATTGATTATATTGTGCAAATACTATTAACATTGTTCATTATGTTGAGTTGTAAATTAATGGTCAAAGATTCACACAGTTGGTAATGTCTTGAAATAGGCCTATTTTATAAAGCTATGTTTGACGCGTCAATATAGGCATAAAGTAGAAATATTAAATATATGTGTTACTTTTTAGGCTTTGGTAAGGTCAACTTCAACATAGAAACCAGTGTAACTGTTTATCTGAAACAAACTTCACAAACTTGCACAAGCCGTATGGAAATAATCTGCTGTGTTCTGTGCTTGCTGACAACACTTTCTTATAGGCCAACGACAGAAATAGATCTGCTATTGGTAGGCCTATTAACAGTACACATTACGCCTCTGGTCTGGGCTTTGAGGCACGTGGGGCACAAACAGGACACAAAAACTCAGCATCATCTGCAACAACCTGTACATCAGTACAGAATCCTAAATGTACCCAGCCAGTGCAACTTGTGCCTATGAAACAATTTGCACATGTTTGACAGACGACTGGATGCAGCCCACATGCCACAAACACAACAAATTTCATTTTCATCTTCACTGAAAGAACAATCATATTCAGCTACAGGGTTACCACTAGGCCTAGTAGGTACTATGCCTGATGTACTGTGCAGAGCTTTATCAACAATGGTTTCAACTACAGGCGGAACACAAGCATCCATAACCGGCAAGGAGGCCTCAAAAACATTGGCTGTCTGGCTGAGTGGGGGTTCTGTTGGATCGTCATGCAATATGGAGATTGCAATCAAGCTGACTGGCGCCTTTGCTGCTGATGACTTCTTTGGACATTGTACCTTTTGCTGTGGTAGTTTACTTGACAGATACTGCTGAACCTGGAAATCAGAGGCACTGGGCTGGACACTTCCTACAGTTTGATCCTGAGTACATGGGCCGACATGTGCAGTTTCACTTGGCATCGTTTCATCTCCGCTAATTTCAGTGGGATCAAAAGGAAATATCCCTGTGCCAGGAATCAGATTCTGTGGGGAAATTGCCTTGTAACATATCTTGGAAATCAGCTCACTGATGTTGTACTTATTCACAACCTGACCTGGGTGTTGCCGCAAATGGGACCTGACTTCCTTGTAGAACAGCTTCTTGGGTGCGCCAAAACATCCCAGGTCAAGAGGCTGTGTCAGGTGACGTGAGTGGAGGAAGTACGAACAAAGAATATTGTGTTTCATAGCCCACTCCTTCACAGGATGACTAATATGGGACTTGTGTCCTTCATAAAGTAACAAACATGGTTCATCACCAGTAAGGGTGCCAGGAATGTGCTTCAAGAAATGATTTTGCAGGAAGTCAATGAAAGTGGTACGGCATTTGACCACCCACTGTCAGTCAACCTAACTTGGGTTTCACAAAAGGGTTTTCATTCCATCCATTGTTTACACGTTTTCCCTTGTAGGCCTATACAAAGTAGGGTGGTAAAGCATTGCCTGTGGCACTACCACAGGCAATTATGGTCATGGGATCAATTCTTGGGGATGCTACACTGTTTACTTTAGATCCCCTCTCTGCAACAACTAGAAGTGCCTTATGTTCTGCATTGATGCCACTCTCATCAGCATTGTACATGTGTTGTGGTCTGTTTTGCAAATTGAACTGTTCTAGGACTTCTTGCAGTGCTATGTAGTATTCTTGGATATTTTCAAATGTGTACGCCTTTGCACGAGACATACACAGTATAGTGCGCGTATAGTAGCCAATGCAGGCCAGGGTTTCATGAATAGTCTAAACCATTTCTTTCCTACTGACACAAAATTACCATTGTCTTGTTTAGGCCCATTGCATATCTGTATAATATCATTTGCCAATTCAATAATGTCTATCCTGGTATGTCCAAAGCCAAGTTTTGACATTTTAATGACGTGTTCCACTTATTTTCCCTCTTCTTCTTGACGTAAACATGTTTGTGGTGCAGGACGATTTGTGCGCCCTTTAAGTTTGACGCGATCATGAAGATTGAAGTATAGATTTGTGTATTCCACACAATACTGCAGCTCTCCGTGCTGTTACTTTCTCCTCTTTTATCAGTTTCAATGCTGTATTCACTGATGTCTCATTGTAGGTTTTTGAGTGGACCTTTCTCTGAGGTTGTATCTAAAAATGGGGATGTTTGTCTCAATATTTAAAATAAAATGAACTACCACTCTACCACGGGGTTATTATTTTGTTTCTTTTCATCATTGCGTTATAAGGGCTTTAATCAAAACCTACTTTTCTGATAAAACACGGTATAATCATGGCAAAAGTTGTATGAGACAGTATGTATCAAAACTTTGTTCCATTCACATTCTTAATGCCCATGTAATATGTATAGGCCTCCGTACACATTTTATTAGCTTTATCACGAGATCACGCTCTTAACAGTGGGAGTTTGCCGCCATTATGTCAGCGTCTGTTTTCTGAAGAGGCTTCTCAGATGGAGACAAAACAACCCTTCTAGCCCTTTAAGTTCTTTTAGGGATAGGTTACAACCATGGATTAATATATGTGATACTGAAGATATGCAAGAATGCTTTAGGAAGTCCAAACGTGCATTATCTGAGCATATCCAGCGGATTTTTTAGGAGACAGGAAGTCCCGGTTTAATAGAGTCAGAGAGTGACCATGACCTCATTAGTATGCGGTTACCTTTGCCCTTTAAAAGAGACGCAGACAAAAATGACTTTGTTAAACTACATATGCAGATATCATTTACATTTTTTTGTTTCTAGGAATTTTTATAAAATTATTGTTACGATTTTTTACCTGTTTATGCCTCATAGTCTGGAATAAATCAGGAGCAAATTAATGTGAACTCTGCTTTGATAAACACCGCGACACCTGGTGTGATATGGGCAATTAAACTTTGTCAGATAATTGGGGACCCCCAACAATTGAGCACGCAACTATACGACTAGGCCTAGAATTTTAAGTAGGCCTACCCTTCCCATGCCAGAGCATCCAATTCCTCTGGCTCTACACCCAAAATGAACTCTGGTAAGTACTGTCATTATTGGTACAGACTTTGCACTTAAAAAAACCTTTGTCCCGTAAAAATAATCCGAACACGAACTACATCTACTTTGGAAAACGGGCAGCACATGGCGAAATTGCCTGCTTGCCATCGTCGTTCACTTTCAATTGTGATATATTGATTTTTTACATGACCTGATTCAGCCAATCATATTTGATGGACGTAGTTCGTCCATGGGTGCCCTGTGAGGTTTTTCACCTTCCAAAGGCTTCCAAAAACGATATCTGCATGATATTCAATTGTAGGCCTAAAACACAATTATAATATACTTCGGTCTCTGTGTGGTTTTTTTTTTTTTTTTTTTTTTTATACTTTATTTTCAATATTTTGAGCCTAGGCCTATTCTGAAGGTTGTAACTTACAGCGGTACAATAATGACACCTACAGCCTCCCAAATATGGCCCCAAATAAGGCGCCGCTCATCTCCAAAAGATAAAGTTTGCAGTGGAAGCAGTACTCAAGCAAACGGGAACGGCATAAACAAAAGCGATGATAACGGGTGAAAATAGGCCAGGTAAACATTCAGTTTGTGTCAAATTTGGGGGATTATCAACTTGAAACCATGGTATAATAGGAATTAAGTATGGTGTGGCATTGGTTGTTGTAAATATATCACTCAGGAGGCGATGAGACTCCGTCAGATCGCGAGCAGATAGGCTCGCGATCTGACTTCCATCTTACCGCCTCCATCGTGATATATTGGCAATAATGCCACACCACAGGCCTACTTAATTCCTTAAATATCCAACTGACATTGTGTCTTGTACAGGGAAGTCTGCCGTATGCAACTGTGTTTTCTCCATGTTTCAATGGGAATATCATGAACATAAGTAGTAAAATGGGTAAAACTTTGATTTTATAGATGTTTGAGGTGAGGCATTCATTTTTAGCACTTTAGTTTAAAGCACAGGGTTTAAAATACTGCTAAAATGGCATGTTAAAAACTCTGACGCCCAGCAATTCCTATTCGAGAACCGCGTCGTGCTATAATTATGTATATTTTGCAGCTCTTTCCTGCTATCTATAAATTTGTACATTTTGTGGAAGCTCCTTTCAGGAAACGGCTCCCGCATACATAACATAATAATGACGATGTATATATAAACTTCAAGAATGCAGCTCATGGTCCCAAATATGAAAATAGCAAAACATACAATGCCATGAGTTAATGATTTTAATTAATATGATATTATGCCGATACAACAAGACAAAATGTTGCTCTCTATGTTCACCTTTTTAAAATTGTGGCTTTAGAATGGTGATAATATCTGCCGTAAAGCAGGTAGGCCCTATCATGATTCATGAATACAGAATTTCGCTGTTAATGCATTTTGAGCTAGAATCACCTCGTAATTCCGAAAATCGTGTTGCCAAAAATCCAAGAAGCGTAGAAAAATTAGCATACCGTCATGTTGTGTGAAGTGATCTCACTGCATGTGGTGAATCAGTCCAACTATCTATTTCTATACAATAAGCTGTTAGCTCCAATTTGGCACTGAAATGGTATAATGACGTAATTCTAACTATTGTATGACGTAACTCTTTCGCCCTTGAAGAGGATTAGTGTCATACATTTTCTCGCAGGTTATGCCTTTTTCGAACCTTTACTGCCATATCCCAGGGGCATATTTGACAGTGCTTGTAACTTTGACGTGGAATGTATCGTACCTTGAGTTTTGGATTTATGATCCATACTTTGATACACAATGCACACATCAATAAGTTCAAACAAGGCAACAACTTGCAGACCGAAATACACTGGACAATGGCAAACAACAGGAAATTGTCACAGACAAAACTGTAACGCCCATGTCTGAAAACTAACATCTCCTGGAAACATCACAAATCGTTGGGACGTTTATTTTTCTCTTTTTTCCTTTTTTTTTTTTTTTTTTTTTTTTTGATAACCAATAGGCAGGCGATGAGTGAACTTAGCGGCTCACCATCCTAAATTTATTGTATATCAGGACGTAAATATGCGCATGGTGCATATGCTCACTATTTCATATATCTGAATACTGGTGTTACTTTCTTAGGTAACCCTTGCTTAGTACGGTTGAATGTATAAGTAATAATAATATGATACCTCAATACTTCAGTGGTATATGATGTAACAGAACGTACCTGAGTTGTAATTGTATCAGCCAACTGAGCTTACAGGATGTGTCTGTCCAGCCTTTCAAACACTTGCGAGTTAGGGGTTTTAATCACTTATATATATATATATATATATATATATATATATATATATATATATATATATATATATATATATATATATATATATATTTATATATATATATATGAAAATAGCAAAACATACAATGCCATGAATTAATCATTTTATTGTATATGATATTGTGCCGATACAATAAGACAAAATGTTGCTCTCTGTGGAACGTTTCAAAAGTCCCACCCGTGTGTCTTGTAAGGGACGTTTCTCTCAATCAGCTACTGTATATCATTGACATGAACGTCCTTAAATCAATTCTATCAGGTAAAGGACCACGTTTATCAATTAAGGGCCATTAAAATTGGTTCTCAATTGAGGAGCCAAGGTTGTCATTTCAAATGACCTTTGGTAAAATGACTCCCATTTTCACACACACCCCTCTCTCTCTGAAAATAGCAAAACATACAATGCCATGAATTAATGACTTTAATTAATATCATATTGTGCCGATACAATAAGATAAAATGTTGCTCTCTGTGGAACGTTTCAAAAGTGCCACCCCATGTAGGGCCTTTCTTTTAGGGGGCGTTTCTGTCAATTAGCTACTATATATTATTGACACGAACGTCCTTAAATCAATTCTGTCAGGTAAAGGACCACGTTCATCAATTAGGGGCCATTGAAATTGGTTCTCAATTGAGGAGCCAAGGTTGTCATTTCAAATGACCTTTGGTAAAATGACCCCCAATTTCACCCCTATCCCTTCCACTCTCTTTAGTTGTCTGCTAGTTCATAATTAGATCTTCGACTTCTCAAAATTCGTTTAACGCATTCGTTTGAATGTAGTGGGAATAAACCTTCGGGATGAGAGTTTGATCAACAGAGTTCGTTCAGTTGGTCACGCTGCAGTATTTTGGGGGATTTTTTGAAAAAAGTTTTCTTTGAAAATCTCAAAATGCACCTTTCCTAAAACGACAGGGCAAATTCTTTTTGGATAATATTGATATTGATTTGAGCATCCCCTCGCCCTTATAAGTTTATGAACTGCTGAATAGCTTTATTATATTATGATTTTGGGGGTGTTTTAATATATTTTTAACTTTCTCTAAAATCCGCAAGGTGGACTCTCTTTAAATTTGTTGGGGTTATGCATAGGCTAACTTCTTCACTTGGTGGTGACGCTATTAAGTGCTTATATTAAACAACATTTTAGAACAAATTTCTTAACGCTAATTGAGAGTACAGATTAGCACTGTTAGCCCGGGAATACTAGCGCAAATGTACATTTAAGTATAATAATGTAAATGTAATATTTATTCCAAACCGATGACTGCACTCTTTCTAAACTTGTTGGGCTTTTTTGTTTTATTTGTTCGTGTATGCTGACGATTTATCCAAGTTCAAACTTAAACCTCAAAATGATAGGTGCGTGTTTCATTCCTGTGAAGCTTTTCAGTTTGACAGACTTTATCATCTTACCGCTGTGGTTCCCCCATGTAGTTATGGATGAAAACTGACATTTTGCCGCAAGGGACAAATTTATGGCTTTTTCATCATGGCTTTAACCCTTTCTCCCTCAAACCGGCCAAAACCGGCTGGTGGTCAAATGTTGTCTGCTTCAGTGTTTTAAACTAATTTCAACTGTTATGAAAATCAATTTGACTGAGAAATGTACATGAGACTTATCAAAATCACATGCCCCATGCCAAGGAAAGCTGTTGACTCAGTCTTAATTCAAGGGGGAAAGGGTTAAGTTTGATTTTCGCAACTGCAAATTTTGATGCTCTTTATGTCGTTGTTATTGTGCGGGTGAAGAGTGGGAAAGTAAAAGTTCAACATATTTGATCAGCCATAAGTACTCTCATTGAACTTGCGTACGCTTTCCTTTTCCCATTTTTCATTACTTGAATGCCAGATTTTAATAATGACAATTTTCAGCAAAAGTGAAAACTTTACAACGCGGTTTTTTAATTGAATAGGAGACTTCCATACTAGGTTAAAGATATCTAAATATGAAATTAATTGACACGATGCAATTGTAAATTCCAAAGCAATATAGTTGTCCCATGCCCAAGACTGTGGCCGTATGTTATATTAATGTCTCAGGCCTTCAAACTTGTAAATAAACTAATGGCGATTTTGTAAAAAAAAAAAATATATATTTCTGATACAATAAATCGTGCCATGCAATGGACAGCAGTTTTTTTATTTGCTGGTGATTGATCTACCCGGAGGTCACTTTACACAATTAAAAGTTGCAGCTTACGAGCGGGAAGGGGAACATTTTGGTAGATTACACCCAGACCTTTCATGGAAGAAAAGGCGAACACCTGCAGTTCTAATGCCTTGGGTTCATTTGACTCAGCTGGAACAACTCTGCAGAGCCCCAGGGGAAGTGATTGAATACTCAAGCTGCGGGACATACATTACACTGTGACATGAAAATGCTACAATTATATAGTTGTGGATAATTTTCATTGCGTCAAATGACAGAATAAAATATTACATCAAGACCCACTTTGAAGATGCAAGCAATAATACATTGAAAACGACAAGGCGCAGAGTTTGATAAGGAATCCGTTGGCTGCATATATAATAAGATACATGTTTCTTTCAGCACGCCAAATAACTCAACAGAAACAACCAAAGAAAGTGATTTCTTCAGGACTCTAAATCGTTGAGCAGTGCGATATAACATCATTGGAAAAGAAAATGCAAGGGGAAACAAAACAAGAACAACAGAAACTATCGCCTTAACCTGGATCTGTGTGATCTTGATAAAGATCTGCTTTTTTCATTCCCATTTCATAAAGAAGACTTGACATTGGTCGATTTCAAAAAAAAAAAAAAAAAAAAAGTTTTCTCCTCACAATAGCTCTGCCACAAAGATTTTCTTTGATTCACTTTGGAAACAACAGCTATATCGAATACTGCTTTATCATATCCACTGCGTACGTTGATGACACATCACCTGTTGGTGTCATTAAATCATGACATTAATTGACTGTTTGTGGTCATCATGACATAGGTTGCTTTGAATGTATTTTAACAAAGCAGTAAAAACTGCGTATTGATATTTATCTAATCCATGTATGGGAAAATTAGACAAATGCAAATACTTGCCCCCACGCCCAAGGTTCGGGTTTTTGTGGCGGATCACGTACCGCTTATCAACAGATATGTGTGATATAAATTAAACATGGGTTTAAAACAGTTGTTTGGTAATTTAGCGTCGAGCGAGAGCCACGTGCCTCTCAATAACGGGTTTTCTGTCACGAATAGCTATAAATGATGGAAATATACTTACGTAACTCGAATTCCCGCATGTACTGGGGTGGCATTTAAAAGGATTTGAGGTTTACCTCCAGACAGTTACAACGCGTTGCTGATAAACTACCACCATGAATTGCCTGGGGATACTCGTCTGTGCTATGCTTGCTGCAGTAGCAGCGGCTGGCCATGGAGCAGAGACGGCTCCTTCGAAGTACTACTATTTGGGTGAATTTGAAGGTGAGTATGCTCTTCAGTACAGAAAATGACATATATAAATTTATGCTGTTAAATTGTAAAGGTACATCCGCAATACACATAGATAGGATTATAGAACACATTGTCCATGTTTTGTGTAAATACATGTGTGATACACAATTCGATCACGAATGTCTAACGTTGCATGTAAATAATTATCTAAGTATGCACGATGTACCAGTGCTCGATAGGCTAAGTCATGCAGTTTGTAAAAAAAAATGCAGTACAATTTGTCAATGACCGCAGATAATAAAAAATATTGTTATAAATCGGAGACTACCAGTTCTAAGCTGTACTTACATGGTAAAACCGAAACAAAGTTGTCTTTCTTGACGATCACAAGTGGTCTGTGCAAGACATGTCACGTTAATTCTAGTGACGAGCTTGTTAAAACAACCTTCCTATTCTCGACATAGCAACTGAAAACTCCACACAGATAAAGCTCGGAGTGCGTCAGCAGGGCAAACACTTTTTATATGAGTAAACACGCAATCAGTTTATGAAAAATGTAAAAAGCAAGGGTCTCTGCGTTTATTAAAATATAAAATGTGTGCGCTCTCTGAAAAGTGTGCTGCTTGCTTAGCGTAAGGAACCCAAATATACGTTTACCCGCAATTACCCTCGTAAATGAAACGCCGGGGAACGGAGCTAGACATCGTTGCACAAAATCTCGCAGTTCGGAGACCGGTAACTCATCATGGATGAAGATAGACAAGCAAATGATGATAAGAGTGCTATTGCTCACCCTATCGACAATAAGAACATATCAAGAATAGGTACAGCAACTATATATGAAATATATGTGTCATTTCTTAAATTTGTCTTTGTATTTCATCTTCATTTTTTTCTGACGACACATTTATATATATGTATGTATAATATATATATTTATGATGTTATCTTTAATATGAAATACAGCCTTTTATAAGTTAGAATGAGAGCGTAATATAAAGTGACACTTTACCGGGATGAAATATTAAGCAAGTGCTAAACTACAGATAACTGTCCTATACCTGCTAATTAAGATTAACAAAAAAATAAATAAATTAAGAAAAAACACATTGGTCACTGCCATCAACAAAATTTAGTTTGAGAGCTGTCTAAGGGAATAATCTTCTATAAGTACATGCAAAATAATAATAACGATGCATATAGTTTTAACTACTTGTTATTAGCACTGACATTTCATTCTGTTCATGAGCGCACGCTTCGATTTTCAGACTCTTGTGAGGGCGATGGTTTGTACTATCACAGTGAAACCAGTTTTGTGAAGTGCCACGCTGGTATTGCCGATATCAGGTCGTGTGCCCCTGGAAGCAAGAACCGCGACCCAGGCGACTTCACAGCTGGTCAGGAGATGGGTTTTGCTTCCTTCTGTAGTATCGTTGCCAGAACAGAGGTGGATCACGATGGCCGTGTCGATTAAACATTGAGAAAACGTGGTGGCACAAGAGCATCTATGCTTTTGTGACTTGTCGCTATTATTTTGAGAATAGATGGAGATGCGTTTGTTACCTAAAAGCATGTACAGTTGTAGCGGTGTGCTGTTCAGGGAATAAGAGCTACCGGCCCGCCGTCTTGTGCTTAAACATAGACAAAGGAAAACACACAAAACTATCAACTTCATCAGGACTCTGCCAACCTGGACTACGTCCATGAAATGGACATTTTGTTAACACCACGTGTTGTTGAATTTTGTCATGAATATCGACGTTATTTGAAATGCCTATACAGAAAAGGTGGAGTACTATATAATATTGTGGAGTATACTTTAAGACGACATTGAACAGGAAAAGTGGATAGATTGAACTGCTGTTCATTAAGATACATAGTCAATGGGGAGGGGGGGGAGAGATTATTGTTGCTTTTTTCAATAAATCTATTTAGAATTCCTTAACACGTGTGTTGTTTTTAGTATCCAGATACTGTGTATGAAACACTGAATTTATCAACAGTTGCAGGTTTATAACTATGAAATAAATGTACAACCTTTGCTACAGATTCAAGCATGTTTAATTTTTGTAACGTTTACTACGCCGTATAAATACTGATGGGTGGTGCAATACCTATAGTCCTTGCTTAGACCACAGCAGTCTACCTCCAGCTACATAATCATCGGGAACACATCTATTACAGTACTTTTATTGCTGTTTTTAGTCAGGGCTAACATGGATACCCGCAACAATGATTATCCAGCGGAGTTTCTGTAAAGGTTATTAAACCACTGTACTCTGAAAATATATATTCTTCCAGACACTTAGACTTGAAGCCACAAGCATATGCTACCCGGGTGTAGTTGGTAAAAGTTCAACGTTATGCATGCTGCCCCAATTCGCAACCCATGAGTAGAGTTGTTGCGTAAGAATATGATCGACGCATACGGTTTTCTGCGATCCTAACTTTTCACACACTATCTCCTTCTATATAAAAAAGCTGAACTTAACTAAACTGGCCTATCATTGGCTTTTCACATGGCGAAACTTATGCGTAAATCTTTAATGGAGTGGCTGCACATTGCCTTGCTAACATTTAGGTCCGAGGAGATATACACATAATGCAAACACCAAAAGCGTAACCAATTGTTATATTGAAGTTCCCCGACAAAACATTCCACTCCCTTTTTTTAAATTTTTAATTTTTAACTGTATTATAAAACAGCATGCAATATGAGACAATGCTGTCATTAAGAAGAATGGCCTTAATAGTCCAGGAGTAAACCTATTTATTTTTGGATAGAGAACATCTCGGGATATAAGAAGATGCGACGAGTTTAAAAATAAAAAGAAGAAAAAAAAAAAAAAAAAAAAACCCAGCAACAACCTAATTGCAAAAATCGGGAAATTTTGAGGTCAAAGCCCCAAAATAAAATTGCTGATAAATGTTATACGAAGCATATTATGTACAGTTTGTTATAAGATTTTTCAAGATAGAGAGCTAAAATTTTTTGCACATTCACAGACATGAACGAAGTGAAAAATACGTTAACAGGAGGTCATCCTGTTGAAGGTCAAGGTAATTAAAATTAAGCTTGAATGAAAAAAAAAAACAAAATAAAAAACGTGTAAAATTAGCGGAATGACTCCTTTTCAATTCCTGCTGAAAAGTACTTTTGGTATTCTGAAAGATAAGTGTTTTAGCCTGTGGTAGACAATATCCTTATACCTAAAGTCATGATAGTCGGATTACAAAATAAAACTGCAAAAGTTAGGAAATCTGATGCCAAAGTTTCAAAGAGCCACACAGTTAGATGCCAAGTGTGTCACTTTAAATTTTATGAACGTCGTAGTTTTCAAAATAGAAAAAAAATGCATCAAAGATATAACATTTATGTATCATGATTTGTTGAGTGCACTCTCTTTTTAACTTATATGTATTGCACCCTCTGTTTTTCTGCAAGCAATACTAAATTGATTACAGAGTTCCACTCTCAGATAAATTTTGTATGAAATACAAATTACCTTGTGAAGTCAAAACGTAACTTTGAACTATATTTGTCTAATTATGGGCATTATATTAATTTGAAAGACGTTTATTAAGTTTAAAGTTTTGTACTTCTATGCAAATTTGTACTTAATAATTTTTGAACTTGCCAATATATGGATAGGGCCTGTATTTTTCCGTTTCAAAAAACAAGAAATTCCGTTTCACCAGCCAGAAATTTCCAAATTCCGATTCAGTAGTTCTCTTTGTATGTAAAACACATTAAGGCAAAACAGCAAATTCCGTTTCAGAGGTGACAAAAATTCATTATTCCGTTCCGTTTCGGTTAAAAACGGAAAAATACAGGCCATATATGGAAATGTATAAGATTATTGTGGTATACCTATCAAGGACGTAGAATACTTAGATTCCAGGATTGCCTGTATAAAGACCACCGATAGGACAGAGCAAGAGGCGTAGCAACCACCCGAAACAAGACTTGCTGGCCCTCAAAGGACGGAAAAAGAATGAAGAAGTAAATTAAGAAAACCTAAACTGGGCCATTAAGTATAGAGGTAAACATACCAGTTCAAAAACAGGAAGAGCTGATGGCCAACCCTCTGTGTAATTCTGCTCTTTTACGATTCCTCTCCGAAGAATGTTTCCGTGATCTGATGTCATGACATATTTTACCTGACATTGCACTGTATCCTGGTGGAACATTTTCAAATCCACACAAGGCAGTTTCGTGTCTATCCCGAGCAAGGGAGTACTTTATGAGACGCTAATGCTAGCACCATTCTTCATGTAGCACATTCAGTTCACTGTGGATCAGAGCGTGTGTTTGTTTGTGCCTCAGTTTCTGATAATATTACTTTGTGTATCCAGTATGCAAAGAGGATCTGACAAATCTGAGTGGGCCAAACAATCTCAAATTACCAGATACGCTGACTGTAATTCAGATTCTGAAATAAAGCAAGAATTGATAGTATGTTTTTTTTATTTAGCTGGATTTTCCCTACACCTTGATTGAGTCTGTAGTAATCGGAAAGGCTCAATGAAATGGGCTAGTTTTAAGAATACCAATGGCAAACAATATATGCTTTGGCTCACCAGCACATGTTACAGAGTTTGAAGATTTCAAATATTGTTGCATAAGGTAGTTTTCCTTAATATGTTTATATTACGTTTTCACAGTATATCCAACCAAGGAATTATGTGGAGAGTGTCCATGGCGTAACTGGATACAGGTTCACAGACGTGACGAGCAAGTTCTGTTCGAACGATACGTTACGACGCCGAAGGCGGAGTAAAGCGTGGCGCAAACGGAAGTTGCCAGTTGTATCTGTGAACGCGTGTCCAATAACATAATGAGAGACTCTATTTATCCACAGTTTAAACACAGAATAGGCAAGAACATTGGAGAGTGTTTGTGCAATAATACTGACATATTAGACAAAATCAGTCAAGTGGGGCGATGAGGCCTCACAGTTTGAAAATGGTGCTCCGCCGTTAGCCTCGAGAGAAGGAAGAAATCAGCCATAGGATTTTAAAGAATAAATTTAATAGTGTATAACGTTTTTGACAAAAGGTGAAAGCAGTGAAAAGGAGGGAAGGAAGTTCATTAATAGACATTATGTGTTCTGCACAAAGGAATGAGGAAACGTGGTCACTAAAGGCTGCGGATGGGTGAACCCAAGGTTTTAGGCCTAGGCCCACCGGTGATTCAGTCACGTTGACATTGATTGTTACCATGGGTGCTGGGCCATTAAAACCTGCTTCTGCAAACATGCAAGACATTAAATTAGTGGCACAATAAAGAAATAATTTTGAAAAGCCAATTCCACTTTTGTGGGCATGAATTAAGAACCCATAATGCTAAGGAAAGTATCAAACTTTGACCTTTAGCTGGTTGTCCGTAAAATTATCATCTGTGCGACGCATGCGCTTTCAGGAACTGCCCTAACCGCATCTGGCTTAAACTGGTATGTCGCTAAGTAAATCGGGGTATATCCGTTTGTCACTGGTTGTGTCATATCCTTACCCGTGTCTGGTTTAGATTAAACACATTGGACTTTTTATGCCCAAAGACTTGTTTAGTCAAAAGATAATTTATGATTTTGCTTCAAACGTTTATGATATTGAATACATGCATTCTTATCTCCAGACTTCCCTTGATATATAAAAAAAACACGTAATATTATCCTCTCCCTCCCTCCCTCCCTCCCTCTCTCTCTCTCTCTCTCTCTCTCTCTCTCTCTCTCTCTCTCTCTCTCTCTCTCTCTCTCTCTCTCTCCAGGAGTGATGGGTGGTGGGGTGGGTGAGCAGGTGTCCAAGTAAATTGCCAACGTGGCCAAATATGTACAGTGTGACATATGTACGGCAGCATTGTCCTTCATGCTTCCCTTTTAATGCGTCTCTTATCCTTGTGCTACAATATCCAACTAATATTGTGTCTTGGACAGAGAAGTCTGCCCTATGTACCTGTGGATTCTCCAGTTTCAGTGGGAACAGTTTCATCATGACCATAAGTAGTACAATGGGTAAAACTTTGATCTTTAGAGATTTTCGAGGTAAGGCGTTCATTTTCAGCATTTTAGTATAAACACAGTGTCTAGAATACTGCTAACGTGGCATGTGAAAAACTCGGATGCTCAGCAAGTGCTCTACTATTCGAGAAACGCGTCGTGCTATAATGATGTGTATATTGCAGCTCTTTCCTGCTATCTATAAATTTGTACAATTTGTGTCCTTTTAGGAAACGATTCCAACGTACATAACATAATAATGACTATGTTAATATAATTTCAAGAATGCAGCACATGGTGCCCAATATGAGAATAACAAAACATGCAATGGCAAGAATTAATGATTTTAAATTGATATGGTGCCGATACAATTAGACAAAATGTTGCTCTGTATGTTAACTTTTTCAATCTTGTGGCTTTAGAATGGGTAAAATGTCTGTCTTAAAGCAGGTATTATGATTCATGAAATTCAATGCAGAATTTCGTCGTTAGTGCACTTTGAGCTAGAGTCAGCTCGTAATTCCCAAAATCATGTTGCCAAAAATCCAAGGAGCGTAGGAAAATTAGCATACCCTGTCATGTCGTGTGAAATTTTCTCACCACATACGTTGAACAAGTCCATCGGTCTATTTCTGAACAATAAGGTCAGCTGTAATTTTTTTTTTTTTTTGCATTTGTAAAGAGCTCTAACACTATTGATTGCAGAAAAATAAATAAATAGATAACAAACAAACAGACAAATGAAAATTCTACCTGTCAATGTTTTCAATGTTCAAGTTGACATTGACCAGATGGAATACGGCATGCACTCAATGCATTATAATTGCTAGCGGTCCCTTGTCAGTCTTTAACTCTGTGACTTGGTGCGGCAAAATTTGTATATATTTTGCGTGCCAAACATAACTTTCAGCTCCGATTAGGGCTATCTCAGAAACACTTTAATTTCCGATACCGCATAGTTCCAAATGTAAACTAATATTGCTACATCTGTTGTTGATAGAAGTGTGAATTGTCGTTCACTGTTTTGCATACCTAAATTTGATGAACCACGAAGAAAGCTCTAATTGTTAAAAAAAAACAGGATCTGCATATTATGCTGCAGGATGGGGGGGGGGCATATATTGAAAACTAACACTGACGTTGCATAAGCACTCTGCATACTTGGTTTAGTTTGATCAGTATCCTTTGTTTTATATGGCTTGGCTGCAGTTCTGTCTCATAGCCAATAATGCAGTACTGTTTTTTAATGAGTAAGAAACAGGCATACTTTCTGTGGCTTTTAAAATTGATCAAAGCTATTTCATATTGTCATATATGCATGCGAACGAGAATACATACATTTTGCAGATAATCGAACTGGAATGTTTAAATTTTATTCACAGATAGGTCAGTGATTTGCTTATGAAACACATTGAATCACTCATAATGCTCTGGCTGAGTGATATACCGTCTTCAATGCTGAAGTCACCACCAATCTAGCTCAAGGAGTCAGTACCATGAATTTCGACTCATACTATCTGTCTGGTTTAATATTGAGTACATGATCACTGACCAAACCAACAGAATAACCGGAAAAGTACTAATAGCTACTGACCTTAATTCTAGTCATAACACCAATATCAAATGTTAGAGACAACATGAGTCCACGTCTAAATATTACATTTCCCGTTAAACACATTGATTTCCACACAATGTGCGGCAGTACAAATTTTACTCATATCTAGCGGCTGTGTAGATGCCCATGTTGGTCCTGACAATAATGAAAATGGTTGTAGTGGCAATGATAGTGAGTACTAGTCGTAATGAAATTGACAATAGCAAATGTGTGTTATGGAAGTAATGACTGGTATGTTTTATGGTAATTCATGCTGTTTAAAGTCATTATTTTCGATGGGCTGGACAATACCAAAACCATGGACTGTCTTAATCCAAAAAATATGTGAAATGCAAGTCTTTGAAGCAGAAAAATACCCATAAGCACACCAAATGAACCTTCGCATTTGTGAATGTCAATAAACTGCTGAATGTCTCGGTATAAAGGGTGAAAACCGGGTCTATTTGAATATGGCAATGAATATAATTCGTATCAAACGTTATTTTGCAATATGAAAAACAAGCCGAACGGAACATTCTCTCTCTCTCTCTCTCTCTCTCTCTCTCTCTCTCTCTCTCTCTCTCTCTCTCTCTCTCTCTCTCTCTCTCTCTCTCTCTCTCTCTCTCTCTCTCTGCCTTATCGATAGTTATAAAGAACAATGTGTGTGATATATGGTCTCCTCATTTATTCATGATGCAAAATGTACCATCCATCAAAATACTGGCAATTTGAACTTTGTGGACTTTTTTTTTGGCTTTGGCAATAGTTATAAAGAACAATGTGCCTGATATATGGTGTGATATATGGTCTCCTCATTTATTCATGATGCAAAATGTACCATCCATCAAAATACTGGCAATTTGAACTTTGTGGACTTTTTTTTTGGCTTTGGCGTCTTTAAAATTAGCCCTATATGTTCTCATTTTTTAATTAAAGGTGTAATGCTAGTGAGTATTTCAAATATATATGTTTTCAGAATCATGTCTGAATATTTCACAAGATAGAAACCTGGAAACCTATATAATATGCATAAATTATAAATCCACAAGAAAACGCCCATCACAAAAGAACCAAAAAAGAAAAAAAAAACATGCTGTATTTGTTATAAAAAAGGACCAATTGCGAGCAGACTACATAACATTATTGTTTACGTCAGCAAAATTCAAGAATAAACACGACATCAGTATCTTAATGGTTACAAAAAACAAAAAACAAAAACCAAAAAAAAACCCAAAAAAAAACCCAACAAAAAAAAAAAAAAAAACCAAAAAAAAAACCAAAAAAAAAACCAAACAAAAACTAAAACAAAAACAAAAACAAAAAAGAAAAAAAAAAGGGAAAAGAAAAGAAATATGTCAAGTAAAAATAACATGGAGGTGTACAGCTTTATTCTCCGTTATTGATTCCTATGTCGGGATTTAGGTTGAAAAAAATTACTATAGTATTAACTGGCTCTGTCACATAATTTAGGTATTTTTGTTGTGAAAGAAAGTTAAAAGTCCATTCGGGTTATGATCCAGTCATATTGGTTCATCTATCTATCTGTCTATCTATCTATCTATCTATCTATCTATCTATCTATCTATCTATCTATCTATCTATCTATCTATCTATACAAGGGCTAGTTGAGGTACGAAGGTGATTGACCTTGACCCTATTCCAAAGTCATGAAGGTACTCTAGTTAGTTTTGGTTTCCACATGATAACTAAAATAGTTTTTATGATAGAACCTGTATATTGCACGGGACTATAGTCCTTATCCAGGGATAAGTGAAACTACTCGAAGATAATTGACCTTGACCTAAATTCAAAAGTCATAAGGGTACTTTAGTGGACTTAGTATCTACATTGTTACTCAGAATATAAGTTATAACTTCAATATTGCCATGGTAATAGTCCCCAATTAGGGCTTGGTCAGCTTAGAAGATGGATGACCTTGACTAAATTCCCAAGGTCACTACTTAGAGTCATATTAGTGAATATGGTTTCTGCACGATGACTAAAGATGTTTTTCACTTAGGCCGTTCATATTGCACAGAGTCATAGCCTTCTATAAGAGCTAGATCAAGTTATAGAATGGGTGACGTTGAGATAATTTCCAAGGTCACAGAGCCACATTACAGAAGTTGGTATCTGTTTGATAACTGCAGAATTTGTTGAGCCAGAGCTTTTATATTGTACATGTTTATAGTCTTGAATTAGGAATAGATCAGCTTCAAAGAAGGGTGACCTTGACCTAATTTCCAAGGTCACAAGGTCACTTTAGTGAATTTGTTTTTTACATCCATTTCCGAAGATCATGAGTGTCCCATTTAGTACTATCAATAGGGTAATGAGGGTAAAGATAGTGACGCTGTGGGAGCACCTATGTTTTACAACATGTCTTGTTCTTAATAGTTTCAGTTGGGTTAACTATTGGAAAAAAGGTCTTGCGAGCTTGGGATACATTGCGAGTTTATTCTCCAGGCAATAAAAACCGCCAAAACCTAAAAGCCCTTCAATAAAAAACTCCTGGCAAAAATCTTTGGTCATCCCTCATAATTCTACCTTCCCCAAATTCCTTGTTAATGCCATCTGTTAAAGCCTAGAATGAGACCTCTGAATTTTACACATGATATATAATTCCCTGTAGGCACCTTAATATCACTGATAAATAGTTATAATTATATTTTGGAGTCTATGAATTAATTGGCTTATAAAAATATGCATCTGAATAGTGTGTAAGATGTGTCAGAGCAGTCATTAGTCCCCAAACTGTGAAAATGGCATTTTGTATCAGATTGGTTGGCACAGGAAAACACCAGGGAATAAAACAAAGATGTAACCTACAGTTGGCTTTTGAAGTATTCGAGGTAAGAACTGTGAAACGTTTAAGCTTGTGAAACCATCTTGTTTTCAGCCACCATTCTTTGGTTAATTTTGCATTATTGATGTTGACTCAGCTGTAACCATACTATACACAGTGGTATAAAATAATTTAAAATGATTTCTATTATAAATTTGTTCCATATACGTTATGTTGTTTAGGGGACCATGTACAGAAAAAAATTAAAACTTCCAGAAAACCTTGGAATCGGAGGAGGCCAAACACAAAAGCACTTTGCGATGATGATGATGATGATGATGATGATGATGATGATGATGATGATGATGATGATGATGATGATGATGATGATGATGATGATGATGATGATGATGATGATGATGATGATGATGATGATGCAGCAGTGCATGGAACATAGAGCAACTGAGTTAAACATTCGGATGTAGACCAGGAAAAGACATATAAATGGTTAAGGATTCTGGGACTAAAAGCAGAAACAAAGGGCCTAATCATAGCCATAAAAGATTATAGAGTGGTCACTAGATACTATAATCAGCATATCATCAGGACAGGATTACATGTAAATCGCGATGCCAGATCTACTAAAAGTATGAGTAGACACTTGACCACCTCAGGTTGTCAAGAACAGGCAAAGACTGAATACATCTACCGACACAAGAAGACATTACCAAACATGCACTGGAAGTAAAGTGGAAGGTAAGCGACAACTATAACAGCTAGACGACTGGGAAATGGTATGGACATCAACCTGCAACAGCGGCAGAAAACAATGAAGTAGCCCTCCTGAGGGACATGGCCATCCGCATGAACAGAGACATGAAGGCAAAGTGAGGCCCTGACATTTTCATCAAATAGTTCCTAAAATCGTTACCCATATCCGTATATTCCAACCCAACAATGCCAGCAAAGGTTTACAAGGAGAAAAAAAATGCATTGACATGTCATTACCATCAGACCTCAACACCTTGGTTAAAGTCACAGATAATCTGTCCAAGTACAATGATATAAAAATCGAAGTCAACAGAATGTGGGAAATGAAAACTTAAACAACACCAGTGGTCACAGGAGCACTAGGATTAGTAGATATGTGACTGGACAAATAAATCAAGTGCCTCCCGGGCAGCATCATAGGTCACGAAGGCCAGAAGATTGCTCTACTTGGTACAGCACACATTATGGGAAGTTATGAACATCTTTCCCGTTGCGCCTCAGGTCCATGGTTTTGAACCGGCTGTGAGGATGTAAACAGGGCAAAAGAGGAAATATATATATATATATATATATATATATATATATATATATATATATATATATATATATATACATATGTGTGTGTGTGTGTGAAACTTAACATAAATATTTATAGATCAATTTAAATCTCAAAAAGTCGTGAATATTTTCGAATTTTCAACACTAAGTCAACAATTGAGTTTCAAAACTCACAAATTAAAGTTTTTGTCTCGAAATTTCGAATCATGAAGCTGGACATTTTAGATTTTTAAAAAACTCGTAATTAAGACAAAAACTCAAAACTCTGTCTAAATTTAGGAAAGTGTACCTAATTTTAAGAAAAAAAATATGAAATTTCAAGAATAGAAATTTGAAATAAATTTCGAGATATAACACTGGAAGTTTTTAGGAAAAACTCTTAACTTAGTCACTTTAAAGTCAAACTTTCAACATATTTACGTTATTTCGGGAAAGGTCTTAATATATTAAGATTTAAAGCTCAAAATTTCAAATTCACAATTGTGAGAAAAAAGGTAGACAGTTTAAGACAAAGCACCTGAAAATTTTGATATTTTTTAGTTTAAAGCTTAAAATTTCGAACACACTTTCGCCACGATCCTTTCCCTTTATAATGCATTTTAAATATTCCCGTTTGTGTGACCGTGTAAAAGAGGAACGTCGACATCAAACACTTTCTATGCGAGTGTGTGTTCCGTTGATAGATACTTTTTTTGTTAAATATTATAATCATGACCATTTATTTTTTGAAATTGTGTATTTTTAGTATTCATTTTTTATTTGCGTAATTGTAAAAGAGACGTTTGCGATCAAAAAGCCTGCCTTGTGTGTGTGTGAGTTCCGTTGATAGATTCTCTTTATGAAAAGATGATTTATCAAGTCCATTCTCCTATGGGCATCATTTCCCATATCGTTTATTGTACACCATAAAATAAAAATATCAGGACATTTTTCCAACCTGCATGTCCTTGTGCATATGTGACAGGACTAAGTCTGCTCCAAGGATATAAATGATTTCAACAGATCTTAAATGAGTAGCGATTAACATTGTCAACTGTCACTACACATGTGTAATTTATATGACATATTGAGTTTTGCGCTTCTTACCACGCATAGATGATGGCGTTATGATGGCACAGGCTGGAGCTGCCCTGACACCAGCATTATTGTGACGTCACTACATAAGCTGGTTCTCCTCTGACGATACCTAGGTAGTTATATAATAATAATTTTTATTGAAATCTACCCCGTTACACAGGGGGCACCAGCGGACCGGGCTGATCCGCGGTGTGTTCAAGTACAGTGCATGGATCTGTATATACATGTAAAACACAAGTGAAAACTACAAACTAAAACAAATATGTCAAAACTTTAGTTACCAGCAGTTTGTGCATATTAGACATTTTCTAGTTGTTCACGTCGGTATTTCCAAGCTTCTTTTAAAAATACCCGGCAGACACCATCCATTTTTTTCGTCACTTAGAAGCATGTATGCTTTTGTGTTGGGGGATGCGTTCACAGAGCTCACCCAAGTAGAAGGGCATACTGATTTAATATGTGTTTCCAGGATCAGAAGACATTTTGTTTGTGGGTCTTGGAGACTTTACAAGCAAATAGGAAATGTGCCAAGTGTTCTTGCCCATTATTACATAATTTACATTTCCCGTCAGACAATCCCCAACGGGCCAAGTCCGTCTGAAGCCCTAGACAACCTGTGCGAGCTTTAAATTTTAATCCTCTACCTTCAAAGTCATCACAGCAGAAAAGGTACTTTTCCGCTAAAGTTGACTTTTCACAGACTCTATAAAAGGAAAGTGAACTTTTGTCATTCATTTCTTAGAAGAACTTGTTCTTAAAATTATCCAAACTTAATCTTGTGGAATATCGAGCGAAGGTCAACTTTTTTATTTGTAGTGCCGTAATCAAAGCCCAAGTTAACTAAAATACGTTTAATTTCCTTAAAATAATTCCAGCATGACGACTTGTTTTTTACAAAATTTGATTCCATGTCATCAAATATTTGCTTACACAACCATGTATCTGGTACATCATGTCGTAGTCGGTTAGAATACTGAATCCTCAGTTTATCCAGGACGAGGCCACACGGTAGCTAAGTTTGCCTAATGTAGCAGTAATAGAAGGAGTACATTTGATACGTAAAATAGCTCGTGCAGCTGCATACTGCATAGACTGAATCGATGACGCACTTGTTTTGGAGGTACAGAGCCATACTGCACACCCATGAGAAACTGATGGCATCAGAACCCTTTTCCATATAGACTGTCGCCAAAAGTAACCCGGTTTACATTCTCGTGTGATGCTAGGATGCTACACATATATCCTACTAATTTAGACATTTGAGGCTTCAAATATGTACCAATATGTTTAGCGTCTGAAAGTGATTGACAAAATTGAATACCATGATATTTGTACATGTTGCACTCTTGAAGGAGCGTGTCACCCAATAACCATATTCTTTTATTGTCTAACCTCTTAGCAATAACCATGACCTTAGATTTAGCCTGATGACCCTTGTACTCCTGTGATTATACCAGGGTTATTATATTGTAACAGCATAAGCTAATGCTTTTCTGATGACGCTTGGGTTATCGTGGAATCACAGCATAAGCTATTGTTCCATTGGCAACGCCTTGGTGATCACAACGTCACTAGTAATACTACATAAACTAATGCTCTTCGGATGACGCTTGAATAATCTCACTGCGATCGCTGAAGCTGTCTGCTAGGAACTGCTCCACTTTGGGAGGTGTAGTTGTGGTAGTCATCCAATTAAGAATTTCCCAACATATGCGTGTACAGACAAGACAAGTGATGAAAGGAATTACACTTGAATTATGTTTGTTGGCATCACAGTTTTGTGTGTGAGCATACCCAGAGATACACTCAACGTAAGAAAAGCCATCGATGTAGTAGAACCCATCACCCTGGAGACACTTCCCTGTAAAATTAAATATTACATTCAAATATTCCTTTGTTTTGACATTTCACGTTCACTTACTTTAATAGTTTTATGGCGTTTTCTGACATTGTGGATGCCAATTATGCACAAATTATAATCGACAAATGGTAAAAAGTGTCTTAATAATTTTTTTCTTACCTTGCGACTGTGTAGATTGAAGGGAAGAGTTTCGATCTTCAAGTCTGTTTATGCTAGCCATTGACACCAGTTGTAGGATCACTGGAAGAAAAAAGAAAAAAATTAAAATCATCTTTTGTGGGAACAACGATGGTGGGTTCACACATGCATGCATCATGTAAGCAGTGTACTGTTAAATATACGATATGACTGGGATTGAATAAGCCTTCATTATATAGGCTAATCTGTGTGCGTTTTTTTTTTGCGTGTGGGATATCAAATTCCAACATAACCTTGCATTTGTAATATGAAAGTATTTATGACGGCAATTAACTGGGACTCATGCTGGCAAGGCTGTACACCTTGCTTCCTTCATTTGAAAGCTCTTTTTTTTTTAAGTTAATTCTGATCAAAACTGATACTGAAGTTCTGCATCGGTAATTACATGTGGTTTATTTGGGAACATGCTCTTGGTGTTTTGTTTTTAAACAGATGATGGGTTTAGCAGGTGATACCGTCGACCAAAATAGGGTACCCACTTACGATGTGGGGTGTTATCTAGTTTATTCTCTGTCGCGCAAACAAAGATAGATCGTTAAAAAGAGGTAAGAAAAAAACAGTTGGGCTTGTCGTAGTAGATTAACTACCACTACGTGTAGCTTAATAAAACTACCGATGATGGACACCTGTAGTGTAGTTTGATATGCCAAAAATACAGTGGTGTGTGTGTGCGTGAGTATGTGATAAGATAAATATTTTATAAATTGTGAGATCACAGATGTTTGCTCGAATGATACGATATTGATTTAATTCTTTAATGATGATGGGAATGCCCAAAGACGGATTTGGGGGTTGTTTTGTTTTGTTTTGCTTGTTTGTTTGTTTGTGTTTCCTTTATTTATTTTTTTTACATTAAATGATGCTCATGGAATCAAAATATTTAACGCAAAACTGTTACTATGCACGTGTTAGACAAATGAAGAAAAAAAGACAAAAATAACAACATATTACAAATAGGACAACATTTAAGGTACATTGAAGCAGATTTACATGTACTTTGTACCAGACGTGTTGAAATGCTAATATAAGAGCTCTTTTTTGAAAAAAAATCCGTGTAAATATTGAAACAAATTCTAACTACAAATTGAAGGATATACGTTATATAACATGCCTTCAGATGGATACTTTCGTGATTTTTTTCACAGAATATGCTGTAAGACATATTGAAGTTTCACATGCACTGATTAAATTTTCTCAAGCTGCAGTGTAAATACTGAATCTTGCAAAATCCGTGGTCGAGTGGTGTGTGCTTTGGTTTGTTTCAGATCAGCACCTGCAACAGTGCTTGCCGGTGACACAAGAAGGCTCCCGATGGGAAGCGCGCTCTCAGGAAACCACTGTTTTGTTTAAACATATATATTCATCCTGGACTGCCTAACAGTACATCAAGATACTAAAAAGTTGGCTCACCAGACACAGAGAGACTTGGAATACAGGGAGTTAATTGATATACAAAGGGTCTGGTATCGTAATTCACTCGATAATTCTTTGCTACCAAAAAGGAAAACTTCAACTCAACGTTTGCTTGCAAGATAGGCTATTAAGGTCGGATGAACATTAGGTACTCTGGTATTTAAGAAATTTTTCCTGAGAGAGTGGAAGAGTGGACAAAGGGAAAGATAGTTTGGTTTTGTTTTTCAGCAGAGTTGGGACATGAACATAGATATGGAATAATATTGACTTTGTGAAACTCATAGTTTACCTTAGAGAAACCTAGACGTATTTGGGTTTTGCAGATGTTGAAGAAACCGTCAGCAGTAGAAAAGTAGTCAGGGACCTTATCAACAACATGCAAAGTAGCTTTGACTCTGGGTTTGACTATTTGTAGAGAAATTGAATCTCTGATGTCAGAGGGTAGGTTGTACCATAGCTTTATAGCATCGAGGAGAAAGGAGTTACTATATCGCTGAGTTCTATATGTAGGAGGCCGAACGGAAGTAGTATGATGTAAAGTCCGACCAGTAAAAGATGGGGGTAAGATGTTGGACATGTATGCAATAGTGCAGTTATTGCGCATTTTACAAAGGAGAATCAGCTTGAGGTATTTGCATCTCTCAGCAAGCGTAGGCCAGCTGAGTGATAGAATAAGACAGTTTAATGTATAAAATGTTATTAACAGTACACGGAGAGCCGAAACCGCCTTACAGCAATGATACGTCAAGTAAAAGAAGACTATTACACATCGATCATTGAAGAAATTAGACTCAACCCTAAGACATTATGGAAACATCTTGAATCGGCATTGCCAAAAAGTAAATCTCCCCTGCCCACAGAATTATCTGTTGATGGCGAAAATATTTCAAACCCAAGAGAAATAGCCGATAGTTTTAATGAATATTTCACATCTATAGGTCGGTCGCTTAATGCAAATACAGCAAATACCGAGACTGCTGACTTTAATAGGCGACTAGTTGACACTGACAATTTCAAAATACCCATTTTAAATGAAAGTTATGTTAAAGTACTTATTGAACAAATACCAAATGGGAAGGCTGTCGGACTTAATGGCATTAGTTCACGATTGCTTAAAGCAAGCCTGGATGCGACATTACCATACATAACATGGATTCTTAATCAGTCTCTCAGGACTGGGATTGTCCCAGATAATTTTAATCCCGCTAAAGTTACTCCAATATATAAGTCCGGTCCCAAGGACGACATGAACAATTGTCGTCCTATTTCAGTTTTACCTGTGAACAGCAAAGTCCTAGAAATAGTTGTGCATGACAGTCTATACAGTTTTTTAAATGAAAGAAATCTCCTAGCTAAACTTCAATCTGGATTTAGACATCTGCATTCTACCTCTACAGCACTTACTGAACTATACGATGAACTTTTAGAAAATATGTATAACGACAAACTCACTGGTGCAAATATGATAGACCTACGGAAGGCCTTCGACATCATAGACCACGAGCTTCTCTTGACTAAGCTCACGGCCTATGGCGTCAAGGGCTTGGCGCTGAAGTGGTATAATCATATCTGCCTAACCGAAGGCAATGTGTCTCAGTTGGCCCTACCTTGTCAGATTCTCTTCCGATTAGCACAGGTATTCCCCAAGAGTCAATAATAGGCCCCCTTCTACTTATAATTTTTATCAATGACTTGCCAGATGTCCTAACTCATTCACGTGCCCATTTGTGTGCCGATGATACTAGCGTTACTGCTTCTGACAACTGCGTCCAGAGCTTAACACTGAAATTGAACACTGATATGTCCAAACTATATGGTTGGCTCTGTAAAAACGAACTGACTCTGAATATTCCTAAATGTTGCAGTATAATATTTGGCACCGCTCAACGCTTATCCAAAATAGACAAAACGATCTTAGAATAGAGATAAATGAACAGGCCATTACCCAAGTAAGAGAGACCAAGCTACTAGGAATCACCCTTGATTCAACTCAAAAGCTTCCAACCTCATTGTAAACCAGTAATGTAAAAAGATAGCCCGAAAGCTTGATCTGTTGAAATATCTGAAGTCTTTCATCTCAACAAAATATGTTACGATGTTGTTCAATGCCATAATTAAACCACATTTTGACTACTGCGACATTGTCTGGGGAAATTGTAATAAAGGCAAGTTTCAAAAGAAATTCAGGACGCAAAAACGGGTGAGTCGCATTCTAACTGGCGCACCCTATTATGCTCCATCTGAACCACTTTTCAAGCAACTTCGTTGGAATTCCCTCGCCAAAAAACATAGAGTTCCATAAATGTGTCCTAGTTTTCAAAGCACTGAATCACTTAGCTCCAGCCTACATTTGTGATAAGTAAGTATATGCCAGTGAAGTCACCAGCCGACCTACCCGTTCCACTTCAAAATGCCACCATTATATACCAAAACCAAAAATCGCCACTTACCGAAACAGTTTCGGCCCACATTTGTGGAATTGTCTTCCCGAGAGTGTACGGCTAGCGCCTTCATTGGCTCTCTTCAAAAATAGATTTTGGGACCATGTAAACAGATCTATAGTCACCTAATTTTCTACCAAAATGCTCCCTTTTAGTCCAGTACAAGAACCATTGTGTACATTTTAACTATGTTCATGTATGTTATCATTATGTATGTATTGTATGTTGTACATTTTATTAATTGCAGGGTCATGATGAAAACTAGCTGTAAGCTAATCATGTATTACCCGGGATAAATAAAGTTGTCATAACATAGTGCACTGTGTTACATCTACAGGGGTACTTGATTAAACTGCTTAAAGTTCACATATTACGTGGGACGACATATATATATATATATATATATATATATATATATATAAATATATATAAACACAGGTACTATTAAATATAATATATATTGTATATCAGGCAATGGGAAAAATTACCCTTAATGTGTGAATCATGGATTCCACCATGCGATGCCAAGCAATTAGTGTGAACAGGAAGAGGTATATTAACCAACTAAGCAATCTGAAGGAACATCTGTCCTGGAAGTTACGCATGTAATCAAGGGTTACCCTACAAGGGCAGAAACGTTTCTTACATATACCAAACTAATAACAATACAATTAGATTCATCCAATTTTATAGCATGTATTAATCACATCTAAATTATATGGCCAGTTCAGTAATTAAGTTGTGTAAGGGTAGTACATGTTGCAGAAACAGGGGAAAATTACGATAAATGTAGCAAAGATTGGTAAGCAGTGTATAGACAAAGTAAGGTAGAACAGTATAACATATTATGAGCAATACATATTTCGTAAGCTAAGCAACACGATAAGTGTGAATCGTAATTTACAGTTGAATTTCAAGCCATGGTATGGAGTCGATACCTGTTTGAGCACAACAATATAAATACATTGTAGCCTTTCATAAGTACAGACAATTAAAATACAATTGCGCCGCATTTAAATGCACCTTCTTTCTCTGTATTATCCTGATATATTTGGTTATAGTGAGATTACATCCTTCTTTCTTCGATTATCTTGGTCCGCGCAAGTTCATATACATGATGTAATAAATGTATATCTGGTCATGTAATGACTCCGAGTAGTACATGCCTGGTTGCACATGGTCAAAGTTGGCATATATTGGCCAAGGAATGAGTAGCACAATTATATGTAAATGCATAAATTGAATATCACAAGGATGTAATATCACTATAACCAAATATATCAAGATAATACAAGAGAAAGAAGAAGTATTTAAATGTCGGAATTAGATAACAAGATGTGATATGACAATTCAACCTGATATTTGTTGACAGTTTAAGCTAGTTGTATCTTTATTTTGCTGAATTTTGCATATAAACTATGCTGGCATGTTACAACATAAATGCGGAGACAGTGAGTATTATTGCAGCGAATATTGTGGCAGTCGTCTGGAGAGATAATAGTTCACGAAAAGAAGGATGGAAGTGCACAAACAGGTCAAATCATTTACGTGTATGATATGCCTTTTATGACTAATAGAGGATAACATTAATGTTAATGGCCGTTGTAATGTGTAAAAACCCACAAGAAAGGAATACACATGCGTGATTGAAATCTTAAAGAGACAGATTTACATTGAACAATATACTAGGCGGAATATACGTATAAATGACAATGACACATAATAATACTATGGATGGGAAAAAAGAACGAAAAAGACCGTCATATCACA
Source organism: Hermodice carunculata (assembly GCA_964020975.1). NCBI lineage: Eukaryota > Metazoa > Annelida > Polychaeta > Eunicida > Amphinomidae > Hermodice > Hermodice carunculata. Next base: position 32,748,368 of record OZ026612.1, read on the forward strand.
CATAACACACACACACACACACACACACACACACACACACACAAAGCCAGCAGGAGCAAACAATAGGAGAAGATAGCAGTTGTACGGAGACTGGACGAAAAGTTATTCCAATGTAAAGATACACTAGTCCAACACCTTAGCTTCCGCTTGTATCAGTGCTAATCAGCCTGCTACACTTTCTACTTGTTACCACTCATATAAAAACCCGCCGGTACTTTCCGACCTGTATCCACTATCGGGGCAACCTTCTCCCTTAAGATCAATCTTTCACTCAACAGGGGGGCCTGGCAGGTCCGACTGGCGGCGCTACTTAATTTTATAGCCTGGGAGCGACTTCAGTATCTGATACAAAATCCCTATTCTGAGGCCCAATGATAGCTACAATTGCTAATTTTATAGCTTTGTATTTACATTTTCAGGTAATACTCACACTGGGAAGTCCCATTATATTATTGTACATTGCATTGATTCGACTAATCGACATTCCTTTAACACTAATCACACATATATTTTGGATACTACCTCTTCAAAACTTTGAATCGGGACGAACACATAATGACTGCCATTTGAATACTTCTTTCTCACTTTCTTTCTTTCTTTCTTTCTTTCTTTCTTTCTTTCTTTCTTTCTTTCTTTCTTTCTTTCTTTCTTTCTTTCTTTCTTTCTTCTTTTTCTTTCTTTCTTTCTTTCTTTCTTTCTCTCTCTCTCTTTCTTTACGACCAAATTTGTCCGAAGTTTTTCTTAGACACTATTATTCCGAAAACCACCAAACTAAAGTTGTAGGCTTTCAATTTATGAAAATTAAGCAAATACACAAAATTAGAATGATGAATAGCTTCAAAACTATTACAAGTAGTAGTGTCATTCAAACATTACTATAAGTTTGTGACATGGTCATATCCAATAAACCAAAAACCGAAGTTGTACAATTTTAAGTTATGCAAATTAGGCTAATACACGAAATTTAGATCATGTTGAACAATGGCAAAGTATAGCATTTCGAACTGTTTTCATTTTGAAGGCAAACAGACAGATTCTTCTTTTCTAGTTTGTTTTTGTTTTCTTTAAATCCTCGGACACAAACCTGTCTTGACTACTTTTTCTGGCCTCGAAGAACCTTGTCTTGAGGGATAGGTACATTGTATGAAACTTCGCTATGATGGCTCGGGGTTTGTTACGCTCCTCTGTGGCTCTGCTGGTCTTTGTGCAGACAGGGCTTTGTTCTGCGGCTTTAAGCTGTAGGCCCTTTCGCTACGTTCCACGGCTTTTTCCTTATGCATGTCTTCAGCAACGGAGATGAAGATCCACGAAAGCTTTTAATGGTTTTGAGATTCACAAAGTCTAGATCTTCTTAAAGAGACCCGTTAATTATCGGGCATCGCTTACCTGGTTTCCAAGCACCCAGCTGCCCATCAGGCTTAGTCCAGCCTTAGTGACACCTTGACCAATCAGCGCCAAGTTGAGAAACCAAACGTCCTGTGGCCATGCCCGGGCCATGCTGACGTTTGAGTACATGTGTTTCTTATGATAATTTTCAAAAATTTAATCTGTTCTTTGAAGTTTTTGTTATGAAATATATAATGTACATCATACATATTTCAATCGTAAGAGGAATGTATACACCTAGATAGATAACATTTTTCATCTTCATATGTTGAAGATTATTTCAGGGATTACTGAATCGCAGCAGAGGAGTCGCTTAACATCAGTGACCACCTTACCATACGTATACGCAGTATGCATATTAATTTCCCGCCACAAAGCACAGGTTTGAGGCTTGGCAATCACGGGGACTTGCGGGTCGCATCACTATCACAGACAGGCCGTAAAAATGATAATTTCTCACCAAATTAGCAAATGTTGAGAAATTTATGTTCACAAATTCCAAACTGGCATTCTTGTAGTACTTCCCGAGCCATATATCAGAAAAATTTCCATATGCCTTTAATAATTATTCTGTATTTGAAAATTACTAGAAGTATCCCGCTGGTCCCCACAGGTACCAACCCGTATCTCGCCATATCTCACCATATCTCACCAAGCGAGACTAGGCAATCAGGTATGCAGTTCGAGCGGGAACTTAATATGCATATCTCCCATTGACGTTGACAAAGTTATCAACGAAAGGATGACTAATACTGCTACTATGTATTACATACATACATATGAATGCTACCTGTCATAAATCTAATATGTTTTCTTTGCCATACTGGACAAGTTATCAAAAAAATGACATTTACAAGTCGATATTACAGGAAAAGTAGCTATCCCTCGGTTCTATTCCTAATACTAATGGGTTAACAAGGAGTGATGCGCAGGTAGCCCTTGATGGCTATATGACTACAATTACCGACCTGTTGCATAGTGCTGCAAAGGAATCTGGTTGTGTGCAGCACTAAAGTTTCAAAACAAAAGCTTATTGGTGTCCTTAACTAAGTAAAATAAAAGATCACAAAAATAGTTTTGGTTCTCTGTACTTTACAGGGATTATACTCTGTCATGTTGTCGGGAACTATTGTACCACATGTATTTACAGTTGGTGTGATTATACCAGTGTTTAAAAATTTACACTTAATCCACACTGTGCAGGACATTTTAGACCTATTACTCTGTCTTTAATGAAACATACGCAAAGTTGCTTGAATGTCTGATATTTCCAAATGATGACATATCCACAAGTCAATACATTTTTACGATGCTGAAAAGTGCTTCGACAAAATCTGGCGTGCTGGTATGTTCTTTAAAATAATGGATAAGTTTCGGGCGCCATATTGGGCTTTTTACATTCGCGGTGTAACAACCTTCAGGCCACTGGTAAACGAGTACAGAAGTTTCTTCCTTGTTCATCATTACTCCTGTAACCCACCAAGGGAGTTTTTTTTTTATCACCTTATCTTTTTAATATTTTTTGAGTGATTTATTGTTAGAATTGACACAAAATGATCAGGGTATTATAGCAGGTAAATTTAAGTTTAACTCCTTTATCTATGCCGACGATATTTCTTTATTCAGTACTACCGTAAGTAGATTGCAGACCATTATCGATACCTGTGATGAGTATGCTGATGAATGGAGATTTAACTCATTTCACCCTAATGACGCTTTTTCCCGCTAATATCTAAATGTCGTATGCTAATTGTATTTTAGTGACTTGGGGATTATTTTTCAAAATTTAAGATGAAACTTGCATGGAAGATCATTCCAAGTTATATGCCCATGGTCAACAGCTTTCCTTGGCGCGCCCAGAACGCGCCAAGGAAAGCTGTTGGCTCGGTCTTCTATCAGGTTGGAATGAGTTAAGTTCAGCACAAGCAAATCAACATGCATGACACATGGCTCACATTTTTTTGAAACTCTGCCCACGTGGCGTCTTGGTAAACATAAATTAGCGACCGTTGACAAAATGGATGTTCTTGCACATATTTCTAGCAAGCTTTTACTTGTCAGGAGCAACTGGAAACGCGCATTAGATCCCTTGGAGGGATCTCTGCACTCAATTTTTATCACTCTATATGACAACCGGTAAACTGTTTTCAGGTACCCTAATTCAAAAAGTTGTTTCCCAAGGCATATATCCTGTTGAGATAGTTTTTAACTATTCTAAAGCCACACATGAGGCGACTGAGGATGGAATTGTCGACTCCACTCGTTCATTAATACAACATGAGAATTTTATTAAGCCATACAGTGATGGACACTTATTGGTGACTCTATTAACTCGTGCTGTTTAATTTGTATCCTCGATTCAGATGCGCGTTTTGCGCGGTCTTGTTGTGTGTCTATGGTGTCCCGCGGTGACTTGGGTCGTGGTGGCAGGGGCCGGGAAAGAGTGAATTCCGAAAAGAATGAACTCCCACTTAACTGAAATTGGATCCCCCCCGATTCCAAAAGAAACAAAATCGAAAAAGAAATTGCTGATAATACGTTTTAGCCTTACATACAGCAATTACTTTGAAACAAAAAAGTGTTTCATCTGGCTTAAAATTGCTGATTTAATGCCCTGGACGAGATAGAAAACATTATTTAGGAAAAGAACGGAAATGTCGCGGATCTAAGTAGACTGACCAAGTGGTCGATAGTAATTTCCAACCAAAACGTTTTCCCGGGGGTGGGGTGGGTGGGTGGATATCAGTATCCAAATGCACTCACAATTAGGATCTCCCAAATCAGCAGGCCTTAAACAAGACTAAAAAGAATGAATGAGGGTTAACACTCCATCTCCTCTACCTGTCAAACGATCTCTATGAAAAGGCGGTTGGTTATCATCAAGAAGTAATAGTTGGTCAGGGACATTGTCATCCAACCAAGTTTCAGACAGTGTAATGACACGAAAGTTTCCAGACTGTGCTAGAAGATTAATTTCGTCCAGTTTACCGGCACTTTTTAGTCTGCAGACATTTGCGTGGCAAACTTTGAGATAGTTATTTGTGACACTGTCATGCGTAGGGCCAGGATTCGCATCAAAGTCTGGTTAAGAAGTAAAAGACAATAAATTAGAAAAGCGATAGGTTGTAAGGATACGAACCCTTTGAAAATTATGGCGATCACGAATACTCCGAGGACACAGAAAGAATCAAATATCTGAAGGTGGACAGCGGGCTCAGTATTTGTATAGGTGTTGAGAGTAACATATTTATTGTTAAAGAGACCAATGGTCACTCGGTATTGGACAGTGTTAACACCCATTAGTAACAGTGATGTGAGAGACTAGATTCGAAGTGCATGTCAGGTAAGGTCAGGTAGAAGAACACACAACGAAAATTATAAGTACAAAAAAAAGAAGCTTATAAGAATTCAAAAAGATGATGCATGATGTAGCGTCGTACATATGTCTGGATTCCTGGAAAGGACGATTATTCAGACAGGATATTCAGTAAGTAGACATAGTATTAACAGAAAGTACCGTGTGCCTGATGAAGCAATAGTTCACAACATGTATAAATGTACTTACCAATAACAAATATATACATATACACACATACAGACAGACAGACAGACAGACAGACACACACATATATATGTATGTATGTATATATATATATATATATATATATATATATATATATATATATATATATATATATATATATATGTGCATGTGCATGTACATGCATACATATGCCAAAGAAGGTAGGACGTACGATGGAAGCAGCAGGAAAACAGGTAAGGTAAGAAACAAAATGATTCCCACGTACGCACTGACATATTAGCATGTAGAACTCGACCTCAATTAACCTCGTGTATTGTTGATATGATTATGTGCGTCAGACATGTTTGCAAATAGAAGCCGGAACATAAGGTATGGTCACAAATTACGCATACGAGGGCCAAAAATATTGGTACAACACAATGAGATTGACCTATTGTTAGGGGGAAAAAAGGTATCAATGCCACCGATTGCACCATATTTCAAGGGGTTAAATTGAATGACTGAACAAGACCATACAGTTTAGCATATTGGGATACACAAATCTTACATAAGATGGTAGTGCAATGTGCAAGTTCGTCATGGTGTGAGGCAATCGGCTCACACAGTACACTAACCAATGAGAGACCACTAATTGGCTGTAGATAAATGAAAGAGAACCAACACAATCCATTAAAAATCAGCAACACAAAATAGACCAACCACACAAGGCAAACCAACCAGCTCATTAGAGGACAAGAAACTTAACATCATAGTGTTCTGTGATGAAAATATAGAATCTTACATGGCAGTGAGTGAGTTACGATTTTTCTCTCACGAGGGATCGTTGTTGGTGGGGAAAATCACGAGTGACCGCAGGTCACGAGTGTTTTTCCCCACCAACAACGATCCCGAGTGAGAGAAAAATCGTCACTCACTCACTGCCATGTAAGATTTTATTTATTCTATGTTTAATCGAGTATTTACCGCAAAAATTGTCGCTCTTGTTGCTTAGGTGTCGCCATTTTGAAGCGGAGACTTTTCACTTGGAAATGTCAAATCTGGTGTGCCGTGTTTATTGACGTTCATCGCAGTTATTCAACGTCACCCGTGACGTATAATTAAGCATAGCTCGCGGACGTTTGATTTTGTCTAAATGTCAATGCATTACGTCACTGACGCAGGCGCGTCACGATTCACTTGTAACAATGTTTAGGTCATGTGACCTACCGTGAGTTACTATTTCTGGATTTCACTCCAGAAAATGATAACTCACTGCCAAACATAGAATAAAAAGTGGTCACATCACACATGCGTATAGTCATTTATCGAGACATTAAACAGGAGTCATTCCCGATTGAAAGGGTCAGCCTTTTGCCTACAAAGTACACCACTTGGTTCTGCATCAGCGTATTTGTCAAGGTCCTGATTGTTGTGTGTCTCAGTCAGCCTACCATAAGCATCACGCCCCCAGGCACTGAATTCCTGCACATTCATTCTGTCATCTTTCGTATAGCAGGATTTGATTCTTGCTTCCCTCTAGTCTTGAGACACCTTGCTCTGTACATGATCGACGAACGTTTCTTAGTGAGATCTTCTGAACCGAACACGCCCCTGGCACGGCGCCTCAGCATGTATAGCTTTTGTCCGGACCAGTAAGAGTTGAACTTTACAATAACTTATTATAGCACGAGCCTTACCTTCAGCTTTCTTTCCAACACGATGACGTCTGTCAATGTCAGAAAATGTGATATTGGCACCTACTTTCTCAGATATTCTGAGAAGGAATTTGTCAGTGTCGTCTTCACTGTCAACTTTGTGATCTTTGGGACACACGCGAAAAGAATTTCTACGACTGTATTGTTCATCATCGCCTGACTTGTTTTTCATGTCGTTCATTTTGGTTTCCATATCATCTGAACATTTATCATGGCTTCCAGGCTCCCGACCTTACCCTCAAGCGATTTAATTTTATCACTCATTGCCTTAGTGATACATACTTTAGTGTCAAGTTTGCTTTTCACAGTATTACGTTCACTTTTCACAGTGTCCGTCTCAGCTTTTACAATTTGCCTCAATGCAATGACACCATTTGGACCCGTCAGTAGGTTCGCAAAATCCTCAGCAGAAAGCGAATTCTCATTTTCAAAGGCAAAGAAATCCCTGCAGCTGACTGCCAGGGACGCATTGGTCGTTTATTAGAACTGTAATTTAGAGTTGCACTGCTAAAACCTGAACCACAACTTGCCCCTTGATCAGCATTAGAATTTGGTGTATCCGGCAATTTGTGTTCGAATATGCTTGAGCGAACGGCAATAGTACACTCAGAACAAAGGATCTAGTTTAATGGCGGGAATATATGAATCAAGCAGAAAGTAGACACTAAATTATCAGTTCATCCGCCAGCCCGGTGATCCAGAAATCACATATGTGAAGTCTCTATTGCATACTCATTATGTCAGCAAATATCAAAAGCTCGATCCAGGCAAAATAGAAAGTATGAAACAAAAAAACGGCCAGCGATTTGAAAAGGTGTTCGATTATCCAGAGCCTCGTTCTCACTTTTATCAAACTATGTGTCATCATAGTTGTCAACATTTTGTCGACATGTGGTCGACTTTTTGGCATTTTGACTTGTTGCCATTTCAACCTTGTGTCATTTCAACATTTTGCCGGGTCGACTTTCGATCGTTTCGACTTCCTGTCTGTCGACCTTCTGTCGCCAATCCCCGGTTATGTGTCCAAACCCCAATACACGAATCTGCCTGCGCTTCTAATGATATACTTTTTTTCTTTTAAGAGGATGGAGAAAACAGCCAATGGCTTGTACAAATCTTTCTCCCTGGGTAAATACGGATTACATCGAGATGTGTATACGTTATATAAAACAGTGGGAAAAAGAAAAAATATACATAGTAAAATTTTAAATAAGAATAGCCAATAGAATAGCCGCGATACCAAAGGCCACAGTTCCTTACAAAGCAAATACTACAGTAGATTTCTCCATATATATTTACAGCATGTACCAAATGCGAATCTGTTTAAATTTTTAAAGACTGCATAGTAGCATTGACGACCAGTAAACAGATACATCTGTATGATGCTGTTTGAGTGCCAAATAACAATATGTGGGCTTTTTTAAAATTTGGCAATCGGTTAAAGTTCAAATCTAAGTTTTCTTTCGCGATAATTTAAAAAATCCTGGACGAAAGAACGTAACGTGGAGTGTCATGGAGTAAACACTGTTGCAAATAATGGATAACAGTTTGGGAAAAGCAACCGCAAACACAACTTGCATTTTTCAATTAGAAAATCGAAACGAAGACGATTCATGAAGACATTTAGCTTTCGTGGGACGTGCCTCAACTTACCGAACCTGACAGGAAGCTATATAGATGACGCTTCATATGTACCTTGAAGATATTAGCACAAGGACAATTTCTATTGTTCTAGGGGAGGGCGTTCCATAGACGAGTACCAGACTGGATGAAGGAATTTCATAGCCAAAGAAGTTCGCGCGAAAACCAGTGAGCGCTCATTGATGTTACGTAACGAATAAACCAATATTTTTTCAAAATAACTGCTGTTTTTCTCTACATGGCTGACATATTGTAAACTAGGATCATAAATCTGTAGTGAAAAAAGGAAACCATGTACGCGGCCAGAACTGTACTCTTTGGGAACCATAAAGTGATGATTATCTAAGGTCACCAATGGGGAATGTTAATCATGTTTAATATATATATATATATGTATATATATATATATATATATATATATATATATATATATATATATATATATATATATATATATATATATAAGAAAATGTCAAAAGACACATAGAAGTTGATTTATCAAACATTTATGCCATTGATTGTTGTCGCAGTGATAGAAAAATAGTGGATACATCACTACAGATTCCTGGAATATAGAAACAAGTGCCATGGTTGTATTTTTGGCATAAGAAAGACTACTTGCGGCAATCAGAGAAAGACGTTGCAACATGGCAGTGGTACCGAAATTGTTTCACTGTTCAACAAAATTAACCGCACCATCGTTTCCTGTAATCTTCAATCGATATAGTACACTTTGCTGCAAATATTCTTTGATTCAAATATTGCGGGGGGGGGGGGGAAATCCTTTTTTTTTTGCCGATTTTTGTTTGCGCATGTGCAGGTTATAACTGTTTTACAAACCAGGGTTAATGATTCCTGCTTATTTATTTATTTCCTTTTTTCTTTTTTTTTTCTTTTGGAATGTTACAGAGATGTCATCATGGAACAAAATTTATTGTCAATTTGGTTCAATGAATTAGAATCACGTACATATTAACAAAAAAAAATACAGTTGGAAACTATCAATATGGAAATGTTTATTACCTTATTATGAATGCATGCTTTGAAACCTCCTTTGGCTTTTCTTCCGTTGCATTTTTCAAACGAAGATATCGTTAGCAGCTTCACTTTCGTGCATTCTGGTGAAAGTGGTGAAGCCCAACCCTGTGAAGTATGTTTACAACATCTCATTTTCTTATGAAAAAAAGATTATAGGGATATTTTATTATTGTATATATATATATATCTTGTACATAACATATAGAACCCAGCGGTATAACTGGATCCTGTATGCGATCGTTTACTCATCGGTCTGAAAACCGTACAACCCTATATAAGTAGTGCGTAGACTTTCTTACTATGATCTCATTTTCTATTATTTTTCACCTGATGTGTATGTATATAATTATGTATGTTTATGTGAGCCCGCAAGGGCATGAGTCAAATAAAATATATCATAAATACATAATTGTTGTTATACGAGTGAAAAGTAAAATGTCCAGTTAAAAACACATGACTAGCATGGTCATTATTTTACACGTGGAACCAGTACTTAGTTTGATATAATCAGAAATGAAATTCATGTGCATTTTTGGCTCTTTGTGAGTTACTACTCATCCGACGGCTGATTTTTTTTTGTAACCGACTACTCATTCCCATCATAAAATGTTTTCCACATAGTCCCGGAGATTGTTTTTCTTGTCATGCAACAGGGACATTCATTTTATCAGTCAAATTAGACATTCAAACCAAGGGAACCTTAAATATTCAATACATGAAAATGCGTACAGCTAGCTGGTTTAGAAATTTTTAGTGTGAGGGAATAATAGGATTAACTGTTTCATAATTTTCTAGAAACATAGGTCAAACCTCGTGCAGATGAAAGAATGAAGCACTCTTCTGATGAACTGAAGGAAGAAATTATTCATATGTTTGGCAATAGTAATATTACTTGTATGCAACGGCAAAATTCACAAATGACCAGCAAAGGAAAATTTAGCAATGTGGCTTAATAGTAATGTTTTGGAAGTATCCCTTTAATCAAATCTATTGCGATTGAATGAATATTGGGCTTTGTTGATCGCAACGAGATCCGAATGTAGGCAAGGCAAGGTATTTTCCTTAATTGTACCTCCATTAAGACGAAAGTTGCGTACTGAA
>OZ026612.1:32761271-32866271 GCA_964020975.1 Hermodice carunculata
CGTAACCAGCAATTGTCAACCTCAGGTTTGAATGTGGTAAAACGAGATATTTGGAGTATTTGTCTGAACGAACCTGGTAAATATTACCGATGCCATAGCAAGGCTGAATGGAAGCAACCTGAACTGGTAGACTTGACCCATAAATTCCAAGGTTCCAAAGTGGGTGGTGCAAACAACCATGGTTCCAGGCTTAAGGGAGGTATGTCTTTGCGAAAGGGCAGTATGTAGCGGTGTCTCAGGATATTGAAGATGAAGCAACCATCCATGATAGACTCCATTTATGTGGGATATATGGTGAGGCATCTGCTCACCGGACACTGCACAGAGTCTAACAATGTGGCGGCAGGCAATCCTGAGATATTGCAATCCGGCATAAAAGAGTCAGGAACCATGAGGCTCTGCTGTCATCTTGAATTCTCCTGGAAGGCTTGCTCTTTCCGGATCACTGTCTGCTCTTTCCAGGTCATCACATTCCAGATGGAGCATGAGTGGAGGGTCAGTAGATGCTGTCTGAGAAGTACCGTGCTTCAGGGCTGAGGCGGCCAAAGACACCAATGATCAAGGAATCAGTCAGCACCTTGGAACAGGCCTGGTTGGCCAAGCGAGTCACAAGGGCCTGTGCCTGACGGACCACCTCTGCCATCTCTACTCTGTACCTAGCTCCAGAGAAGAGCAGCCCCATGCAGGCTCATCTGTTCAGAGGGTTGAGCAGCTTCTGAATCTGCAGGCAGGCATCCTTCACAACAAATGAAGGTTTTCCTCCAGTGTGCAAGTGGCCCACACCTGATGATCAACAGCTTGTGACAACAAGGTCCTGAGTCTTGTTGCCTGGTCTAACCAGTCTTGCACTTCCTCTGTGACCTGTACGGAGCCCTTGAGGTCATCAAGGAGAGACCCCAAAGCAGCTAGCAACATGTTGGAGTGCAACACCATAATGATGGATCCCCTGGCATCCTCCTACAACCATTAGCAAGCCTTGGCAGATGTTGTGATGGTTCTTGGGTGCTAGGTGTCGAACACCTCTCAGTCTTAAGCCAACGGCAGTGGACCCAATGGGAATATTTGCTCATGTGCAGGGTACCACTTCACTTGGACCTCTGGCTTGGGGAGGAGTCACTCCTGTTGCATGTAGCTAGACATCAGAGGCTTTACCAGGATATGTGTACTGCACGTCTTGGCTGTGAGCTTGTCGTAAAACTCAGCTACAATGGGCAATAAAGGTATTGGTGTGTTTGGCAGCATTTCCTCCAGAGACAAGCCCTGACAGGACAGTGCAATGGCACCTGACTTCTCCTCTGGTGGTGGACACAGCTTGGGTACAAACCAGGGTCTAAATAGGAGCTTTGACATGGTCAAAGCCCTTTCCAGGAGCAGGTGCTGTGTCAAAGGGAGCAGGGGCCAAAGTCTCTACAGAACCCATGGTCACTGACTCTTTGTGCCTCTCAGAGCACGAATGGTGTGAAAGACGAGCTTTTGACTGTGGTCAAGACCTGCTAACAGACAAATGCTAAAGCAAAAGCTCATTCTGCTGTTGGGTGTCTAGGTCTAAAGGCTCCAGACTCGGGGGGGGGGGGGGGAATGCCAAAGGCCTCATCGAACAACAAATTGCCTTAGGGTGATGAGGTGGCCATCTGTGACAGCAGGGGATCTGGCACCACGCCTGGTGTAGGGGTAGTGAGAACCTTGGTAGAAGTCATCACAGCCACATACACTGCCTCAACCTCTTCAGCCCATGAGGCTATACAGGGGTGGCAATGGAGAACCATGTCCTGAGATCTAGATGGCAATAAGGATCTGGCTCAATCTCTGGGAAGCCCTTATCCAGGACCTTGGCTACCACCAACTGAGAAGTCTGCAGGGTCAGGAGGGGTCCAGAGGAAGTCAGGGGAACTCCTGAGCCTCAGGTCTGAGGGAGAGTGGGCTGAAGGTAGAAGCAGTGAGCTGCTTTGCCAACTGAGTCTGCTCAGACTTGGCAACAATGGTGGTGGCCAATGTGGAAGAAGAAGTCTGCTATCACAACCACTGTTCCTCACAGAGCTCAAGTATGGCTTGCCACTCAAAAGAGAGTTCCAATGTATCAGGCTCAATTCAGGAAGAAGCAAGATCCTCAAAAGCTTACTGTAGGGCAAAGCCACCTTAGGTGCAGAAGGGACTTCTAGCCACCTTAGGTGCAGAAGGGACTTCTGTCTTTACTGGTGTTGCTCGAAGAGCAGCCATTTGTCCTCTCCCCAATCCTGAAAGTATTTGCAAGTTTATTCGTAAGTGGCAACCATAGCAGTGTGGATGGTCCTCCCAAACTGCCATGTAGTGGTTCCACAAATCCAATTTCTGCCCATGATCCAACAAGGCAAAGGATGTTGACAGAGTGGTCACTGGATCAACACCCATAGCCTGACTCTGAAAGGAGACAATAGCTTGGTGTGCACTGCTTAACTTCTCTCTGCGATCTGTTTTCCAAGAAGCCATCTTAATAATCTAGGTTCGAAGCTAATCGACCAGCTTTACTCCCAACTATTTCGGTGGTATCCAAACATAGAAATCAGGTTTCTAGGTCACGGAAGATCCCTGGATCGCTGAAAAATGCTTTTTCCACAGATATGGCGTGCATAAAAGACTATAACAGAGAGTGTGAACAAAATTTTACAGAGCTTCAGCTTGAAAAAGCAAGCCAGTGATGGCGGCGAAAAGAGGAAGGATGATGGGGGGAGCATGCACACCAGGAGTCACCACCCAATCCACAGGGACCAAGAGATGGTGCTACAGGACCATTGGGTTTTCACCAGCTATATCTATCGGTCTGTATCAGTTGTTCACCATCGTGGGAGGTACAAAACAGACATCAAATATAAACTTCCGGTAAGTAAATGCGTGGCATGGCAAGTGGTAATTTTATATCCAATTTTGGATAAATTGCAATGTAAAAAACATGGCTTTATATTGGAATCAGTGCAATAGTACATTGGGAACTCAAAAAAAAAAAAATTATAATAACTGTGAGGTTGTGGGCAGTATGATTCAGGGAGAGGACAGGGCTGGCACTAGCACAAGTTCCAAGTTCTCAGAAGACTGTGTCATACTGGTGCATCATCAGTTAACAAAGTAAGGACCTATGTAGATTAAATGGGTATTATATTGGTTTGATGTGAAACCAGTATGTTCTGATTCACCTTTTACCACATATAAAACATACAATATAGGCTCCATGGTGGTAATGAGGGCCCTCCCAACTGCTTACCTGCATAGCTAACATTCTGTAGGCCCTACCCTGGTCACAATTTAGACAGACATCATGTGCAATTGCAAAACCTATTGGACTTCTGATTACTTCATACAAAGCAGTATCATATCCACCCAAAGCCAAATAGTGTGAACATGGTAAGTCTTGGGAAGAAAGCAAAACAACATGACAGGAATTGATCCAAGCACAGTTAAATTTAAATTGATAACTTTTTATGGTGTGCACTTTAAAGTTAACATGGTCAAATGCAAAGTAGGTTCCTACTGTGACTGATACATGTTTTAAATTGCAGTCTGTTTTTTGTCACATATAAAAAAAAATCACATTATCCTTGGCCTTTTCATGTTTTATTTATTTATTTTTTAGCCTTTTTCTCCTTTTCTATTGATTGTATAATAATTATAAGAACTGCTGCATCATAAAAAGACAGCGTATACTTTCATAAAACTAGGCCTATAGGCTTTATACATAATACAACTTGGCACTTGGACAGAGAGGTTCGGGCTATGTCTGTGATTTTGTGCCAATGTGCGTTAGCTTCTTTATTTGTTGCCCACTGCAGAAAGATTATGTCAATCATAGATATATGATGAATTCAGCTACCAAAAAGCAAAAGGATCCAGGATAATTTGGCAATAAACAGTATAACCACAAAGGTAAATCACAAAACCCATGTTGTTCACACATAAATTGTGTTGCTATCTTATTACAGGTCATTAGAGTAACATTTGCTACAGATGTTGATTGAGCCTTGTACATATATATATATATGTATAATGTAGTTCTGACTGAACAACTCTAGTAATTAAATAAATAAATATATTTTGGTTTTTTAATGTAAAATAGTATCTGATTGAAGTGATGCAATTATTGCTCATTATGAAAAGTGCAATTATAATCACCAGGAATTTAAATAGACCATATGCTATGTCATATATACGATAACACATTTCTTGTAATCAACTTAATTTTCTCTGGTTTTCAGGTTGGAATGTATGGTAACATTGAAAAATGCATGGTGTCTCAAATGACCACACCTACACCACTGAGCCAGGCGAAAACCAGCCCACTAGCAGCAACTAGCCATGTAGAAGAGATACTGCCAACAAAGTATCCTATGCAGGGTAAATGCAAGTTTATCTCAAACGAGAAGAAAAAGATTTGTCAGCCTTGACGAACAGGAAAAGGAAACTCCTAGAAGAAATTGCAAAATTACAGGTATAAATTATGATTTGTGCACGTATGGGAGCTTTAGTGCCTCATAGTGTTTTATTGTAAAGACTCGGAATCAATAAAAAGATAACATTGTTCTTTATTTATTTTTTTATTTGGATAACTTCAGCCAATTCCTGATTAACATTATGCTGGTCATGCTGATTGCCATGTCATTTTGGATGCCTCCTGCCCCATTTAATTTATAGGATGAGTAACATGCATTGTTTCATGTTGTGGCATATCTTTTTTATGGGGCTGGATACCAATGAGGACATTTTGTATTGTTACACTTTTCATAATACACCTATGTTTGACAATACATATCACAATTTATCAGGTTTGACAGCATACAGAACAAACTCCAAAAAATATATTATTTTAACCAGAAGTTGTACTATATATATTTATATATATATATATATATATATATATATATATATATATATATATATATATATATATATATAGAGAGAGAGAGAGAGAGAGAGAGAGAGAGAGAGAGAGAGAGAGAGAGAGATAAAGACCACATTAGGGACTGGGAAAAGGTGGTCTTTATAGGAATGGTCTTAATGGGGAATATAATTTGATAATAAACGAACACAGGTCTGTAAATTGGTGGTCATAATATAGAAATCATCTCTTTATGGATGTGGACTTGAGGAATGATATATATATATATATATATATATATATATATAGATTATGGAACGCCGTTTCTTGTTTTATTTAGTATTTGATTAAAAGACTAAATATTCATTCACATGATCAAATCGATTTGATCACATGAAAAAATGTACTTATTCATCTGATCAAATACAGTATATTTGTTCTTTTAATCAAATTGATTTGATGAGAAGAACAAACTGACTTGATATGATCAAAGAGATTTGTTCTGGGGAACAAATAAAATGAATTTCATCACATGAACAAATGCATTTGTTCACATGACTGAATCAATTTGTTCTTGTGATCAAATACAACAAGGTAAAACCCGATTTATTCACTATTATTGATCGAATTTTTTGGATATTTTGAATAATTACAAGTTTCTCCACTACCAGATAATAATTACTCCCTCTTTTATGCTGCCCAGTAGTCTGTGTTACTATACCACGCAACAGGTACAATTTTAAAACATATATTTATTCTCCTGGCCAAATTGATTTAATCATCTGAACAGATATATTTGTTCATGTGATCAAATAAGGGTGTAGTTGTTCCTGTGATTAGTAAATTGATTTGATCAGAAGAAATCAATTTTTTAGAGAAATACATAGACTGTATTTAATCATATGAAGAAATGCATTTGTTCACCTCATGAAACCAATTTGTTCTTCTGATAAAATATTTAATAAAACAAGAAATGGTGTTTTATTATGTATGAATGTATGTATGTATGTATGTATGTATATATATATATATATATATATATATATATATATACATATATATATATATATATATATATATATATATATATATATTTATATACAGGTACATGTTAAAAAAAAATATTAGCAAGTGCATATGTTTCGTCTCTGTACTTATGATTTCTTTTTTAATTTTCAGAATGTTCTCAAATTCAAAGAGCATAATGAAATCAAGCCAAGTGCGGACATTGAGCTCTAAAAAAATAACAGTCGGTGGAAACCAACACTATGATAGGATCTCACAGACTATGACCATGCTTAGACATGTCCATTGTTGTGAAAATATGACACCACAGTCAGAAATAACTGCCATGAAGGATGGGATGTGGGTCACATTTACAAGAAAATGCTAAGTAGATGAATTGTCAAATTATGTCAAACATTCCAAGAAAATGAGAACAGCTACACAGTGTTTTCAAAATGAGAATTCTGAAAAGTCGTGTTTGAGTGAGAGACTGCAAAGAAGTTTGAGTATGCTGTACACAGGATTAATGATGAGCAGCTCAAAATACCAGCAAATCCGAAACTTTGAAAGGGATCATGTAAGTCCCACACCCCTTTTCCAAATAAGTTTCTTGTCACCAAAGTTATGCAGAAACACATAGCACTGCTGAATGTGAAACCCATGTCTTGTATCAATGGTTGCACAAGGGACCTAGAAAAGCTTTTGCTCCACATGGGAGATTTGGACATAGATTCTGATGACATTGACTGGTTTGGACAGCCCTATGTTTTTAGAGTTTTGGAAGGAGCTGATGGTGTTCTTATGCTTCGATGTTCATGTGAAAATACAGGTTGGTCCTTCCTGATCTTTTTCCTGAACATCAAACAAAGATATAGCCAGTCCAAAGCATAATTTCATACATTTTGCTTGCAATTGCCCTAAAAATGATGATTCTTTTTTAGGGGCGGTGACCAATTTTTCAAAGTCTATGGCAGAGATTGAGCAAAATGTATATGATGATCAAGGAAACAGTGTCAAATTTCAGTTTGAACTGCCGAGGGCAAACCAGAAATGGTTAGATTATGCAGGTGGGGGATTAAACAATGCTGCAACATACCCCTCAAGTTTTGCAGACTTGCACAAAGATGACATTTACATAATGGATGGCACAATTGGGGGTGGGGATGAATTATTAGACAGTATCATTACCATATCCAAACCATAGTCCTAACGAAACAAATCCAAGTCAATTCCGACCAAAGGCAATGTTCCTTGGTATGTAAAGCTGAAACACATAAATTTATAGTTTGAATTTACCCAAAAAGAGACCAAAACGTAAGTGCAAAGGTCCATAGGGTCGAAAAAGCCATATCTAGTTTTAACATGACAGAATGCAAAAAGTTTTGTTTGAAATTATAGGCCTATTTCAGTAAATTGGCTTGAACAGGTGCATCATTCATGCACAACAGTACCATACAATTTATGAAAAGGGACCAAAATTTGCAGCATATCAGAGAATTTGTAAGCGGAGATTTTTAACTTGTTGAAAATGTCAATAAAATTCAGTATTTAAAAAGGTACTACTTGCAACCGCCATCTCAACAATGATCATTATCCATGTAAGTCCACAAAGCGACACCAACACCAACATCAATCCATCAGACAAGCCCTCTATGCCTAAAATGACCATCAATAAGAATCCAAACAACATGATTATATAATTCAATGTGTTTTAGGCATGTAGTTAAAGACATGGTGTTGTTTTAAAGGAGATAAACTAAGAGTATTTCAAAACGAAAAGTGTTTGAATTTCCAATATAGTAAGTACATTGGTTCAAATGTTAAACATCAGCCAGAATCAAGTGACATTACGCCTCAAATCATTAAAACGTAGTCAAAAAATGCATTACAATAGTCAAAATTTGTAAGGATAGCAGTCACATTTCAAGTTGGTTTCCAGAAGTATTTTTGAAAGGACATTTAAATGTTTAAGAAAGCATAGAATCCCACAAGTCATCTAATAAGTCAATTATTCGGGTAATAATTTAGAATTCCCAAAATTGTAGTATGCCACTGTAAGTCATCTGTAAGTCAGCCAAGCATAATGTACATCTAACTCGTGGTTTTATAAAGTTCAAAAGGTAAAATTGTAAAACAGTCCTAATTATTGTAAAATTCTACTATCTTTATCAGAGAAAGAATTCGGTTTTATGAAAAGACAGAAAGAGAGAGAGAGAGAGGGGGGATCATGTTGAAATTCCTAAAGGTAAGTGTAAGTATAAGTATGAATGGCACCCATGGAATTATGTCAAGAGAATGGCTGATCTCGATGCTTTGGACTCTGCATCATCTGCAAAGATGCCATGCTACAAAAAGACCAAGCTGGTCGCAGATAATAGATCACGCCGGGATAAATTACTACCAGTTGGCAGATACATAGACAAGGCCAGGATGGACCCATTGCACATGTCAAATTTAGCCTGGCAGCATTGGTACATTAGACTTATTACAGTTATCCAGAACTGTATTCCCGATAGTGTTTCAAAGCAACCTTCAGCAGTGCACTCCATTCATGACCTACAGACTTGCCCACTGAAGGACCATTTAGCTGTACTGAAAAAACTAAGATTGGACACGTTGGAAAAAGCTGTAATACGGAAAGTGTGTGATGATGGAGTCAACTGTGGAATCCGTAACATGAGAATAATAGGTGAAGACTAAAAAAACTATGCAAACTTGCATTTGACTTAATTACTCCTCTCATTACTAAAGATGTGAAAACTGATTTCACGTATATTGTTCTAGCATGTGTAGCTAGGTTACTGGCAAATATCTGTTCTATTATGCTGAGAATGAACATCAATGCAGATGATTTAGATAGGTTTCAGGAGCAATGCGAACTTTACCATCAAGTGCATGTTTTGTTCCTGACACCCAACTTGACTTCCCGAACATGGGCTTTGTTGTTCCATACCATGCCAGAAATATATATTGTAGGTTCCACTGTGGTCTTGGTATAAACTCCACACAAGGTAGGGAAGCCAAACATAAACAGATCAAGAGGTATCTAGAGCACACTACTGCTCAAGACCCTACTGCAAAGTGAGGTGTTGTACTGCGCCATGAATATGCAGAACAGTTGCTACTTCGTCAGCTAAGCAAAAATGAGAAAAGAGAAATGATGGAAGTGGCTGAAATATCCTGACAATTACATTAAACACCTGTAAAAGAAGTGATGTCTTTAAGAGACTGATTGTTTCAGAGTTATGGTTGGGTTTCATTAAGTTTTCATCGATAAAACTGATTTGCTACATTTGAAAATGTGTACCAGTGAAATATGATGCTTCTTAGCAGCTGAGTTCACTTATCTAAAATTTCATGTTGCATGTTTGGAAATTATGATGAAAAGAAAACCAGAAAAAAAAACCTTTCGAAGAGATGCATTTTGTTCAAACAGAGCTGGAACGGAACATTTGAAAAGAATGAGAGAGTAATGTGCATAGTGCCTTTTTCATGATGTTGCCAGCTGATAACTGACCGTGCATGTACATGTATGTATGATTTTCTTTAGACATTGTTATCTAATTATAAAAAATCTGCACACAAAATTAATCCAGGTCTGTGCGGTAAAAGATGTATTTAGACTGAACAACGACACTGTTAATTGATAATTCTACAGTTGAATATTTGTTAAAATGTATTTTTGCCTCAAGAGGTGTATCTTTTACAAAATTCTGGATGTTCTGACACCGCTGGATATCTCCAATGTACTTTGGATTTTGTTGGTAATCCTCTGAAGTTCACGCTTCACCATTGGAAATATCTAGATTTATGTAATACAAGGAAAGGTAAAGTTAACTTAGGGGTCATTAATGATGATATGCATCACCATTTTCATTTATATCCAAAATGGCTGGGCGAATGAGGGGGGGGGGGGGGTAGGGGGTCGTCACAGCCAGATGACCTAAACTTCCAACTGTGAAAAGATGTTGATTTCCTGCCTCCTATGTTTCCAGTTCGCGTGTAAATTCTACAAAGTACTAGTAGCAAAGTTTCTATAATCTCCTTGAAATATAAATTTAAAATACAGTTCACATTATTTCAAGTATTTAAATACAAATATACTTTAGGGTTAGACAAGGAAAAGTAAAGAACATGGTTTCTATGCGTGTTGGTCACACTTGCGTCATGCAAATTAAAGCATGTAGTGAATGACTAAATAAATTGCGGTAGTGGACATAAACAGAAATAAAAGGGCTGCGAAAATTTTTTTGTCATTTTGTGAGAACGTTCTTGCCAGTTTGGGCAAAGATGAACATGGTGAAACATGTGCATGAAACGATGAATTAATGAAAGTAAAATCCTTAAGTGAAACCAAGGGCAAGAAATGTGTATTCAAAAAAATAAATGTTACAAAGTTCATATATTGTTTATTTACTCTTTTCAGACGTGGAGGAGGTGGGCAGGATGGGCGAAAGTCTTGTGTATGTTTGGGAAAGAAAACATTTTGTAAGGATGATCATTGATGATTGGGACTAATTCAACTACAAACCCTTGCGGTCATTTGAACTACAACATAAATAGGCCTATGAAACAATACTGAAAATAAGCAAATTTATAGCTGAAGAAAGAAAAAAAGGGAAGTTAAAGTTAAAAGATTTATAGTATAATTTAAAAAAATATATATTGATGTCAGGGCTGGTTATATTTTCGAATAGAAAACAGCAAGCAGATCTAGTTTAACATCGTCAAAGTAGGTGTAATGTAAATTACCAGCAGTTTAAGGGAAGAAAATCTATAGGCATGAATATGAATGTTGAAATGAATTCAACCCAGATTTGTTTAAGCTTATTCGGACTAATAAAAGTAGGTCTGATGAAAAACCATGAAATGCAACATATGTCTGTGGCATAATTGCAATTTATTGAAAGAGGTAAATTAACCACTCAAAGATTGCTGTTAATTGCATGGACATACTTTTACGACTAATGTGATGGAGTTTAATGCTGCTATTATCATTCATGTGACTGATACAAAAATAATGGTAAATTTGAACATAACTTTACGAAATATTAAATCCAAAAAAAAATTCTTTGTCTAGTTCCTTTTTTGGTGCCAGAGATTAAAAATAAATGGGCAGCATTAGCAAATTTATGATGATTCATATATCTGAAGTGTAGGCCTATAATTTACATTCCTTTTTCGAAAATATATTTGTTTAAAATATATGCAAGTAGGCCTAATCATAATGAGCATATAGATGTCAAGGCTGGCAGCATGTAAGCATAGAAAACAGCAAGCAGATTTGGCTTTACATTTTCAAAGTAGGTATGATGTATCGTGCAGTCATGCTGAAACAATATTCATCAATATTAAACCTTCATTAACACGTGTATTTACTAATAGGTACCCATTCCTAAAAAACACTGGCCTTGAACTTCAACGATTAAATAAAGGCAGTTCACTGACGTGCAAGTTGTCAGTTACAATTTTTGCAGGTTGTTTAAGATGTCGAATCGGCAATTGTAACAATGAACCAAGGTGATGAAAAATACTTCTGTGGAATTCTTCCACAACATACTCCCCGTCCTACCCTCAAAACAATGCTGCCTTTTCCGCTCAGTTTGTACTACCGGAAGTAGTTTTCACAGCACCTCCAACGGAGAAAAACCCCGAACAATTTAGCACGAGGGGGGCGCTTGTGTGAATATATATATATATATACATATATATGTATGTGTGTGTGTGTGTAAAACTTGACAAATATTTTAAGTTCAATTTAAATATCAAAATGTGAATATTTTCGAAATTTCAACAGAAAGTCAACAATTCAGTTTCAAAAACTCACAAATTAGAGTTTTTCTCTCGAAATTTCGAGTCATGAATCTGGACATTTTAGATTTTAAAAAGCTCGTAATTAAGAGAAAAACTCCGTCTAAATTTAGGAAAAAGCACATAATTTTTAGGAAAAAAATCGAAATTTTGAGAATAGAAATTTGAAATTTCGAATATAAAACTGGAAGTGTTTAGGAAAAACTCTTTATTTAGTTATTATCAAGCCAAACTTTCAACATGTTTACGTTATTTCGGGAAAGGTCTTGACATATTAAGATTTAAAGTTCAAAATTTCAAATTCACAATTGTGAGAAAAAAGTAGACAGTTTGAGACAAAGCACCTGAAAATTTTGATTTTTTTATTCATATTTAAAGCTTAAAATTTCGAACACATTATCCCCACGATCTTTTTCCTTAATTATGTACTTTTAATATTCCAATTTTTGTGGCTGTGTAAAAGAGGAACATGGGGATAAAACACTTTCTCTGCCAGTGTGTGTTCCGTTGATAGATACTTCTTTTCGTTAAATATTATAATCATAACCATTTATTTTTGAAAATCGTGTATTTTCAGTATTCATTTTTGATTTGCGTACTTGCATAATAGACGTCCACGATCAAAAAGCCTGCCTTGCGTGTGTTAGTTCCATTGATAGATTCTTTTTCATGAAAAGATGATTTATCAAGTCCATTATCACATGGGCATCATTTCCTTTATTGTACACCATGAAATTAAAATGTCAGGACATTTTTCCAATCTGCATGTCCCTGTGCATATGTAACAAGACTATGTCTGCTCCAACAATGTAAATGATTTTAACAGATCTTAAATGAATAGCGATTAACATTGTCAGTACACCTGTGCAATCTATATGATATATTGAGTTTTGCGCTTCTTACTGTGCGTAGATGATGGCGTTATGATGGCACAGGCTGGTGCTGCCATGACACCAGCATTATCATGACGTCACTGCAGAAGTTGGTTCTCCTCTGATGATATCTAGGTAGTTATGTCGTGACGGCATAAGTTAGTGCTCCTTTCATGACACCTTGGCGGTTGTACTGCTGCTCTGATCACACAAGAGTACAGTAAGGTAATACAAGCTTGATGACCCTTGGTTGATCGTTACATCACGACGTAAGCTGGTGCTCCTGTGATCACACCAGGGTGATTATATCGTGACAGCATAAGCTAATGCTTTTCTGATGACGCGCTTGGGTTATCATGAAATCACGGCATAAGCTATTGTTCCATTCGTAACGCCTTGGTGACCACGACGTGACTACATAAATTATTGCTCTTCAGATGACGCTTGGATAATCTCACTATAATCGCTGAAGCTGTCCCCTATTGACTTCTCCACTTTGGACGGTGTAGTTGTGGTAGTTTCCCAGTTAACAATTTCCAAACATTTGGGTAAACAGACAAGACAATGGTCCATGGGCATGTCATGGAAATCATGTTTGTTGTTATCACAAGTCTCTATGTGAGCATTCCCAGAGATACACTCAACGTAAGAAAAGCCATCGTTGTAGTAGAACCCATCACCCTGGAGACACTTCCCTGTAAAATTAAATATTAAACTCAAATATTCCTTTGTTTTGACATTTCACATTTACTTACCATAATGTCTTTCTGACGTTTTCTGACATTGTGGATAACAATTATGTACAAATAATCGACAAATGGTGAAAAGTGTCTTAATTATTTTGTTCTTACCTTGCGACGGTGCAGATTGAAGAGAAGAGCTTCTATCTTCAAGTTTGCTTATGCTAGCCATTGACACCAGTTGTAGAATCACTGAAAGAAAAAAGAAAAAAATCAAAGTCATCTTTTGTGGGAACAACGGTGGTGGGTTCACACATGTATGCAACGGGTAAGCGGTGTACTGCTCAATATACGATGTGACTGGGATTAAATAAGCCTTCATTATATCGGCTAATCTGTGTGTGTGTTTTTTGTGTAGGATATAACATTCCAACATTACCTTGCATTTGTAATATGAAAGTATTTATGATGGCAATTAACTGGGATTCATGCTGGCAAGGCTGCACACAATGTTGCTTCCTTCATGTGGAAGTTTCTTCTTTTTTTTAAGTTGATTATGGTCAAAACTGATACTGAAGTTTTACATCGGTAGTTAGCTTATTTCGGGAACATGTTCTCGGTGTTGTTTACTTTTAACTTATGTTGGGTTTCGCAGATGATATAGTTGACCAACAAAGGTACCTATTTACGATGTGGGCATGTTATCTAGTTTATTCTATGTCACGTAAACAAAGACAGATCAGTAAAGAGAGGTAAGAAAAAAGAGTTGGTCGAAGTAGTAATGGATTCACTACCAGTACGTGTACCTTAATAAAACAGCCGACCATTGACACCTGTCTGTAGTTTGATATGCCCAAAATACAGTGGTGTGTATGCGTGAGTACGTGATAAGACAAATCCCATCATGCATATTGTATAAATTGTGAGATCATAGGTGTTTGCTCGAATGATAGGATATTAATTTAATTCTTTAACGATGTGGGGGAATGCCAACAGACGGATTGGGGGCTTATTTGTTTTGTTTTGCTTCTTTGTTTGTTTGTCTGTCTTTTCTTTTTTTTTTTTTCTTTCTTCTTTTTTTTTTTTTTTTACATCAAATGAGGATCATGGAATTAAAATATTTAGTGCAAAACTGTTACTATCCATGTGTTAGAAAAATGAAGAAAAAAGACTAAAATCACAACATACTACCAATAGGACGACATTTACGGTAGATTAAGGCAGATTTACATGTATTTTGTACCAGACTGTCGCAATTGTTGAAATGCTGAAATGAACCCTTGTTGGAAAAAAATTCGTAAATGTTGAAACAAATTCAAACTACAAAATTAAGGATATACGTTAGGTTACATGCCCTCAGATGGATACTTTCCTGATTTTTTCACATAATTTGCTTTAAGACCGATTGAATTAGTTTCACATGCACTGATCAAATTTTCTCAAGCTGCAGTGTAAATAGTGACTTGTGGAAAGTTTGCGTGCTCAAGTGGGGTTTGTATCGGTTTGCTTTAGGTCAGCACCTGCAACGGTGCTTGCCGGTGACACAAGAAGGCCCCCGATGGGATGCGCGCTCTCAGCTAACCACTGTTTAGTTTAAACATATATATTCATCCTGGATTGCCTAACAGTACATCAAGATACTAAAAAGTTGGCTCACCAGACACAGAGAGATGCACACTTTATATGCAAAAACAAAGAGGACGTAACAAGAAAGTTACAGTACAATCATAGGTGAAACTAAAAAAGAATATTTGCTTCAAAGCAAGTAATGTCTGTGCGCTTCAAAATTTCTAAATATGGCTGGATAAAAATTTCAAAGTCCCAATGACCTTGCCCTTTGACCTTAAAACAAGATTTGCTTCAAAGCAAAAATGTCTTTGTGCCTTCAAAAATTCTAAATGTGGCTAGATGAACATTTCAAAGTCGAAATGACCTTGCCCTTTGACCTTTAAAGAACACATATACATATCAAAAATATGCAGTGTGGTAATATTTACAATTTGAGCCCAACATGACTGAAATTCGATGACAAATGACCAAGTTATGGCTGGATCGGAATTTCAAAGGCCCAAATGACCTTGATCTTTGACCTTTAGAAGTCACATGTACATAACAAAAAAATTGCAGTGTTGCAATACCTACAATTAAAATTCAACATGATTAAAATTGTTTGAAAATTGACCAAGTTATGGCTACATGAAACTTTCAAAGGTCTTAATGACCTTGACTTTTGACCTATAGCGTTTACATGTAAATTACAAAAAAAAAATGTCAGTGTTGCAATACCTACAATTTGAGCCCAACATGACTGAAATTAGATGGATATTTAATGGGTTATGGCTAGGGAAAATTTTCAAAGGTCGGAATGACCTTGATCTTTGACCTTTAGAGGTCACAGGTAAATTACAAAAATGTGCAGTTACAATATCTACAATTTGAGCACAACATGGAAACCAGAAAGTCTGTGATGGCGCACAGGCATAGGTACAAAAGATGTCACCTGTACAATCTTAGGTGAAGTAAACAGCATCACAATATATAAAACATGGAATTAACAAAAGGACCCAAACAAACTTTCAGCATCAAGATAATACACATCCTGCAGCATTGACACTGTTTTACTCTTCTTATCATATTATTGGCACATTGAAGAAAAAAGTCTAAAAAAACCAAAAAAAGTTTCTGCCTCGGGCAGACTGGGGTAGACATTCCGAATACACGGGGCAAATTAATATACAAAGGGTCTAGTATCGAAATTCATTCGATAATTCTTTGCGACCAAAAAGGAAAAGCTCAACTAAACGGTCGCTAGCAATGTGGAGTATTAAGGTAGGATGAACATTAGGTATCGTGTCATTTAAGAAATATTCCTGAGAGAGTAGAAGCAAGAGTGGACATATATATATATATATATATATATATATATATATATATATATATATATATATATATATATATATATATATATATATATATATATATAATAATATTGACTTTGTGAAACTTATAGTTTAACTAAGAGAAACCTAGATGTATTTGGATGTGGCAGATGATGAAGAAAGGGTCACCAGTAGAATAGAAGCCAGGGAAATTGTCCAAAACAAGCAAAGTAGCTTTGACTCTGGTTTAAACTAATTGTAGAGAAATTGAATCTCTGATGTCAGAGGGCAGGTTGTTCTGCAGCTTGATAGTATCAAGGAGAAAGGAGTTACCATATCGCTGAGCTCTATATGTAGGCCGAACGGAAGTAGAATTGTGTAAAGTCCGCCCAGTAAAAGATGGGGGGGAGGGGTTAAGATGTTGGACATGTATGCAGGAGTGAATTATGGCTCATTGTGTAAAAGAGAATCAGCTTGATGTATTTGCTTCTGTCAGCAAGAGTTGGCCAGCCGAGTTCGTGTAGAAGTTTAATGTGTTAAGTGTGTCGCGCCAGTACATATTTTGGCTGCCTCATATTGGATGGATTCAATAAGCTTAGATCGGTCATTTTATCGAATGGGACCCAAACGTATTCAAGAATGGGTCGAAGCATGGAAAAGTACAAGCGGACAAGAGCTTGCGGTATAGTTTGTACTTGAACCTGGGTAGAGCAATGCACTGGCTAGCTTTGTTAGTAATGCGAGTTACATGAGCATGCCAGGGCAAGTTACTACTCAGAGTAATTCCAAGGTGGGTGTGGGTGTCAGCTTGAGGAACGGCTGATTCACCAAGATAAACGGGAGAGTGATAAGGTTTATTGGTCTTTACAGAGCAAATAACTGACAAGGACCTCAAGACATTTTAGATAACACGGCATAATTAACCCAATTACGAATGACAGAAAGATTCGCGTTTAAGTGACGGGAGGAATACTCTGGATTTTGAACAATTTCAAGTAGGCTTGAGTCGTCAACAAAGAGTCTTACATCCCAAGTTATGTCATCGACTGCATCCTTTATATGGCCCAAAAACAAGAGCGGACCGATTATGGATCCCTGGGGTACGTCGGCTTCAAAACGTAGCCAAGAAGACGTTTCCGATAAATTACAACACGCCCAAAGTGATTAGATAGGTAACTATCGATCTATTACAGTAGGATCCTACAAATACCTATTTGACGTAGTTTACGGAGAAGGCCAGGGTGCTATACCTTATCAAAGGCCTTAGAAACGTCCAGAAAGACCATTCTAGCTTCATTTGAATGTTTAAAGCCATTATAGATGTCATGGACGATATATAGAGTCGCTAGACTTTAATCCAGATTTTTTTTTTTTTAAATTGAAAAGGTCTTTGCCTGTCAAGTGTTCGTATAGAGCATTATATATCAGTTGTTCGAAGACTTTGGAGACATTGTATAAAAGAGAGACTGGGTGGTAATTGCTTTTAATCTGACTGTTGGACCTTTTATAAAAGGGCAAAAATTAGTTCTCTTCCAAGAAGATGGGTAAAATAGGAGAGGTTAAGGGATAGTTTAAAGATATTTGCCAGTGGTTGGCATATAGATTCAGCGGTATTTTTAAGCAATATATTTCGTATATTGTCAGGGTCAGATGCAGAGGAAAGTCTGAGGAAAGATAAGACCTTTCTTACACTGTGGGCATCAATATTAATATCATGTAAGCGTGCCTCCGTTCAAAATGTCAACTTTGGCAGAGGTGGGGCATCCACATCGGGAGCAGTTTTGCAGTAGCTTGAGATGTATGTGTTGAAAATTTAACATTTTTTCGGTGATACAAGAAATAGTATCTTCTTCAATGATGGAAGGTATATCTGGGTGGATTTTACAACCTATAACAGACTTAGGTAAACTCCTTCATTTCTTAGGGTTTATGTCTTTATCGTCAAGTTGACTGCCAAGTTTGTGGAAATATGATCTGAAAGAATATTGTACAGTATTAAATTTACAACCTTGTTGCGAGACATTTTAAACAATTGGTAAAACCTTTCGATTTTATAATAGACTTCATGAGGGTGGGGAGGAGGTTTATTGGCTGCAAGCAGTGGTGGCGCAGCTGCATCGGGATTGGCTGTGCATTGACTGGCAAAGTATACATCGAATAAATCATATTTTTCAGAGTTGATGGAAGTTGTCCTATCGCCTTCTATGATGGCGAATATGTCTTGATGGATTTTGCAAACTAAGGCAGACTCGGAGACACTCCACCATTGCTTGGGGTTGATCTACTTATTATCCAGTTGTTGTCGTAATTGAAAGAAATATTGGTGGATATAGTAGCGGACTAGATTGACTAGATTGTCTTATTTCGGAACGTTTTCTACAACTACAAGAGCTTATGAATCTTGGTATATACATCATGACTGTACAGACGAGGTTGGTTAAAGTGCTTTCAGGGGGAATTCCGGTGGCGCAAGTGTGGTTTATATATGTGTATATATATGTTTATATATAAACCACACTACGCTACACACACACACACACACACACACACACACACACACACACACACACACACACACATATATATATATATATATATATATATATATATATATATATATATATATATATATATATATATATATATATATATATATTTCATTCGGAATCCACAGTTTGTCTCTTGGTCGGATAGTTACCTCCTTAAACGAGAAGAAATCTTTTGCTGTACTCTTAAACAGATTTGACCAGTACAATGCAGTATCATCAGAGATTTTGTGAGCAGTGTCCCTAGGGGCATGGGAACTGGGAAAGCGCTGTATTTAGATCACGAAAGTTCGCCTTTTTGTAGTTCCATACAGATTGTTTGAATGGTTTATCCTACAGAAAGAGAAAAAGGTACCGACGACAACTGAGTGATCGGAATTTTAAACTGGAGCTAAAACACCACGATCCAAAACAAGTCCCGTTGAATTCGTGATTAAAATGTCAAGTAAACTGTTGGAATACTCAGTTAATCTTATTGGTTTGCCTACAACAAGGTTGTATTGACATAAAAGGTTGACAAGAGCTAGGCCAAGTTCACTTTCTGTATGAGGAGAGTTCCTGTCAGCACATCTGTCATTGAAGTCACCTTTGACGATTAAGAGATATGGGTCGCTTTCAATAGCTGCGGAGATTGATGAAGATAGGAAAAGAAGGGAAATGTCGCAGATCTAA
This sequence comes from Hermodice carunculata, assembly GCA_964020975.1. NCBI lineage: Eukaryota > Metazoa > Annelida > Polychaeta > Eunicida > Amphinomidae > Hermodice > Hermodice carunculata. Next base: position 32,780,580 of record OZ026612.1, read on the forward strand.
GGAGACTGACCAGGTGGTTGATAGTAATTTCCAACCAAAACTTTTCCCGGTGGGTGAGTGGGCGGGTGGATATTTCAGTCCAAATGCACTCACAATTACGATCTTCCAAATCAGAACGCCAGAATGAATGAGAGTTAACACTCCATCCCCTTTACCTGTCAAACGATGTCTACGAAAAGGCGGTCTGTAATTATCAAGAAGTTATAGTTGGTCAGGGACACTCTCATCCAACCAAGTTTCAGACAGCGTAATGATACTAGAGTATGAAAATTTCCAGACTCTGCTAACAGCTGAAAATCGCCTAGTTTACCGACACTTTTTAGGCTGCTGACATTTGTGTGGCAAACTTGGAAATAGTTATTTGTGACACTATCATCCGTAGGACCAGGATTCAGATCAAAGTCTGTTTCTAGAAGTAAAAGAGTGTAAATTAGAATAGCGATGGGTTGTAAGCAAACGAATCCTTTGAGAATTAGGGCGATTGTAAATACTACCAGGAGATAGAAAGAATCAAATATCTGAAGGTGGATAGCTGGCTCATTTATTGTTAAAGAGACCAATGGTCACTCGGTATTGGACAGTGTTGAAACCCATTAATAACAGTGATGTGAGGGACTAAACTCGAAGTGCATGTCAGGTAAGGTCCTGTAGAAGAACACACAACGAAATTAAAAGTACAAAACCAAGCGTATAAGAATTCAAAAAGATGATGCATGATGTAAGTCATACATATAACAGGATTTGATTATCTCACCCCTCTTGTCTTGAGACACCTTGCTCGGTACACGATCGACGAACGTTTCTTAGTGAGATATTCTGAAACGAACACCCCCACCCCCAGGCACGGCGCCTCAGCATGTATAGCTTTTGTCGCGACCTGTAAGAGTTGAACTTTACAATTACAGCACGGGTCCTTCAGCTTTCTCCCCAACACGATGACGTCTCCCAATTTCAGTTAATGTGATATTGGCACCTATTTTCTCAGATATACCAAGAATTATTTTGTCAGTGTCTTCACCGTCAACCTCATGCGTGATCTTTGCTCCACACGCGAAAACAATTATGTGTCAACATAGTTGTCGACATGTGGTCGACTTTTTGGCATTTAGACTTTTTGTCTTTTTAACCTTGTGTCATTTTAACATTTTGCCGCGTCGACTGTCGGTCATTTCGACTTCTTGTCTTTTGACCTGCTGTCGCGAACCCCGGTTATGTGGCCAAACCCCAACATACGAATCTGTCTTGGCTTCTACTAATGTACTTTATTTCTTAGAAAAGGATGGAGACCCAATGGCTAATGCAAATCTCACTGCTCGGGTAAATACGGATTACATCGAGATGATTATATGTTATATAATACAGTGAGAAAAAGAAAAAAAAATATACAAAATAAAATTTGAAATGAGGAAAGCCAATAGAAAAGCAGTGATACCAAAGACAGCAGTTACTGATAAAGCAAGTGCTACGGCAAATTAATGCCTATATATTTACATCACGTACTTAATACGAATCTGTTTGAATTTTTTAAGAACTGCATAGTAGCATCGACCAGCAAACAGTTACATGTGTATGATGGTGTTTGAGTTTCAAATAACAATACATGGACTTTTTGTCACAATTTGGAAAAGAACGTATCGTGGAGTGTCATGAAGTAGACAACTGCAGCAAATAATATATAACAGTTTGGGAATAGCAACCACAAATACAACTTGCATTTTTAATTAGAAAATCGAAACGAAGACGATACATGAAGATAATTATTTAACTTTCGTGGGCCGTGTCTCAACTGACCGAACCTGACAGGAAGTTATATAGATGGCGCTTTTTAGGTACCTTGAAGATATTAGCAGAAGGACAATTTCTAATGTTGTAGGGGAGGGCGTTCCATAGACGAGGACAAGACGGGATGAAGGAATTTCATAACCGAAGAAGTTAGCGCGAAAACCAGTGAGCGCTCATTGATGTTACGTAACGGATAAAGCAATCTGTTTTCAAAATAGTTGCTGTTTTTCACTTACATGGCTGACTTATTGTAAACTAGGACCATAAATCTATAGCGAAAAGAGGAAGCCATGTTCGCGGCCAGAACTGTACTCTTTGGGAACCATAAAGTGATGGTTATCTAAGGTCACATACAGAGAGTGTTAATCAATTATGTTTATTTATGTATGAGAAAATGTCAAAAGATACACAGAAGTTGATTTATTAAATATTTCTGCCAGTGATTGGTATCACAGTGATAGAAAGATTGTGGGAAGATCAGTACAGATTCCTGGAAAATAGAAACAAATGCCATGGTTGTATTTTCGGCATAAAAAAAGACTACTTAGGGTAGTCAGAGAAAGACGTTGCAACATGGCAGTGGTACCGAAACTGTTTCACACATTTTGATCATATCCTCCGGATATGCATTAAAGACGATAAGATTACAATGGTGTGCCAATACATCAACATTTTATGCAGCATACAAATTTTCAAATAATGTGGCCATACTTTTGGTGTTTTTATTTGAGTAGGCATGTGTATGTAACATGAACGCCTTGAGGGTGAATCGTAACTGAAATAACCACCCAATATTTTACTATGACACAATAAAAACAAATTGTTATTCAAACAATGGCTGCACCAAGCAAGTTTGTGGCTCTACTTAAATATTACGTCAAGATAAAATAATTAAATGTGGTATATCTGAACATTGAAAACCATTCAACAGAGTTAACCGCATCATCGTTTCCTGTAATCATAAATCGATATAGTATACTTTGCTGCAAATATTCTTTGATTCGATTTTTTTTTGGGGGGGGGGGGGGTCAATCCTTTCATTCGTAGTGTATCGACGGTGTCGTCACCGGCGGAGAGACTGAAACTTCAGCCATGCGACCTGAACAAAACGACACTGACTAATACGGACACGGCACAGATAAATAGTTCAGTGGGAAAAGATGCAGAACATAAAGATTGTAAAATGAGTTGCGAATATGATTGCCTGCTAAGCCAGACTAAGTTACGATGTCGTTACTTTGTGGGCCCTCCAACGCAGTCAGACACGCGGACCAATGGTCTGTTTAGCAGGCAACGTATATGACGAATTTTCCAAATAAAATTACAGGGGTCACATTAAGCTTGCGTCCTGCGTCATAGACGCAAAAAATAAAGAAATGACGCCTGGAAATTAATAAAACATCGTCATTTTGCGTCTCTGTGGACGCACGCACAAAAACGCGATGCATTTTTGAAAGATACAACTGCAAAATTACCCCAAGCGGTCACGGTGTTTTGTATCGACCATTATCAATCTCATGATTATTTATTATACTGATGGAATCCTCTGATGTTCGTCTTTCTATGTAACAAGCTCTCTTATTTGCTAAGAAAAAATATTCCTGGGGTATCCCTCCAAAAATTTGCCAGTATGGGAATGAATGGACGTCACTTCACCTTATTATAAATGCTGAGAGCACTTCCAGGCTCCTCATTGGGTGGATTTGATCACGTGCCGCTCACTGTCCAATCAAATTCGTTGTTCCCCATTTGCTTTGTCTCATGTCCGCAATGTCGGGAAGGTACAAGTCGTATTACGCAAAGATTATTGGACTAAGATGTTAAGTTTTCAAATCATATTTTCACCAAGAAGACTTCCATCGAAAAAATATAAACCCAGATAAAGGCACGAGTGAAAATTCATTACGGACGGCAAGGAAAATACGCAGATTAGTCATCGCAAGGTTACACGTGGACGAAGCGAATATTTGCATTAGCTGGCCTAGTAACAGTGTAACACGATGTTGTTCATCACTGTCTCCGTTGGTTCACGTGGTTATTGGTGTTTTTTAAACAATATTTGGTTGTTTTGATTTCATTGAAATGTTTGAATGGAACAAATCTGTATGACAGAACAAGATAGGAATTAAAAACATTTATGATCGAAGGCCGGAAAAGTGTATAGCGGAAAACCATGCCTGGGTGCAGGCCCGTGACAGGCTGTGTACACTCGCTTGTGTGTTGCACGGCTTGTAGGCCTACCGTGTTGCTTGGTGAAAAAAGTGACTGCAATTCAGTCCTTTCCGCCGAAGCTGGCGCTGCAGTCGACGCATGCGCATAGACGCGCAAACTCGCCTTGCGGGGTTCATGCTTTGGCCACCATTGTGAATGAATAGAGAGGACACCACTTTTTAATGCCTGCAAAGTTGTAAATATGTATAAATCTAGTTTGTTTTTTATTAAGCGATGGGGGGGGGGGGGGGGTAAAGATCACTGTGCAGTGTTTGGGTGTTGCAATAGAAGAGGGAAGGCGGGTTGTGAATCTTTGTCATTTCACCGGATACCAGCTCGGCAGCCTCAACGCACCCGGCGGATCCACGCCATCTCCAGAAAAGAGAAACCCACCGATAACTGGGTTGTTTGTAGTAAGCATTTTGTAAATAAGAAACCCTCCAAAGATAGCAACAATGTAGACTTTGTACCGACATTATTCATGGGAAAGCAAGAGACCGGGCAAACGCCAAAACCATCATGCGATATTTCAAAGCGGTCATTAAGACATTATACTGCATAAAATGGCTTGACAATCATTGATATCGACTCTACTTTAGTGAAAAGATTGGCTGAAGAAACTTGTCAAAATTTATATACTCGTCTTAACTGCTCTTAAGCGGTCACCCTGCAGCAAACAAGTTAATCGTCTGACAATAGTGGGCCACACGTAGCTGCTACTCCACTGCGTACCAGTAAGTCACGGTAGCCGTTTCAGCCTCAAGGTGTCATAATCCCATTATCAGGTAATGAGCGCTACCGCTGGCTTGGGCCCCATGGGGTGTGAAATACACAAACGTGCGCTCTGTGTCTGGACAGTCCTACTGGCATTAACTGTTACGCTTTCCTCGTCATTTTACTGCGTTCCCATTATTCTGATAGAAATTAAATTTTCATATTTGGGCAAAGGACCGTTTTGGTACTGAGTAGATATAATTTATAAACAATGAAATAATCCACGAGTAAAGCTGCATCAATCATGTGCACTTTTTAAGCGAAAGATGTGCTACTGAGTCTCGCCTTGGCAAGGTGACTGCCGTCTTGCAAGAGTCAATAAACTGACGAAACAAAATTAATATTCTGGTCATGATCACAAATATAATGTAACTGTTTTGATACATATTAAACAACAGTAACAAGTTCCATCTACAAAGCAGAACCATGCTAAGACCGAGTAGAAAAAAGACGCAACTGACCAGGAGACACAAAACTTTTTTCACTTTGCCGGCTCTGAATGCCGCATCTGCCCTGTCTAACACCCTTCGCGTAGGTAAATTTTCAATGTCTTTTGCTTTCACATTTATCAATTCTCCATTGGTTAGATAATCTGTTACAAATCCAAGGCTGAGTTTTGGTATAACGGCAAGTTTGTCAGTCCATTGGTCGCCACACCCATTCCATATGTCTGCAAAGTTGATACATTCATTACCGGCAGCTTGATCTGATGTTACCTTTTTTGCGTTACTTGCACACAAAATCCTGTGAATGTGGCTTGCTTTTTTCCCATTCTTCTTTCTCCCAAGATTTTGTAATATTTCCTTCAGTTCTGTGTTTGTTTGTTTGTTTGTTTGTTTGTTTTTTTTTGGCGAGATCGCCCTCTGTATACATGTTCTCAGCCATGGGAAATACACTGTGAGTGACTGGGCTCGCGTACCCGACCCCCGCAAAAGCAATTTTGGCCGCGAGAGGTCTCTGAATGTCATTTGGAAACGCAGCGCCGCGTGGTGGCGGCAAGCACTGAATTAAGATCAGACTCTTAACACCGCCTACGGTATCATTTTTTTCAGGTATATTGAAATAGAAAGTGTACAGAAATATAAATCATATAATTTCTGACATTTTCATCACGTGGAATCAATCGCAAAAATAACAGAGCCCAGGCATGTTCAATCACTCATGCCGCTTGTTGTGCAAGCGAGTTAAAAAAACTGTCCGGTGGCACACGGTGTACAACCCCAGATACTGGCACAGTGGCAGCGTGCTAGGGGTAAAGCCCCATTCACAACCATTTTTTGGTAGACCAGGGATGTGCTATAGACTTAGTCGTAATAGCAGGTTCCTGGGCAGTTTGAATCCATCCTTGGTACCGTCAACAACTTTTAGACCCTTTTACATATTGGCAACTTTTTATTCATTCTTGAATTTTATAATAGGCCTAATGAGTTACCCACGCGAGCATACAGACCCTATGTTATGTTCGTTTCTAGGCTTAAGTTACCTGCATGTTTTATTTATTTATTATTGTGATATATATTAATTATACCAAATAAAATCAATTAATCAAATTACATCAAATGAAGTCCAGTTTGCACAATTTCAGACTGGACGCATCGATTCAGTTCATGGACCCACTATTTTTCCTGAAAATGGAGAAAGATGGGTCCAACGGACCCATACTGAAAAATCCTTAATGTGACCCCTGAAATTACACATGTTGGATGTTACTATTACATGAACAGGCACCGTCTATTATATCTATTCCGTAGAACTATGTGTACATGCATGTGTGCACACGAAGGTGTAGTTTGGAAGACTAGAAAAAACAAAGACCGGTAGAAATCTATCGTATCTAATTGGAATTTTTTTGCCATTAAAACGCCATTTGAAAAGAAAGATGAATGCAAGTAAATTTGGTATAAAGCCCGTCATTATATGTGCGTATGCAGATAAGGGGCGTTATTTTGACGGTTTCGAAAGAAGTCGCGCCTGACGATGCACATGATCGGGTTCTGTTCAGTTATCGTAAACCTGTATAAAAGGAACACACATATGTTTAAATTATGGAATAATTGCAATTGCCATGATAACAGCTATGCTTGTAATAAACTTTGTTTAAACAGAACTGTTGCTACCTCTTTACATGTGCCAATTTTTTTGTTTGCGCATGTGCAGGCTACAACTGTTATACTAACCAGGGCTAATGACTCGTCGTCATTAATTCCCTTATTTAGGAATGGAACAGAAAAGTCAACATGGAAAAAATGTATTGTCAATTTAGTTCAATGAATTAGAATCACGTGCATATTAACAAAACAAATACAATAGGAAACTATCAATGTGGAAATGTTTAATACCTAATTATGAATGCATGCTTTGTAACCTTCTTGGGATTTTCTTCCGTTGCATTTTTCAAACGAAGATATCGTTAGCAGCTTCACTTCGTGCATTCTGGTGAAAGTGGTGAAATCCAAACCCCGTGAAATATGTTGACAACATCTCATTTTCCTATGAAAGAAAGATGACATTAAATTCATGTGCATTTTTGGCTCTTTTTGAGTTACTACTCATCCGATGTCTGATTTTTTTTTTTGTAACCGACCATTTCATTACCAGCATAAAATGTTTTCCACATAGACACGGAGATTGTTTTTCTAACCATGCAACAGGGACACTCATTTTATCAGTTAAATTAGACATTCAATCCAAGGGAACCCTAAATATTCAATACATTAAAATGCCTACTGCTAGCTGGTTTAGAAATTTTTAGTGTGAAGGAAAAATAGGATTAACTGAGACCATTGTTTCATAATTTTCTAGAAACATAGGTCAAACCTCGTGCAGATGAAAGTATAAAGCACTCTTCTGATGAACTGAAGGAAGAAATTATTCACATGTTTGGCAATAGTAATATTACTTGTATGCGACGGCAAAATTCACAAATGACCAGCAAAGGAAAAGTTAGCAATGTGGTTTAATGGAATGTTTTGGAAGTTTCCCTTTAATCGGAACCTATTGCGATTAAATTAATATTGGGCTTTGTTGTTCGCAACGAGATCCGAATGTAGGCAAGGCAAGGTATTTTCCTTAATGGTACCTCCATTAATACGAAAGTTGCGAACTGAAGGCATTGCATTTGTGCTGTGCTAAATGTTATTCAGGGATCCAGAGTATCACACCTAGTGAACAACTCGTTTAATCCTTCCATAAGCCCCATTTCCACTAACTTTCATCATTATCTGAGAGACGGATTTGGAGAAGTTGAAAACAGAAAAACCTTGCGCGTAACAGTAAAAATTAAGAAAAAGATCACAGCGCCACCTCTTGAACAAATTGAGGCTATGAGTGCCCAGAACTGCCCCATGCAATTTCAAAGCAATTACCTCCGTCATTTGGAGAAGATTTTTTAATATTTAATAATAATAATAATAATAATAATAATAATAATAATAATAATAATAATAATAATAATAATAATAATCATAATAATAATAATAATAATAATAATAATAATAATAATAATAATAATAATAATAATAATAATTATAATAATAATAAAATGCATAGATAAAAATTCATAAATTCATTGGAGTGTGACCGTTTCGATAAAGTCGGTAGAGAGCCATCTTAATCTTAGATATATCCCCACCATTTATTGTGAATCTTGTTAACAGTTTTGAAGAAATGGACAGTTTGAATTACCATTCCAGTCCCCGTTTTCTTATCGAGTAAAAAATGGGAATGCATGCATTAACCGACAATTTCACGAACTGAAAAAATAAATTGGTTTAGTATCAGGGATTCACAGCACCACAACTAAGTGAGCATCTTCGTTGAACCACAGCCACAAGCTACATCTCCACCAAGTTTCAGCATAATGTAGGAGACGGGTTTGAAGACGACGCCGAAAAGAAGAAAGGACATAAAACAGGAAAAAAATCAAATGCAGCGCCACGTATCGAAAAATCAATCAAGAGTAATCATTTAAACAGATTGGTAGAGAGTGACCAATGGTAAGTCCCCACTAAATATGAACAGAATCTGGCGTGTGGTTTTGGAGAAAAATAAGAAAATGTGATATGTGGATGGGCGACGAGCAACGGACGGACGACGGGCGACTGAGTCATTTCAAATATCAGTAGATTTGCAGACATCATAAAAAATATATTTATTCTTGGTCATTGTATGAAATTTATAGTGTTTAGTTTTAGGATCACTAGTTTCATCATTCACAAACAGCCAACAACAATCACAATATTTGATACGTTAATGGAGTCATGACATATAAAGATGCGTGCTACATAGATGGATAGACTGAATATGGTAAACGCATTCATACATTTTTGTAAGTGACCAGAATGGGTATTGGATTCAATAATGGTGATGATGATGATGATGATGATGATTGATGATACACACGGTGTATGTATGTATGTATGTATGTATGTATGTATGTATGTATGTATGTATGTATGCATGTGTGTGTGTGCGTGCTTGCATGTCTATTTCTGTTTTATTTCTGTAGAAAACAGAATTGCGTAGATTGAAAACTGCATTGATAACATTCTCAAAGTTCCTGCAGAGTATAATACTATAATTAAAAACCATTTTTGTATGTTGACTTTCAAGACTGACTGAGGCATATATTGATTTCCTGTATTTCAATTTTGATTTGTGTTTGTGCAAGGCAGGCTGCTCTAATAAGTAACATGCATCGCCAGCTTTGGGGAAGGATGTCTGAATGCGAAACTTGATCTAAACATGCTAAACTGATAAATCGAAATTGCACGGACACTAATGATGATGATGATGATGCATCGTGTTCTTTGCAGATGTCGCCAGCGTCCATATGCTGCCCCAAACCTAAACTTGTATGACTGCATTCAGCTGGTAATTCTTATTAAAATATAATCCATCCATACCTGTATGCAATGTCCCGTAAATTTGTACTTAGGATGAAAGGTTCAGTTTACTTTATAATTTGACATGCCAAGCTGATTTGAATCTGATCTGTGGAAGACGCAAATCGAAGCTCGCTGGTAGTTATTATTTAAGAAAAAACTGATTCTCATCAAACACTTATACCGAATTGTCAAAATAAAATTTTATTTTTAGAAACGGCTTTTTTAAAAAGCCTCTTGAAGATTGTTTTGCCACGAAGATAGTGAGGATCCAAATCTATCTTAACCTTTTGCTCGTGCATTAACCCTAGTTATAAGGTTGCATCCTATTTGGGAACTTTGTGACTCTGCAGCACGGTGCACGGGTTCAAGTATTAATAACAAGGTAAAATATTATTTTTATGCAAATTTATGTATGTATGTATGTATATATATATTTATATATATATATATATACTGTATATATTTATACACACACACACACACACACATATATATATATATATATATATATATATATATATATATATATATATATGATTTATGTAATATATCTATACATACACGTGTGTGTGTGTGTGTGTATGCGGTATATGCAACGGGGTTTACTCTTGTGACTAGCTTCATAAACCGACCTCCTGCATTTTTCGACCGACCTGTGATCCCTTAAGCAGGTCGTTTCGTTTTTCATGTCTATAATGCAACAACCTGTGTCACGTAACCAGCAATTGTCAACCTCAGGTTTGAATGTGGTAAAACGAGATATTTGGAGTATTTGTCTGAACGAACCTGGTAAATATCACTGATGCCATGGCAAGGCTGAATGGAAGCGACCTGAACTGGTGGACTTGACTCATAAATTCCAAGGTTCCAAAGTGGGTGGTGCAAACAACCATGGTTCCAGGCTTAAGGGAGGTATGTCTTTGCGAAAGGGCAGTATGTAGGGGTGTCTCAGGATATTGAAGATGAAGCAACCATCCATGATAGACTCCATTTATGTGGGATATATGGTGTGGCATCTGCTCACTGGACACTGCGCAGAGTCTAACAATGTGGCGGCAGGCAATCCTGAGATATTGCAATCCGGCATAAAAGAGTCAGGAATCATGAGGCTCTGCTATCATCTTGAGTTCTCCTGGAAGGCTTGCTTTTCCCGGATCACTGTCTACTCTTTCCAGGTCATCACATTCCAGATGGAGCATGTGCAAGTGGCCCACACCTGATGATCAACAGCTTGTGACAACAAGGTCCTGAGTCTTGTTGCCTGGTCTAACCAGTCTTGCACTTCCTCCGTGACCTGTACGGAGCCCTTGAGGTCATCAAGGAGAGACCCCAAAGCAGCTAACAACATGTTGGAGTGCAACACCATAATGATGGATCCCCTGGCATCCTCCTACAACCATTAGAAAGCCTTGGGAGATGTTGTGATGGTTCTTGGGTGCTTGGTGTCGAACACCTCCCAGTCTTAAGCCAACGGCAGTGGACCCAATGGGAATATTTGCTCATGTGCAGGGTACCACTTCACTTGGACCTCTGGCTTGGGGAGGAGTCACTCCTGTTGCATGTAGCTTGACATCAGAGGCTTTACCAGGATATGTGTACTGCACGTCTTGGCTGTGAGCTTGTCGTAAAACTCAGCTACAATGGGCAATAAAGGTATTAGTGTGTTTGGCAGCATTTCCTCCAGAGACAAGCCCTGACAGGACAGTGCAATGGCACCTGACTTCTCCTCTGGTGGTGGACACAGCTTGGTTACAAATCAGGCTCTAAATAGGGGCTTTGACATGGTCAAAGCCCTTTCCAGGAGCAGGTGCTGTGTTAAAGGGAGCAGGGGCCAAAGTCTCTACAGAACACATGGTCACTGGCTCTTTGTGCCTCTCAGAGCACGAATGGTGTGAAAGACAAGCTCTTGACTGTGGTCAAGACCTGCTAACAGACAAATCCTAAAGCAAAAGCTCATTCTGCTGTTGGGTGTCTAGGTCTGAAGACTCCAGACTCAGGGGAGGGGGGGGGGGTAAATGCCAAAGGCCTCATCGAACAACAAATTGCCTGTGGGTGATGAGGTGGCCATCTGTGACAGCAGGGGATCTGGCACCACGCCTCGTGTAGGGGTTGTGAGAACCTTGGTAGAAGTCATCACAGCCACATACACTGCCTCAACCTGTTCAGCCCATGAGGCTATACAGGGGTGGCAATGGAGAACCATTTGCTGAGATCTAGATGGCAATAAGGATCTGGGAAGCCCTTATCCAGGACCATTGGGTTTTCACCAGCTATATCTATCGGTCTGTATCAGTTGTTCTCTATCGTGGGAGGTACAAAACCGGCATCAAATATAAACTTCCGGTAAGTAAATGGGTGGCATGGCAAGTGGTAATTTTATATCCAATTTTGGATAAATTTCAATGTAAACAACATGGCTTTATATTGGAATCAGTGTAATAATAATACATTGGGAACTCAAAAAAAAAAAAAAAAATAAATAACTGTGAAGTTGTGGGCAGTATGATTCAGGGAGAGGACAGGACTGGCACTAGTACAAGTTCCAAGTTCTCAGAAGACTGTGTCATACTGGTGCATCATCAGTTTACAAAGTAAGGACCTACGTAGATTAAATGGGTATTATATTGGTTTGATGTGAAACCAGCATGTTCTGATTCACCTTTTACCACATATAAAACATACAATATAGGCTCCATGGTGGTAATGAGGGTCCTCCCAACTGCTTACCTGCATAGCTAACATTCTGTAGGCCCTACCCTGGTCACAATTTAGACAGACATCCTGTGCAATTGCAAAACCTATTGGACTTCTGATTACTTCATACAAAGCAGTATCATATCCACCCAAAGCCAAATAGTGTGAACATGGTAAGTCTTGGGAAGAAAGCAAAACAACATGACAGGAATTGATCCAAGCACAGTTAAATTTAAATTGATAACTTTTTATGGTGTGCACTTTAAAGTTAACATGGTCAAATGCAAAGTAAGTTCCTACTGTGACTGATACATGTTTTAAACTGCAGTCTGTTTTTGTCACATTTAAAAAAAATCATACTTTCCTTGGCCTTTTCATGTTTTATTTATTTATTTTTTAGCGTTTTTCTCCTTTTCTACTGATTGTATAATAATTATAAGAACTGCTGCATCATAAAAAACAACGTATACTTTCATTAAACTAAGCCTATAGGCTTTATACATAATACAACTTGGCACTTAGACAGAAAGATTTGGGCGCTGTCTGTGATTTTGTGCCAATGTGCGTTAGCTTCTTTATTTGTTGCCCACTGCAGAAAGATTATGTCAATCATAGATACATGATGAATTCAGCTACCAAAAAGCAAAAGGATCCAGGTTAAATTTGGCAATAAACAGTATAACCACAAAGGTAAATCACAAAACCCATGTTGTTCACACATAAATTGTGTTGCTATCTTATTACAGGTCAGTAGAGTGACATTTGCTACAGATGTTGAATGAGTCTTGTATATATATATATATATATATATATATATATATATATATATATATATATATATATATATATATATATATTTATATATGTATATATGTATATATATATGTATATATATGTATATATATATATGTATATATATATATGTATAATGTAGTTCTGACTGAACAACTCTAGTATTTAAATATATAAATATATTTTGGTTTTTAATGTAAAATAGTATCTGATTGAAGTGATGCAATTATTGCTTATTATGAAAAGTGCAATTATATTCACCTGGAATTTAAATAGACCATAATATGCTATGTCATATATACGATAACACATTTCTTGAAATCAACTTAATTTTTGTCTTGTTTTCAGGTTGGAATGTATGGTAACATTGAAAAATGCTTGGTGTCTCAAAGACCACACCTACACCACTGAGCCAGGCCAAAACCAGCCCACTAGCAGCAACTAGCCATGTAGAAGAGATACTGCCAACAAAGTATCCTATGCAGGGTATATGCAAGTTTATCTCAAACGAGAAGAAAAAGATTTGTCAGCCTTGACGAACAGGAAAAGGAAACTCCTAAAAGAAATTGCAAAATTACAGGTATAAATTATGATTTGTGCACGTATGGGAGCTTTAGCAATTTATCAAGTTTGACAGCATACAGAACAAACTCCAAAAAATATATTATTTTAACCAGAAGTTGTACTATATATATATATATATATATATATATATATATATATAGAGAGAGAGAGAGAGAGAGAGAGAGATAAAGACCACATTAGGGACTGGGAAAAGGTGGTCTTTATAGGAATGGTCTTAATGGGGAATATAATTTAATAATGAACGAAAACAGGTCTGTATATTGGTGGTCATAATATAGAAATCGTCTCTTTATGGATGTGGACTTGGAGAATCATATATATATATATATATATATATATATATATATATATATATATATATATATATATATATATATATATATATATATATATATGTATTATGGACCGCCGTTTCTTGTTTTAATTAGTATTTGATTAGAAGACTAAATATTCATTCACATGATCAAATCGATTTGATCACATGAAAAAATGTACTCATCATCTCATCAAATACAGTACATTTGTTCTTCTAATCAAATTGATTTGATGAGAAGAAAAAACTGACTAAATATGATCAAAGAGATTTGATCTGGGGAACAAATAAAATGAATTTCATCACATGAACAAATGCATTTGTTCACATGACTGAATCAATTTGTTCTTGTGATCAAATACAACAAGGTAAAACCCGATTTATTCACTATTATTGATCGAATTTTTTGGATGTTTTGAATAAATACAAGTTTCTCCACTACCAGATAATAATTACTCCCTCTTTTATGCTGCCCAGTAGTCTGTGTTACTATACCACGCAACAGGTACAATTTTAAAACATTTATTTATTCTCCTGGCCAAATTGATTTAATCATATGAACAGATATATTTGTTCATGTGATCAAATAAGAGTGTAGTTGTTCCTGTGATTAGTAAATTAATTTGATCAGAAGAACAAATCAATTTTTTTAGAGAAATGAATAGACTGTATTTAATCATATGAACAAATGCATTTGTTCACCTCATGAAACCGATTTGTTCTTCTGATAAAACATTTAATAAAACAAGAAATGGTGTTCTATTATATATGTATGTATATATATATAAATATATATATATATATATATATATATATATATATATATATATATATATATATATATATATATATATATATATATATATATATATATATATATATATAGGTACATGTTAAAAAAATATATATGAGCAAGTGCATATGTTTCTTTTCTGTATTTATGATTTCTTTTTTAATTTTCAGGATGTCCTCAAATTTAAAGAGCATAATGAAATCAAGCCAACTGCAGACATTCAACTCTAAAAAACATAACAGTCGGGAGAACCCAACACTATGATAGGATCTCACAGACTATGACTGTGCTTAGACATGTTCATTGTTGTGAAAATATGACACCACAGTCAGAAATAACTGCCATGAAGGATGGGATGTGGGTCACATTTACAAGAAAATGCTAAGTAGATGAATTGTCAAATTATGTCAAACATTCCAAGAAAATGAGAACAGCTACACAGTGTTTTCAAAATGAGAATTCTGAAAAGTCGTGTTTGAGTGAGAGACTGCAAAGAAGTTTGAGTATGCTGTACACAGGATAAATGATGAGCAGCTCAAAATACCAGCAAATCCGAAACTTTGAAAGGGATCATGTAAGTCCCACACCCCTTTTCCAAATAAGTTTCTTGTCACCAAAGTTATGCAGAAGCACATAGCACTGCTGAATGTGAAACCCATGTCTTGTATCAATGGTTGCAGAAGGGATCTTAAAAAGCTTTTGCACAACATGGGAGATTTGTACATAGATTCTGAAGACATTGACTGGTTTGGACAGCCCTATGTTTTTAGAGTTTTGGAAGGAGCTGATGGTGTTCTTATGCTTCGATGTTCATGTGAAAATACAGGTTGGTCCTTCCTGATCTCTTTCCTGAACATCAAACGAAGATATAGCCAGTCCAAAGCATAATTTCATACATTTTGCTGGCCATTGCCCTAAAAATGATGATTCTTTTTTAGGGGCGGTGAACAATTTTTCAAAGTTTATGGCAGAGATTGAGCAAAATGTATATAATGATCAAGGAAAGAGTGTCAAATTTCAGTTTGAACTGCCGAGGGCAAACCAGAAATGGTTAGATTATGCAGGTGGGGGATTAAACAATGCTGCAACATACCCCTCAAGTTTTGCAGACTTGCACAAAGATGACATTTACATAATGGATGGCAAAATTTGGGGTGGGGATGAATTATTAGACAGTATCATTACCATATCCAAACCGTAGTCCTAACGAAACAAATCCAAGTCAATTCCGACCAAAGGCAATGTTCCTTGGTATGTATAGCTGGAACACATAAATTTATAGTTTGAATTTACCCAAAAGAGACCAAAACGTAAGTGCAAAGGTCCATAGGGTCGAAAAAGCCATATCTGGATTTAACATGACAGAATGCAAAAAGTTTTGTTTGAAATTATAGGCCTATTTCAGTAAATTGGCTTGAACAGGTGCATCATTCATGCACAACAGGACCATACAATTTATGAAAAGGGACCAAAATTTGCAGCATACCAAAGAATTTGTAAGCGGAGGTTCTTAACTTGTTGAAAATGTCAATAAAATTCAGTATTTAAAGAGGTACTACTTGCAACCACCATCTCAACAATAATCATCATCCATATAAGTCCACAAAGCGACACCAACACCAACATCAATCCATCAGACAAGCCCTTTAGGCCTAAAATGACCATCAATAAGAATCGAAACAACATGATTATATTATTCGATGTGTTTTAGGCATGTAGTTAAAGACATGATGTTGTTTTAAAGCAGATAAACTAAGAGTATTCCAAAGGGAAAAGTGTTTGAATTTCCAATATAGTAAGTACATTGGTTCAAATGTTAAACATCAGCCAGAAGCAAGTGACATCAGCCCTCAAATTATTAAAACGTTGTCAAAAAATGCATTACAATAGTCAAAATTTGTAAGGATAGCAGTCACATTTCAAGTTGGTTTCCAGGAGTATTTTTGAGAGGACATTTAAATGTTCACGAAAGCATAGAATCCCACAAGTCATCTAATAAGTCAATTATTAGAGTAATAATTAAGAATTCCCAAAATTGTAGTATGCCATTGTAAGTCATCTGTAAGTCAGCCAAGCATAATGTACATCTAGCTCGTGATTCTATAAAGTTCAGAAGGTCAAATTGTAAAACAGTCCTAATTATTGTAAAATTCTACTATCTTTATCAGAGAAAGAATTCGGTTTTATGAAAAGAAAGAAAGAGAGAGAGGGGGGGGGGGAATCATGTTGAAATTCCTAAAGGTAACTGTAAGTATAAGTATGAATGGCACCCATGTAATTATGTCAAGAGAATGGCTGATCTCGATGCTTTGGACTCTGCATCATCTGCAAAGATGCCACGCTACAAAAAGACCAAGCTGGTCGCACATAATAGATCACGCCGGGATAAATCACTACCAGTTGGCAGATACATAGACAAGGCCAGGATGGACCCATTGCACATGTCAAATTTAGCCTGGCAGCATTTGTACATTAGACATATTACAGTTATACAGAACCATATTCCCGATAGTGTTTCAAAGCAACCTTCAGCAGTGCACTCCATTCATGACCTACAGACTTGCCCACTGAAGGACCATTTAGCTGTACTGAAGAAGCTAAGATTGGACACGTTGGAAAAAGCTGTAATACGGAAAGTGTGTGATGATGGAGTCAACTGTGAAATCCGTTACATCAGAATAAGAGGTGAAGACTAAAAAAACTATGAAAACTTGCATTTGACTTAATTGCTCCTCTTATTACTAAAGATGTGAAAACTGATTTCAAGTACTGTAGTTCTAGAAATTTTCGCGCTTTTCGCGCTACCACCTTAAGCGCGAAATTAAAATGCGCGAAAATAATTTGCATTATATTTCACTACATTGTTTGGCATTGGATTGCGCGAAACTAAAATGCGCGAAAATTCTGTAATTTCAGAAAAAATGAGCTTGCGCGAAATTAAACACGCGAAAAAATTTCTAGAACTACAGTATATTGTTCCAGCATGTGTAGCTAGGTTACTGGCAAATATCTGTTCTATTGTGCTGAGAATGAACATTAATGCAGATGATTTAGACAGGCTGTAGGAGAAATGCGAACTTTACCATCAAGTGCATGTTTTGTTCCTGACACCCAACTGGACTTCCTGAACATGGGCTTTGTTGTTCCATACCATGCCAGAGATATATATTGTAGGTTCCACTGTGGTCTTGGTATAAACTCCACACAAGGTAGGGAAGCCAAACATAAACAGATCAAGAGGTATCTAGAGCACACTACTGCTCAAGACCCTACGGCAAAGTGAGGTGTTGTACTGCGCCATGAATATGCAGAACAGTTGCTACTTCGTCAGCTAAGCAAAAATGAGAGTTACAGACGAAGTAAACAGGGCTTTGTTGTACCACTAGGGGAGCATGCTGCTTTTATTATTGAAGAGGCACTGAAAGAGAAAGCACATTTGTATAAACTCATACAAAGATCTTGCAGGAGAAGAAAGTTGTGGATGATTTTTTAGGCCCTCTTGAATGTGCCTGATGAGTAAGGTGTCCATTTTAAATACTGGGTGTCTCAAAATATTCGCAACACAAATGTGACTGAAATGACTGCACATTACAAAGGTCAGTGCACTGACTTGCTATAATGATACTCCAGTTTTGTGGTTCTTGCACTTTGTGGGCCTATTTCCCTCACAAAAGAGCCAAGTTCGGCAGAAATTAATAATGTTATTAAATAAGATTATTTAGTAATATTGCACCACCGACTGAAATTTGTAATTTATGTGGAGTTTTTAATTGGCCTTTATATTCTGTAGCTGATACAGGGTGGCATAGCCATCTACAGTATAATGCTGATGACTGTCTCATATTTATAAACACCTACCTTGTGCAAACTTATCCCTTACATGTCAAACTTGTGTCATGTGTATTTTCAATGTGTTTGAGGTACAGCTGTGAAACGTAAAGGCAGCATTAATCGATATGTGAAAATGTGCCCCTGTGGCCACATTCACAAAGAATTTAATCTGATACTAACTTTAATCGCAAATTATAATCAATGTGGTTTGTGCCCCTAAACTACTTTATCATTGGCTAAATAGTTTGATCAAAACTTCCAGGATTATCCAATATATGCTATTAGCTACAATATTAACTTGATGATTTACAGGCTCATTTTATTAAATCAATCTTGGATTGATCCAGTATTCAATCTTTTAATCCAAGATTAAAAATCTAGATGACCTCAAGATTGATTTAATAAAATGGAAACTTTAATTTCAAACTTCATATTTCAGCGGAGAACATGGATTAACTAATCCTGCAAGTTTAGATCAAACATTAGGCCAAGATGTAACAGTTCAAGGCTCAAAAGCACAAACTTTCATTTTAGGATTTAATTCAGGATCAAATTAAAAGCTTCGTGACTACAGCTCCAGGTGTTTTCCTTGTGTTTTGGGTAATAATCCTCTTTTGATAATTGATTACTTAAAGAAAATGACAATTCCAGGAAAATGAGTATTGGTTTTGTCAACATTGTGCATGGTTGTGTAGCTCATAAGGTATTTCTGGCATTGCCATAAAATTTGATGGGAATGTCAATCAATATATAAAACTTAAATTGTGTATAATTATTACCCATGTAAATATTTCACAATATATTTGAAGCTTTACGCCAATTACAGGCCACTATTTCCAATGCTGATTGGGGAACTGACAAGTGGAGGCATCCGTGTCCTTTGGACTTTTCTCTAGCTTTTATAGCGGTGTATCAAGTCTAAATATGTTTGCAAGTATCAGAGGTGGGATGTTTCAATTCATAATATTGTATTTGAATGTTACGAATTTGAAACAATGATGGAGTCTATGTGCAATAAATGTTTCCCGTCCATGACAACCAGGTCGGTCCCATTTGTGACGACACTTTTCATCCAATAAAAGCAACATTTCTTACTCATTTGTCCAAACAGATACCAACATTAGTGGGAATCAGTATTTTAAACAATAATAACTCAGTTTATTTCTGAAAAATTCACAAACTGAACAGAGTTTTCACACAATGTACCACTGGTAATAAAGCTTTGGCTGCAGCTGATCATGTCTGTGACATGCATATTTTGGTCCTAAAAAACTACCATTATTACTCAAAATTACATGTTTCATTTCACCAAATTGTGTAACTCCTTCATGCTTGTATCTGAAGAGAACAATTTGATTTTCTGTTGAAAGCATAACTTAAGCAGTGATTTTGAGTCTCCAATATGTGACGTCATTGACAAAATGCTACAGTGGAATGGCCGACATGCAGGTTTACTAAACACTGAGGGGTTGATATTTTATGAAGTTGGACTTGTGTGTGCTGTATAATTTGTAAACAGCTATATTTGTATACCTGGTATTTTCTTTTTACAAGCTACACAGAATGGACAAGATCAAGTTCCTAAAATCATAAAGCTCCATTTTATGCATAATTAGCTGTATGTACTTGTAGGTTATCACATGGCTGCAGCTGTATCACCCGCTGTATCAGCCCCCAAATACCCGTGCTCCCATACCAACCAAATAAACAAGAATGATAACCAGGGCTGTATTTACACCGGATTGTATTATAACTATATATCCTTATTTCTTGTAACACAGCATGTGTTATTGTATACATGTAAACACCGTATTGATCAGCTTTACATTGTATGTGAGAAATGAAATACATGTATGTACTAGACGTGCTTAAACAAAAATGTAAACATGGCATCTTGTTCATATTATATGATGCAGGAAAATTAAGTTTTTACTTTTTTCATTTTCCTTTGTGTACAACCTGTTACATAATTCTGCTTTCAGTTTGCGAAACCATTTAAGTAAAGAGGCAATTTGTTTTTCTGTAAATGGCCATGCTCCTCAACAAATTTGCAGTTGTTTATTTTACGTTTAACTGTCACATTGTACTTGTAGGCCCTCTCTGAGAGATCTGTGTTAAATCTCGTATCCAAATTTGTATTTTCTTTTTCTGTCATAGTCGTTAGTATGGTGCTGACACACGTAACGCATATAAAGCTATAGACATTTGTGTACCAGGTGTTGCTTTTGAAAACTGATAGAAGTCTTGACCCTTTTCTTTACATATCTTTAAATGGCAAAAGTCACTGTCGAATACCATACCGGTTGTACCATTCATATTGAAGTTTCATTACTAGTCTCTCTTCCGTCTTTGAGTATTGAAGACAACATGGTTTATGTGGTGTAACAACAACAGCTGCCCTGGCTCCCTCTTTAGTAGTTTTGTGTAGATAATCTACCCTGAAGACCTGTCGCAGGAGGTAACGAAGTTTATCAATCTGTGATATTTTCACTATACTGGTGGATGCAGTACTGTGAATGGTAGTCCCAAATGCAGTTGAAGCCAACATCCTGACAATTACATTAAACACCTGTAAAAGAAGTGATGTCTTGAAGAGACTGATTGTTTCAGATTTAAGGCTGGGTTTCATCGAGGTTTTATAGATTAAAATGATTTGCGGAATTTGAAAATGTGTACCAGTGAAATATGATTCTTCTTTGCCGCTGTCTTCACCTATCTAAAATGTTATGTTGCATGTTTGGAATTTTTTATGAAAAGGAAACTAGAAAAAAACTTGCAAAGAGATGCATTTTATTGAAACAGAACTGGAATGGAACATCTTGAAAAGAATGAGACAGTAATGTGCATAATGCCTTTTTCATGATGTTGCCAGGTAATAATTGACCATACATGTACATGTATGTATGATTTTCTGTAAATATTGTGATCTAATCATAAAAAATCTGCAAACAAAATTAATCCAGGTCTGTGCGGTAAAAGATGTATTGTGGACTGAACAACGACACTGTTAATTGATAATTCTACAGTTGTATATTTGTTATAATATATTCTTGCCTGAAGAGGTGTATCTTTATACAAAATTGTGGATGTTCTGGAAGTGCTGAATATCTCCAATGTACTTTGGATTTTGTTGGCAATCCTCTGAAGTTCACGCTTCACCATTGGAAATATCTAGATTTATGTAATGCAAGGAAAGGTAAAGATAACTAAGGGGTCATTCATAATGACATGCATCATCATTTTCATTTATATCCAAAATGGCTGGGGAAAGGGGGTGATCAGAGCCAGATGACCAAAACTTCCAACTGTGAAAAGATGTTGATTTCCTGTCTCCTATGTTTCCAGTTTGCGTGTAAATTCTACAAACTACTAGTAGCAACGTTTCTATAGTCTCCTTGTAATATACATTTAAAATACAGTTCACAATCTTCAAGTCTTTAAATACATATATACTTTAAGGTTAGACAAGGGAAAGGAAAGAACACGGTGTCTATCCATGTTGGTCACACTTGTGTCATACAAATTAAAGCATATAGTGAATCCAGAATAAATGGCGGTAGTTGCCTTAAATAAAGGTGAAAGGGTTGTGAACAGATTCTTGTCATTTTGTGAGAATCTTCTTGCCAGTTTGGGCAAAGATGAACATGGTGAAACATGCGCATGTAATTATGAATTAATGAAAATGTAATCCTTAAGTGAAACCAAGGGCAAGAAATGTGTATTCAATAAAATAAATGTTACAAGGTTTGTATATTGTTTATTTACTTTTTTCAGACGGGGAGGGGGTGGGCAGGATGGGCGAAAGTCTTGTGTATGTTTGGGAAAGAAAACATTTTGTAAAGATGATCACTGGTGATTGGGACTAATTGAACTACAAACCCTTCCGGTCATTTGAACTACAACATTAATATGCGTATGAAACAATACTGAAAATAAGCAAATTTATAACTGAAGAAAGAAAAAAGGGAAGTTAAAAGATTTATAGTATACTTTAAAAAATATATTGATGTCGGGGCTGGTTATATGTACGAATAGAAACCAGGAAGCAGATGTAGCTTAACATCGTCAAAGTAGGTGTAATGTAAATTACCAGCAGTTTAAGGGAAGAAAATCTATAGGCATGAATATGAATGTTGAAATGAATTCAACCCAGATTTATTTAAGCTTATTCGGACTAATAAAAGTAGTTCTAATGAAACCGAATGAAATGCAATATATGTGTGGGGCATAGTTGCAATCTATTGAAAGAGGTAAATTACCACTTAAAGATTGCTGTTAATTACATTGACATACATTTAGGACTAATGTGATGAAGTTTAATACTGCTATTATCATTCATGTGACTGATACCAAAATAATGGTAAATTTGAACATAACATTACGAAATATTTAATCAAAAAATTTCTTTGTCCAGCTCCTTTTTGGTGCCAAAGATTAAAAAATGGGCTGCATTAGCATTTTCATGATGATTCATATTACCAAAGTGTCGGCCTATAATTTACATTGCTTTTTCGAAGATATATTTGTTTAAAACATATGCAAGTAGGCCTAATCACGATAAGCAGATAGATGTCGGGGCTGACAGCATGTGAGCTTATTAAACAGCAAGTAGATCTAGCTTAACATTATCAAAGTAGGTATGATGTATTGTACAATCATGGCCATGGGCAACGGTACTCCATGTTGACTATCAGTGGCGTAGGAACGGAGGGGGGGGGGGGGGGGGCTGCCCCCCAACAATTATTCAGGAGGGGCCAGGCCCCCTCAATATAAATATATTGCACAGTTCATCACTTGCCCCCCGCCCCCAATAGTTCAAAGCTTCCTACGTCACTGACTATGGATTGAAGGAGCTCACTAGGTAGGCTCAAATTTTGTACACCAAACGGGATCGTGAATGAACAACGAGTCTATCAATCATGACCACCAGGCAACACAGGCCTTGAACGTCACCGTTAAAATGAAAGCAGTTCACTGACGTGCAAGTTGTCAGTAACAATTTTTGCAGATTGTTTAAGATGTTGAATCGGCAATTGTAACAATGTACAAAGGTGATGAAAAAAAAAAAACGATTACAACTGGTGAAAGAGGTATTTCCAAGGTAATTTTGTAAAAAAGAGATATTTACAGGCACGAGTCCGTGCTGTTGCCTAACACTCCCCGTCACGGTGGGTCGTAATGCAGGATCATGCTGCTTGACGGCTTCGGTCACGCCGCAGTTTATTTCATCAACAGAGTCGTTTACACAATTTGGCAACGGGTTTTCCTCGGACGAAAAAATTGACAACTCTATCCTGTGCCTCCCTGACACTTCTGTGGAATTCTTCCACAACATACTCCCCATCCCACCCCCAAAACAATGCAGCTTTTTCCGCTCAGTTTGTACGACCGGAAGTAGTTTTCACAGCACCTCCAACGGAGAAAAGCACCGAACAATTTAGCACGAGGGGGCGCTTGCGTGACATTTATATATATATATATATATATATATATATATATATATATATATATGTGTGTGTGTGTGTGTGTGTGTGTATGTGTGTAAAACGACATAAATATTTTAAGTTCAATTTAAATATCAAAATGTGAATATTTTCGAAATTTCAACAGAAAGTCAACAATTGAGTTTCGAAAACTCACAAATCAGTTTTTTTTTCTCGAAATTTCGAATCATGAATCTGGACATTTAGATTTTAAAAAGCTCGTGATTAAGAAAAAACTACGTCTAAATTTAGGGAAAAGCACATCATTATGAGGAAAAAAATTCGAAATTTGGAGAATAGAAATTTGAAATTTCGAATATAACACTGGAAGTGTTAAGGAAAAACTCTTAATGTAGTTATTATCAAGTCAAACTTTCAACATATGTACGTTATTTCGGGAAAGGTCTTGATATAATAAGATTTAAAGCTCTAAATTTCAAATTCACAATTGTGAGAAAAAAGTAGACAGTTTAAGACAAAGCACCTGAAAATTCCGAATTTTTATTCATATTTAAAGCTTAAAATTTCGAACACATTATCACCATATCACCACGATCCTTTTCCTTTATTATGTACTTTTAATATTCCAGTTTTTGTGACCGCGTAAAAGAGGAACGTGGGGATAAAACACTTTCTATGCCAGTGTGTGTTTCGTTGATAGATACTTCTTTTCGTTAAATATTATAATCATTGCCATTTATTTTTTAAAATCGTGTATTTTCAGTATTCATTTTTGATTTGCGTACTTGCATAATAGACGTCCACAATCAAAAAGCCTGCGTTGTGTATGTGAGTTCCGTTGATAGATTCGTTCTTATGAAAAGATGATTTGTCAAGTCCATTATCACATTGGCATCATTTCCTTTATTGTACACCATGAAATTAAAATGTCAGGACATTTTTCCAATCTGCATGTCCCTGTGCATATGAGCCAAGACTAATTCTGCTCCAACAATGTAAATGATTTTAACAGATCTTAAATGAATAGCGATAAACATTGTCAAATGTCAGTACCCTGTGCAATTTATATGACATACTGAGTTTTGCGCTTCTTAATAGGTGTAGATGATGGCGTTATGATGGCACAGGCTGGTGCTGCCCTGACACCAGCATTATCATGACGTCACTACATAAGCTGGCTCTCCTCTGACGATACCTGGGTAGTTATGTCGTGATGAAATAAGTTAGTGCTCCTTTCATGACACCTTGGCGGTTGTACTGCTGCTCTGATCACACAAGAGTACAGTAAGGTAATACAAGCTTGATGACCCTTGGTTGGTCGTTACATCACGACGTCTGCGGGTGCTCCTGTGATCACACCAGGGTGATTACATCGTGACAGCATAAGCTAATGCTTTTTTGATGACGCTTGGGTTATCATGGAATAACAGCATAAGCTATTGCTCTATTCGTAACGCCTTGGTGATCACGACGTTACTACATCAACTATCGCTCTTCAGATGACGCTTGGATAATCTCACTGTAATCGCTGAAGCTGTCCGCTATGAACTTCTCCACATTGGACGGTGTAGTTGTGGTAGTCATCCAACTAATTCTTTCCAAACATGTCTTTAAACACGCAAGGCACATGTCGTAGGAAGGTTCAGGGAAATTAAGCTTGTTGTTATCACAATATTCTATGTGAGCATACCCAGAGATACACTCAACGTAAGAAAAGCCATCGTTGTAGTAGTACCCGTCACCCTGGAGACACTTCCCTGTAAAATTAAACATTAAACTCAAATATTCCTTGGTTTTGACATTTCATATTTACTTACTATAATGTCTTTATGGCGTTTTCTGACATTGTGGATAACAATTATGCACAAATAATCGACAAATGGTGAAAAGTGTCTTAATTATTTTGTTCTTACCTTGCGACGGTGCAGATTGAAGAGAAGAGCTTCTATCTTCAAGTTTGCTGATGCTAGCCATTGACACCAGTTGTAGGATCACTGAAAGAAAAAAGAAAAAAATCAAAGTCATATTTTGTGGGAACAACGGTGGTGGGTTCACACATGTATGCAACAGGTAAGCAGTGTACTGCTCAATATACGATGTGACTGTGATTAAATAAGCCTTCATTATATCGGCTAATCTGTGTGTGTGTTTTTTGTGTAGGATATAACATTCCAACATTACCTTGCATTTGTAATATGAAAGTATTTATGATGGCAATTAACTGGGATTCATGCTGGCAAGGCTTCACACAATGTTGCTTCCTTCATGTGGAAGTTTTTCTTTTTTTAGGTTAGTTATGCTCAAAACTGATACTGAAGTTTTACATCGGTAGTTAGCTTATTTCGGGAACATGTTCTCGGTGTTGTTTACTTTTAACTTATGTTGGGTTTCGCAGATGATATAGTCGACCAACAAAGGTACCTATTTACGATGTGGGCATATTATCTAGTTTATTCTATGTCACGTAAACAAAGACAGATCAGTAAAGAGAGGTAAGAAAAAAGAGTCGGTGGAAGTAGTAATGGATTAACTACCAGTACGTGTAGCTTAATAAAACAGCCGACCATTGACACCTGTCTGTAGTTTGATTTGCCCAAAATACAGTGGTTTGTATGCGTGAGTACGTGATAAGACAAATCCCATCATGCATATTGTATAAATTGTGAGATCATAGATGTTTGCTCGAATGATAGCTTATTGATTTAATTCTTTAACGATGTGGGGAATGCCAAAAGACGGATTGGGGGTTTATTTGTTTTGTTTTGTTTTGCTTCTTTGTTTGTTTGTCTGTCTTTTCTTTTTTTTTTTTTACATCAAATGAGGCTCATGGAATTAAAATATTGAATGCAAAACTGTTACTATCCACGCGTTAGAAAAATGCAGAAAAAAAGACTAAAATCACAACATACTACAAATAGGACGAAATTTACGGTATATTGAGGCAGATTTACATGTATTTTGTCCCGGACTGTCGCAGTTGTTGAAATGCTAAAATGAACCCTTGTTGGAAAAAAATGTGTAAATGTTGAAACAAATTCAAACTACAAAATTAAGGATATACGTTAGGTTACATGCCCTCAGATGGATACTTTCGTGATTTTTTCACATAATTTGCTGTAAGACCGATTGAATTAGTATCACATGCACTGATCAAATTTTCTCAAGCTGCAGTGTAAATAGTGACTTGTGCAAAGTTTGCGTGGTCAAGTGGGGTTTGTATCGGTTTGCTTTAGGTCAGCACCTGCAACGGTGCTTGCCGGTAACACAAGAAGGCTCCCGATGGGATGCGCGGTCTCAGCTAACCACTGTTTAGTTTAAACATATATATTCATCCTGGACTGCCTAACAGTACATCAAGATACTAAAAAGTTGGCTCACCAGACACAGAGAGATGCACACTTTATATACAAAAACAAAGAGGACGTAACAAGAAAGTTACAATAGAATCATAGGTGAAACTAAAAAAGAATATTTGCTTCAAAGCAATTAATGTCTGTGCGCTTCAAAATTTCTAAATATGGCTGGATAAAAATTTCAACGTCCCAATGACCTTGCCCTTTGACCTTAAAACAAGATTTGCTTCAAAGCAAAAATGTCTTTGTGCCTTCAAAAGTTCTAAATATGGCTAGATGAACATTTCAAAGTCGAAATGACCTTGCCCTTTGACCTTTAAAGGACACATATACACATAAAAATATGCAGTGTTGTAATATTTGCAATTTGAGCCCACATGACTGAAATTCGATGACAAATGACCAAGTTACGGCTGGATCGAAATTTCTAAGGCCCAAATGACCTTGATCTTTGACCTTTAGAGGTCACATGTACATAACAAAAAATTGCAGTGTTGCAATACCTACAATTAAAATTCAACATGATTAAAATTGGATGAAAATTGACCAAGTTATGGCCAGATGAAACTTTCAAAGGTTTAAATGACCTTGACTTTTGACCTGTAGCGCTTACATGTAAATTACAAAAAAATGTGCAGTGTTGCAATATCTACAATTTGAGCCCAACATGACTGAAATTGGATGGATATTTAATGGGTTATGGCTAGGGAAAATTTTCAAAGGTCGGAATGACCTTGATCTTTGACCTTTAGAGGTCACAGGTAAATTACAAAAATGTGCAGTTACAATATCTATAATTTGAGCACAATATGGAAACCAGAAAGTCTGTGATGGCGCACAGGCATAGGTACAAAAAATTTCACAAGTACAATCTTAGGTGAAGTAAACAGCATCACAATATATAAAACATGGAATTAACAAAAGGACCCAAACAAACTTTCAGCATCAAGATAATACACATTCTGCAGTATTGACACTGTTTTGTTCTTCTTATCATATTATTGGCACATTGAAGAAAAAAAGTCTAAAAAACCCAAAAAAGTTTCTGCCTCGGGCAGACACGGGCAGACATTTCGAATACACGGGGTTAATTAATATACAAAGGGTCTGGTATCGTAATTCATTCGAGAATTCTTTGCGACCAAAAAGGAAAAGCACAACAAAACGGTCGCTAGCAATGTAGAGTATTAAGGTACATGTAGGATGAACATTAGGTATGGTGGTATTAAAGAAATATTCCTTAGAGAGTAGAAGCTAGAGCGGACAAAAGAGAAATATATTTATATATGTATAATAAATATATATATATATATATATATATATATATATATATATATATATATATATATATATATATATATATATATATATATATATATTCGTTTTCAGTAGAGTGGGGACATGAATATGGAATAATATTGACTTTGTGAAACTCATAGTTTACCTTAGAGAAACCTAGACGTATTTGGATGTGGCAGATGTTGAAGAAACGGTCACCAGTAGAATAGAAGCCAGGGAAATTATCAAAAACAAGCAAAGTAGCTTTGACTCTGGTTTAAACTATTTGTAGAGAAATTGAATCTCTGATGTCAGAGGGCAGGTTGTTCTGCAGCTTGATAGTATCAAGGAGAAAGGAGTTACCATATCGCTGAGCTCTATATGTAGGCCGAACGGAAGTAGAATTGTGTAAAGTCCGGCCAGTAAAAGATGGGGAGGGGGGGGGTTAAGATGTTGGACATGTATGCAGGAGTGAATTTTGGCGCATTCTGTAAAAGAGAATCAGCTTGAGTTATTTGCTTCTGTCAGCAAGAGTTGGCCAGCCGAGTTCGTGTAGAAGTTTATTGTTTTAAGTGTGTGGCGCCAGTACATATTTTGGCTGCCTCATATTGGATGGCTTCAATAAGCTTAGATAGGCCATTTTATCGAATAGGACACAAACGTATTCAAGAATGGGTCAAAGCATGGAAAAGTACAACCTGACAAGAGCTTTGCGGGAGAGTCTGTACTTGAACCTGGGTAGAGCAATGCACTGGCTAGCTTTGTTAGTAATGCGAGTTACATGAGCATGCCAGGGCAAGTTACTACTCAGAGTAATTCCAAGGTGGGTGTGGGTGTCAGCTTGAGGAACGGCTGATTCACCAAGATGAACGGGAGAGTGATAAGGTTTATTGGTTTTTACAGAGAAAATAACTGACAAGGACCTCAGGACATTTTAGATAACACGCCATAATTAACCCAATTACGAATGACAGAAAGATTCGCGTTTAAGTGACGGAAGGAATACTCTGGATTTTGAACAATTTCAAGTAGGCTTGAGTCGTCAACAAAGAGTCTTACATCACAAGTTATGTCATCGACTGGATCATTTATATGAACCAAAAACAAGAAAGGAACGATTATGGATTCCTGGGGTACTTCGGCTTCAAAAGGTAGCCAAGAAGATGTTTGACCATAAATTACAACACACCCAAAGCGATTAGATACTAGGTAACTTTCGATCTATTACAGTAGGATATTACAAATACCTATTTGACGAAGTCTAAGGAGAAGGCCAAGGTGCCATACATTATCAAAGGCCTTAGAAACGTCCAGAAAGACCATTCTAGCTCCATTTGAATGTTCAAAGCCATTATAGATGTCATGAACGATATATACGAGTTGATTTATGGTAGAGTCGCTCGACTTGAATCCAGATTTTTTTTTTAAGTGAGAAGGTTATTGCCTGTCAAGTGTTCGTATAGAGCATTATATATCAGTCGTTCGAAGACTTTTGAGACATTGTATAAAAGAGAGACTGGTTGGTAATTGCTTTTAACCTGTCGGTTGGACTTTTATGAAAGGGCAAACATTAGTTCTCTTCCAAGAGGCGGGGAAATAGAAGAGGTTAAGGGATACTTTAAAGATATTTGCCAGTGGTTGGTATATAGATTCAGCGGTATTTTTAAGCAATATATTTCCTATGTTGTTAGGGTCAGATGCAGAGTACGTCTGAGGAAAGATAAGAACTTTTTTATGAGGTGGGCATCAATTTTAATATCATGTAAGCGTGCCTCCGATAAAAAATGTAAATTTTGGGAGAGGTGGGGCATCCACATCTGGGGCAGTTTTGCACTAACTTGAGGAGTATGCATTGAAAATTTCACAGTTTTCCTGTGATACAAGAAATATTCTATCTTCTTCAATGATGGGAGGTATATCTGGGTGGATTTCACAACCTATAACAGACTTAGATAAGCGCCACCATTTCTCAGGGTTTTTGTCTTCATCGTCAAGTTGACCGCCAAGTTTGTGGAAATATGATCCAAAAGAATATTTTATTAAATTTAGAACCTTGTTGCGAGACCTTTTAAACAACTAGTAAAACCTTTCGATTTTATAATAGACGTCATGAGGTTGGGGAGGAGGTTTTTTGGCTGCACGCTTGAAGCGCTTGCAGGCTTGACTACGATGTCGAGTGTGTTTTTTTTTAAACTGAAGTTACCTTGGGTTTGACCCTGGGCCGGATGGTGACTTCCCTATAGGGAATAAAGTTTTTAGCAGTAGTTAGGACTAAATTGGTCCATTATGACACAATGTCATCGAAAATAGCAGTGCCAACGTCCCATGGAGAAGGCGATAAGGCGGCTTTGAGGTCGGAAATATTGGCCTTTTTAAAGTCCCATACCGGCTTTTTGAAGGATATGTGCTTGAACTTAGAAAGGTTGACAGTACAATGGACTGCTGAGTACTCGGAGTTGGAGATAGGGGCAAGTATACTATAGTTTAGAACAGGACCCGGCCAGCCAGTGATAATTAGATCCAGCAGACTTTTTGAATATCCATTAGTTTTGGTGGGTTCACCTATCAGCTGAAAAGGTTGAATTGGAAAACAAAATTAAAGAGCGACAAACCAAGTGTACTGTCAGGGTGCATGGAATTCCAATAAATACACCTATCATTCAAGTCATCAGTAACTAGTAATATGTAAGGGTTGTTTTCGATAGCTGATGAGATGGAATACGCCAGAGAAGCTGAGAATATATCACGGATTTCTGCACACTGGCCGGGCCGGCGGTAATAATTCCCAATCAACGCTTTGCCACGCTGTGTTAATATTTCCATCCAAATGCATTCACTCTTTTCGTCATCGAGCCCAGTACGTCTTAAATGTTGGAATGGGGACTGTACGAGTGTCAATAAAGCGCCGCCTCTGCCAGTGGGCCGGTCTCTTCAGAAAGGGGCGGGGGGGGGGGGCAGAAATTTGGGTGAAAATTGTCAAGGGAAAGAGGTTGTTCAGGATAACCAGCATCAAGCCAAGTTTCAGGGAGTGTAATTACATCAAAATTTTGTGATTGAGCTAAAAATGGATTTCGTCGAGGTTTGTTTTTTTTGTTTTTGTTTTTGTCTTTTTTACTTTTGATGCTGCAAACATTTGAGTGGCAGATCCTAAATTGATTAATAGTGTATCTGCTGGGACCATATTTTAAGTAAACATCCATAGCAATAGGAATAAATTATATAAAGTCGTAAAGATGTGCTGAAGACAAAGAAAACCCTTGAGACAGACGTCGATAATAATAAATGAAAGTACACAGTAGGAAACAGTGACCTGAAAATCGACAGTTTCGCCGGAAAAACAAGAAACTTTAAGAGTGGTATATTTATAATGAAAAAGACCAACGGGCACTCTATACTGCTCTGCACCTATACCCATGTATAGTGGTGATAGAATGGACGACGAAGCAGACAGACATGCAGGTATAAATAATCAAATAGGTCAGAAGGATTATGTACCTTTAAAGTCCGATAAGTTTGGGAGTAATGGACAGTGACGTAGATTGCACAAGTGATGCGCCTGGGTGGGAAAAATTTGAGTGAGGTAATGGGAGATGAAGGAGTTAACTTGTACCTGGAAAACAAAAAAATGTATACATATACATTACACAGGGAAGATAAAAAACGTATAAAGAAATACAGATAAACAACGTAAACAAAACAGAAGCAAAAAAGAATGGAAAATAAATCGTAAGGTAACAGCCACTGCAAACAGGAGTGCAGCAATTGTATGTCTGTACTCACGCATGCCATAACAACAGTGGTTATAATACATACTTTAGTGTACGTATGTACGGAAATAGCTGCACACTGGGAGGATCAAGACCGATGGATTTTTGCCATATGTTTCATAAATGTGTCGTGAGCATTTCACAGATTCGCATTTGCGAGGTTTGTGGCAGGCTGTGCCATAATGGCCATGTGTGTGTGTCACTCGCAAGGAAGTAGACCACATGTATCAAGGGGTATCAGAAGAATAGTCTGAAGTTATTATGTACATAGTGTACTATGTTACATCTACAGGGGTACTTGATTAAACCGCTTAAAGCTCACATATAACGTGGGACGATATATATAACACAGGTGCTATCAAATATAAAATATATTTTATATCAGGCAATGAAAAAATTACCATGAATGTGTGTATCATAGATTCCATAATGCGGTGTCAAGCAAGTTGTGTGAGCAGAATGAGTTATACTAACCAACCAAGCAATCTGAAAGAATATCTGTCCTGGAAGTTACGCACGTAATCAGTAGTTGCGCTACCAAGGCCAGAAATGTTTCTTACATATACCCAACTAGTAATAATACAATTAGATTCATCAAATGGTATAGCATGTAATCATCACATCTGAATTATATGGCCAGTCGAGCAATTGAGAGATGTAAGGGTAGTACATGTAGCAGAAACAGGGGAAAATTGCGATGAATGTAGCAAATATTGGTAAGCAGTGTATAGACAAAGTAAGGTAGAACAAAATAGCATAATATGAGCAATACATACCCCGTAAGTTAGGTAACACGATAAGTGTGAATCTTAATTTACAGTTGAATTTCAAGCCATGGTATGGAATCGATACTTGTTTGAGCACAACAATATAAATACATACTAGTGAAACGGCCTTTCATATGTACCGACAATTAAAATACAATTGCGCCGCATTTAAATACACCTTCTTTTTGTGTATTATCTTGATATTTTTGGTTATAGTGAGATTACATCCTTCTTTCTCTGTATCATCTTGTCCTGCCCAAGTTCACATACAATGTGTAATAAATGTATGTCTGGTCATGTAATGACTCCGAGTAGTACATGCCTGCTTGCACATGGTCAAAGTTGGCATGTATTGGCTTAGAAATGAGTAACACAATTATATGTAAATACATAAATTGTATATCACAAGGATGTAATCTCGCAATAACCAAAAATATTAAGATAATACAAGACAAAGAAGGTGTATTCAAATGTCGGAATTAGATAACAAGATGTGATATAACAATTCAACCTGACATTTGTTGACATACTAAGCTAATTGTATCTTTATGGTGCTGAACTTTGCATATAAACTATGCTGACGTGTTACATGTACAATATAAGTACGGAGACGGTGAGTATTATTGCAGCAAATCGTGTGGCAGTCGTCTGGAGAGAAAACAGTGCACCGACAAAACAAAGGATGATAGTACACAAACAGGTCAAATGATTTACGTGTATGATATGCCTTTCATGAGTAATATAGTATAACATTAATGTCGTAAACATATATCACGGCATACGTATCAATACACACACACACACACACACACACACACTCTCTCTCTCTCTCTCTCTCTCTCTCACACACACACACACACACACACACACACACATATATATATTTAAAAATAATGCATAACCACAGAGGTATGTTGACAGTTGTAATGATATTTGCCCATTGGGGGAGCGGGAGAGTAACCCGTTGTAATATGTAAAAACCGACACGGAAGGGATATAAATGCGTGATTGAAATCGCAAAAGACAGATTTACCTTGAACAATGTACTAGGCGGAATATACATATAAATGACACATAATAATACTAGGGACCAGAAAAAAGGAAAGAAAAAGACAGCCATACCAAAACAAAACAAAAAAATGATAACGATAAAAAAAGATACCAAAGTTAACCAGCAGGAGCAAACAATAGGAGAAGCAAATAGCTGTATGGACACTGGACGAAATTTACTCCAATGTAAAGATGCACTAGTCCAACACCTTAGCTTGCGCTTGTACCAGTGCTTATCAGCCTGAAGCACGTCCTACTTATCACTATATAAAAACCCGCCGGTACTTTCCCACCTGTATCCACTATTGGGCCAACTTTCTCCCCTAAGCTCAATCTTTTACTCAACTGGGGGACTTGGCAGGTTCGACTAGCGTCGCTACTAAATTTTATAGCCTGGGAGCAACGTCAGTGTGTGATACCAAATCCATATTCTAGGGCCGAACGGTGCCTACAACTGCTAATTGCACGGCTTTGTATTTACATTTTCAGGTAATGCTCACTCTAGAAAAAAAATCCCATTTTATATTGTACATTACATTGATTCGACAAATTAGCCTTTCCTTAACACAAATCTCACATATATTTTGGATACTACCTCTTCAAAATATCGAATCCTGACTAAACCATAATGACTGCCATTTGAAAATTGTGGATTCCGCATCCAATGGTTTGCAATAAATGAGGATAGTATTGGGGTGATCTGGGGGAGAGGTTATAAAATATGCAACCAAAAGTATATATTTTGCAAATGTTTCAGAGCATCAATAATGATATAATATATGCTGTGGCCGCGATTCACTTTCATATCCTAATCAAATTTTGTGTGACTGTCCAGCAATGCGCAATGTTCCAAATGGCGCTTACCACGTGCCAGCTCAAGGTCTATCTGTCGCACTTGGATTTGTGTGTGACGATGATAACTGCTTTAGACACAACCGAGTGGGCAGATAAAAGTTGGGATAGTGAGTCATGTCTTTAAAATTCTTTAACGACCGTTTGCCTTGGTAACTCATCGACGGGACACCTGGAATGAAGCAAAATACTACGATAATGATCACCGAACAACCAGGGCTATGACTTATGCTGTTTCACCGGACAACCGTGGTTATGCCTTATTGAACTTTGTGTTGCTATGCTATTTACACGGCCCAAGCTAACCCTCCATACAAATTGATATGTAATGCTGTGTTTGAGTTTACTTTACTGCAAAATAACGGCAAATGACGGTCGCTCTCTCGATAAAATCTTTTAACTGGACTATGGCTATGCTGTTTCAGCTAACAACCGTGGTGATGCAGCGATGCTCTTTCCTTGGCCCAAGACAACCCTCCACTGGAGACAAGTTGAAATAAGCTGTTGTGATTGAGTTGACTCCATTGCAAAATCACGGCACACGACGGCCATTTTCTCGATAAAATCTTTCAGCCAGGGTCGATCAATTTTTTATTTAGGAAGGACAGCTTAAAACATTTTTTGTTTTATGTTTCATAAAAATTATTTAGGGTTGGAACTGGGGCCTTTTCAGTGGGGTCGGTCGGGTAATGGGAACCACACAGACACATCTATCTATCTATCTATCTATCTATCTATCTATCTATCTATCTGTCTGTCTGTCTGTCTGTCTGTCTGTCTGTCTGTCTGTCTGTCTGTCTGTCTGTCTGTCTGTCTGTCTGTCTGTCTGTCTGTCTGTCTGTCTGTCTGTCTGTCTGTCGATGTGTCTGTCTGTCTGTCCGTCCGTCCATCCATCCATGCAAATAGGATGAATACACGAAAATTAAATCTTGAATAGCTTCAAAACTATTATGTATAGAGGTGCCACTCTAACTTCAATTTGTAGGTTTGTGACATAACCCCATCCATGAACCATAAACTAAAGTTGTAAGCTTTCAATTTATGCAAATTAGACAAATACACGAAAATAAAATGTTGAATAGCTTCAAAACTATAATAGATAATAGTGTCATTTAAACTTTACTATAAGTTAATGACATGGTCACATCCAATGAACCAAAAACCAAAGTTGGAGTATTTCAATTTATGCAAATTAGGCTAATACACGAAATTTAGATCATGTTGAACAATGGCTAAGTATAGCATTTTAAGCTTTTCTCATTTCGAAGGTACCCAGACAGGTTCTTCGTTTCTACTTTTGTTGTTGTTGTTGTTGTTGTTGTTGTTGTTGTTTTTTTTTGTTTTGTTTTTTGTTTTTTTAAATCCTCGGACACAAACCTGTCTTGACTACTTTTTCTGGCCTCGAAGAACTTGTGTCTTGAGGGATAGGTACTTTGTATCAAACTACGCTATGATGGCTCGTGGTTTGTTACGCTCCTCTGTGGCTCTGCTGGTCTTTGTTGCAGAAAGAGCTTTGCTCTGCGGCTTTTAGCTCAAGGCCCTTTCGCTACGTTCGATGTTTTTTTTTTCATATGCATGTCTTCTGCAATGGAGATGAAGATCTACGAACGCTTTTAATGGTTTTTAGATTCGTGAACAAAGTTAAGATATTCTTAACGAGACCCGTTAATTATCGGACATCAGATACCTGGCTTCCAAGCACCCCGCTGTCCATCAGGTTTAGACCAACCTGTATAAAAGGAACACACATTTATTTAAATTATGGAATAATGGCAATTGCCATGATAAAATTTATGATTGTAATAACCTTTATTTTAGCAGAATTGTTGTTGCCTCTGTATTTGTGCCGATTTTTGTTTGCGCATGTGCAGGCTATAACTGTTATACTATTAAACCAGGGTTAATGACTCGTTGTCACTTATTCCTTTTTTTTGGGAATGGTACAGAAATGTCAACATGGAACAAAATGTGTTGTCAATCTAGTTCAATGAATTAGAATCACGTGCATATTAACAAAACAAATACAGTTGGTAACTATCAATTGGAAATGTTTATTACCTTATTATGAATTCATACTTTGAAACCTTCTTGGGCTGTTCTTCCGTTGCATTTTTGGAACAAAGATATTGTTAGCAGCTTCACTCCGTGCATTCTGGTGCAAGTGGGGAAACCCAATACTGTGAAATCAGTTTACAACATCTCATTTTCTTATGAAAAAAAAAGATTATAGGGATATTATATTATTGTATATCTCTTGCCCATAACATATAGAACCCAGTGGTATAACTGACACCTGTATGCGGTCCTTTACTCACCGGTCTATAAAACGTAAAACCCTATATAAGTAGTGCATAGACTTTCTTACTATGATCTCATTTTCTATTATTTTTTTCAACTGATGCATATTAATGTTTGTATGTTTATGTTAGCCCGCAAGGGCATTAGTCAAATAAAATATAGCAAAAAATACATAATTGCTGCTACACGAGTGAAAAGTAAAACGTTCAGTTAAAAACACGTGACTAGCATGGTTATCGTTGTACACGTGGAAACAGTACTTAGTTTGATATAATCAGATAGGAAATTCATGTGTATGTTTGGCTCTTTTTGAGTTGTTACTCATCCGATGGCTGATTTTTTTTTGTAACCGACCATTTTGTTCCCATCATAAAATGTTTTCCACATAGTCACGGAGATTGTTTTTCTTGCCATGCAACAGGGACACTCATTTTATCAGTTAAATTAGACATTCAATCCAAGGGAACCTTAAATATTCAATACATGAAAGTGCGTATAGCTAGCTGGTTTAGAACTTTTTAGTGTGAAGGAAAAATAGGATTAACTGAGACCATTGTTTCATAATTTTCTAGAAACATAGGTCAAACCTCATGCAGATGAAAGAATGAAGCACTCTTCTGTTGAACTAAAGGAAGAAATTATTCATATGTTTGGCAATACTAATATTCCTTATATGCGGCGGCAAAATTCACAAATGACCAGCAAGGAAAAGTTAGCAATATGGTTTAATAGTAATGTTTCGGAAGTATCTTTTTAATCGGAACCTATTGCGATGAAATGAATATTGGGCTGTGTTGATCTCAACGAGATCCAAATATAGACACGGTAAAGCACTTTTTTTAGTTGTACCTCCATTAATAAGGGTCAAGGCCATCCGTTTTTTCCCCAAAATATCTACATCAAAATAAGGAGTAAATTCTGACTGGATAGTATATCGGCTATTGTGAAAGGACAGAGACTAGACACAAGCCAAGTGCTTTCCAATTATTGCGGCAATTGGTGAGTTTGAAAAGATTGGTTCACGCTGGAATTATACATGCTGTACGTACATATGCGTAGTAAAATGGAGTATATGCCAAACATTGCCTATTGTATATGGGTCATCAGCTCCAAAGTATAAAAAACTTATGTTGTTTCAGTCTTTGCACCCACTGATTCAAGTATATGTCATCTCACATTAATTCAGATATGCTTCGATGTGCAGGGTAAACTGACAGCCCGTGTCTCTTTAACAAAAAGGATCGTTCTGTGGAAAATTAAGACGGTAATTGTTTTTTATGGAAAATTTGACATGATGGAAGATTCTCTGTTGTGGATGATGACGACATCACAGCCACGAAAGAAAAAGTATCATCAAGTAATAAGATTACAAGTAGTGACAAACCACCAGACACGAGTGGTGTTGATGATGAGCCCAGTGATGCCCGAATAGACTATATCAGTAATGGAGATAACTTAACAGTAAAAAATGGATCACAAAATATCGTTTTTCACCCCTGCTGGCATACATGCTGTTTAGGATGCAGAGTGGCTCTGTCGCCAATGTAAAAAACCGCTGTGCTGGTCACTTTACTGCCAAACATATTTCCGATGCCAAAGATGCCCTGTGGGATTGTTGTGACATAACCGTGATTGGGAAAAAAAGAATAGAAAAGACTCAGTTGCCAGATCTAATGGGAGAACTTGCAACGAGGCAAATGTTCAAGACGTATTCTCTGCCCTGAATAAACTGGACAAAGCAAACAATATGCCTATCATAGTTATTGACGCATTTAGTTTGAAGTTGATCGTTCTGTTCTGCAAGAAATTGTCAATAGACCAACCTGACTGACAATGCTGATACCGAATTAAGGGTAAATTACAGAGACAGAGGTTGCGGCCGCGGCATAGGGCGTGGCTGATGACGTGATGCAGGAAGAGGTCTTGGCACGGGAAGGTCATTTGACAGTGCCTCACTATCAGATCGCTCTGCTTCTGGTTCCATACCACGAGTCTTTCGTCAGATCTCTTTGGACAGGGCAAGTGCTAAAAATTGCCAGCATTGCTAATAGTGAACCAGCCAGCTCAAGAAATGACTTTGTCTCCGTTCGTAACCAATACACAGATAGTGAGGGGTTTCAGGTGCCTTGGGTGCCAGGCGAAAAAAATCGCCGTGATGAAAACAAGCGTAGAAAAAATCATTTCCGGTAACGCTACTCTCCGATCTGGCCACTTCAGAGGTATACCTGAACCTAACAGAGACTTATTTATATATTACAGTGTTGATAAAAAAAAACACAGTTACAGATGTACGTAAACATGTTCTCTATGCCGAGTTCGATGTTAGAAGTCTAGAATGTGTCTCCAATCCTTATTCAAAGTTTAAATCATTTAAACCTACTGTACCAGCGTCACAATTCGCTGAATTTTTTTTATGAAACACCATGACCAACCGGAGTAATGGTACAAAAATATGTCCCCCCCCCCGCGACATTCGGTCGATCAGGATCCATACTAGAAGCCATGTTGACGGTGGTGTACTGTTTCTTTACACTCATGGCAGGGGTACAAAATTTTCCCCTATGTACTCATAATTCACGTGGTCATGGGACCGGCAGAAATGAGTACACACATAAATTAGCTGAAAATAACCACGTTATTATGATTCAAGAACACTGGTTATTTAAAAACCAAGAAGGTGTATTTGAGAAAAACATACCAAATTGTCATGTCACTATGGTTTCAGGTATGAAGTATGATAAACGTTTGCAGGGAAGGCCATATAGCGGTTGCGCGATATTGTGGAAAAAAACCTTGATTGTACATGCTATCCTGTATCTTTGAAATCTAATCGTGTATGTGCTGTTTTACTTGAAACACAAAAAGCAGCTGCTCTTCTTAATTAGTGTTTACATGCCATGTGATACACAATCTGTAGATAACAACGCACGTGAATATTAAGGTATTTTACAGGAAATATCACTTAAATGTCAAGAAAATAGTTTTAATTACGTCATTGTAGGGGGTAATTTCAATACAGATTTTCCTCGTACGCGGTCTAGGAATACCGCCCTTCTGAATTCCTTTATGCATAACGAAGATTTAAAATATCTAGTTTCTCATAAGACAGCCAATATAGACTTCACTTATAAAAGTAAAATTAATGGCAATAGAGCCACTATCGATCACATTCCAGTTTCAGAAAACTTATATGACCAAGTGGCCAAGGGTGATGTTACTCATGACGGCGAAAATATGTCAGACCACTGTGTTGTTATCGTATTGCTGAATGTTCTAACTTC
This sequence comes from Hermodice carunculata, assembly GCA_964020975.1. Lineage (NCBI taxonomy): Eukaryota > Metazoa > Annelida > Polychaeta > Eunicida > Amphinomidae > Hermodice > Hermodice carunculata. The sequence continues at coordinate 32,821,331 of OZ026612.1, forward strand.
TTAAGTGTATGTCGATGAGGACAAAAAGAAGCTTTCTCCGCCACCATTATGGCATGAAGCTACGGACGAAAATGTTGAGTGTTACAAAGTTTCTCTTGAAAATAAGTTGAATCGTATGAATGTACTATGGGAAGCTATACACTGTTCTAATACTGCTTGTGGCCAACACTCGGGTATGGTACAACAATATCATGACCGAATTATTGAAGCATGCCTGGAATCTGGTGTAGAATTCCTCCCCATACTACTTCTCCTAAGACTAAAGTTGTTCCCGGATAGAACAAACATGTTGAGCCCCTGAAACAGAAAGCTCTTTTGTCGCACATGATCTGGAAGTCTAACAATTGCCCTCATGAAGGTTCTATTGCACAGATTCGTCGACAAACTCGTGCCAAGTATCATCAAGCCCTTAAGTATGTCAAAAAGAATAAATATATGTGCCCAGAGATTGGCTGAGTCGATATTTGGTGATTCGTCAAGAGATTTCTGGAAAGAAATTAAAAAATTTAATAGAGTAAAAATATTAAGTCTCATTGCATAGACGGTGAATATAACCCTGATAATATGGCAAATCATTTTGCTCATAAATACGACATTTTGTACTATTCTGTCTCTTATGACAAGAAGGGAATGGACGAACTTATATGCAATATCAATTCTTTAATTGAATCAAAGTACTCTAATGATGGAAGTAAGGTGGAACTTTCATGGGTGACTGTTGATAAAGTACATTGTAATGTCAGCTGTAAGATGTCTGAAGCTTGGCAAGCACGACGGAGACACGGGGTATTATTCAGATCACATGACACGCGCATGCAACAGTTTATACTTGCATTTGTCCTTACTTTTTAAAACTATGTTTACTCACGGTTGTGCCCCAAGCGGATTACTTAATGCCATACTTTATCCTATACCCAAGAACAAAAGAAAATTCCTGAACGACTCTGAAAACTACAGAGCTATTGCCATGAGCAGTGTTATTGGCAAGCTATTAGATTTGATAATATTAAATTAAAACCGTAGCGTACTTGATACCTCAAATCTTCAGTTTGGTTTTAAACCTGAATCTTTGACCACTTATTGTTCCTCTGCAGTAACTGAATGTATAAATTACTGTCAACGAGTGGAACTGATGTACATTTAGTTATGCTAGACGCCACAAAAGCATTCGACAAAATTGAATACGTGAAACTTTTTACGTTACTTATAAATAGAGGTTTATGCGCCCTGATATGTAGATTGCTACTTTATATGTATGTTAATCAAACTATAAAAGTCGTTTGGGGTGATTTCAAGTCAAGACTATTCGGTTGCACAAATGGAGTGAAACAAGCAGGTGTACTTCCACCTAATCTCATGGGCGTGTATATTGACGAGCTCATAAAGAAACTCGAAGCATCTGGCTTCGGATGTTATATTGGAATGAACTTCATTGGTGCAGTCGCTTAATGCAGACGACATTGCTCTTCTTGCTCCAACAGCGGCATCAATGTCTAAGTTGTTAATTATATGTTCATTTTTGTTCTAATGAGTATAATGCACTGTTCAATCCTAGTAAATCTGTGCTCATCAACTTCATGCAGAGTGGTAACGTGGATGAACCGTCAATCTACTTTGGAGGTGAATTTTTGAATTCTGCTTTGTTCGATAAACACTTAGGTACAAACATGTTGGTGTGAATGCGTATCAACTAAACGAGTGTGATCATATAAGAAAATTAAATGCTGAAGTTAATATAATAATGTCACAATTCAAACATGTGTACTCCACCACTAAATACAGATTGTTTAAGACGTATTGCATGCCTCTTTATGGATGCGAGCTATGGGATTTTTCTGGTAACGAAGTTGTCAAATTTTTTACCACTTGGCGTAAAGCAGAGAGAAACATTTGGAACTTGCCGTGTAATAGTCATTCTGCTCTGTTGCCTTGATATGTATGGATCTAGATATTGAATGTCAACTCCATAAACGTTTTCTTATATTGTTCTATAAATTATAACACAGTGGCAACTCTGTCACAAATTTCTTAGCCAGGCTAGCCTTAGGTGGAAGCCGCTCATCAGTTTGTAACTCCCTTAATTTTATCTTGTCAAAATATGTACTTTACAAATCTAATTTTCACTTTTATGATTTTAGTGAGCTGCTACAGAATGTAAAAAGTGCACCAGATTCTGTATCAAATGGAATAGCGTCCTTAGTAAGAGAATTGTGTTTAATTAGAGATGGGGAACTGCATGGTAACTTTTCTCGGACCGAATGCGATGTGTGCATAGCCCACTTGTGTACGGCCTAACATGCCTATACAAGTATTTGAATAATCGGAGTTACTGTGCTTTGGGCTACCCAATGTTTGTAGCGACGGACATGTGTGAATTTATGTTCTTCTCTATGACTCATACAGTCATATGACATTTGTGATTTTTTCTATGATATATACAGGGTACTTATACGCAAATAAGTGCGAATAAAGATGTGATAATAATAATTAATACGAAAGTTGCGCCCGGAAGGCATTACATTTGTGCTGTGGTAAATGTTAATCAGGATCCAGAGTATCACCACCTAGTGAACAACTCGTTTAATCCTTCCAGAAGCCCCATTTCCACCAACTTTCATCATAATCTGAGAGACGGATTTGGAAAAGTCGAAATCAGCAAAAACTTGCGACTGACAGTAAAAATTTAGAAAAAGACCACAGCGCCACCTGTTGAACAAATTGGCGGGATTAGTGTCCAGAAGTGCCCCATGCAATTTCAAAGCAATTAGCTCCGTCGTTTGGAGATGACTTTTTAATATTTACCCCCATACTACTGTTACTACAACTACCACTACTACTACTACTACTACTACTACTACTACTACTACTACTACTACTACTACTACTACTACTACTACTACTACTACTACTACAACAACTACTACTACTACTACTACTAATAATAATGATAATAATAATAACAATAATAAAAATCATAAATAAAATTCATTGGAGTGTGACCGTTTGGGTAAAGTCGATAGAGAGCCATCTTAGATAGATCCCCATCATTTAATGAGAATCTGGTTAACAGTTTTAAAGAAGTGGAAAGTTTCGATTACCATTATAGTCCCCGTTTTCTTACCGAGTAATAAATGGGAATGCATGCATTAACCGATAATTTCACGAATTGAAAAATAAATTCTTAGAAAATCAGGGATTCACTGCACCACCACAAAGTGAACATGTTCGTTTAACCCACTCACGAGCTACATTTCCACCAAGTTTCAGCATAATCTAGGAGACGGGTTTGGAGACGAAGCCGAAAAGAAGTGAAAACACATAAAAACAAGAAAAAAATTTAAATGCAGCGTCACGTATCGAAAAATCAGTGGACAGTAATCATTTAAACAGATTGGCAGAGAGTGACCATTGTTACCTCCCTACCAAATATGAAGGGAATCTGGCGAGTGGTTTTGGAGAAAAAGTAGAAAATGTGAAATGTGGATGGGCGACGAGCGACAGACGGACGACGGGCGACTGAGCGTCCTCTGGGCTCAGCTGTACTGCCAAGTCAGCTGAACTGAAAGACAAACTTGTGCATGTACATACCACACAAATAAGTAAAAAAAACAAAAAAAAAAAACAACAACAACACCCCCACCCCCACCCACCCCCGTCCCCAAAAAGTCACCAATACAAGAGTGGTGCGAGAGCTTTCAGTCTTTATAGAGAAAATGTCAGTCCTCAATCCTCCTTACTCTTGGGTCGGCAGGGCATGTAAAATATGGTCGCATAAAGCAAATGGTTTTGTGGCACATTTATATTGACCTGTCTCTTTATTGTAATTTCCACAAGATGTTGTTGCCTACCTGGGTCTAAATATTTGCTTTGAACAGAATCCTTCCAGAAGGAATCCTTGAATTTTGTCAACATAGAATACGAAATTCTTTGACAAGAAAACCGTCATCAACTGTCACAAATTTCTCAGTCAAGCACGCCTACATGTGAAAAATCGTTTCTACATAGTACACATGGATGAGACCAAACAGACTAGCCTGTCATGCATGACTACATAACAAAATAGTGCAAAATTCAGTGGCAATATTTTTTTTTCTTTTTAATTGTCTTGAGACAAAGGTTTAGTATCCATCTTATGACTATTAAACGGAACCATTTTAATATTGAAAGATAGCACCAGCACATAGTGTCCTTTTCTCATAATTGGCCACACTGTCGAGAAAAATGTCGTCTTCAACGATTTACACTTTTGCGATATGTGAGCAGGTTGGACACACCTTATGTGGCTCACAGGAAGTCTTGGCACAGTTGTTTCATTACGGAATGCAAAATACGACCTCTAGTATGCTGGCAGAGTTTACTGCACTATCCAGAAAACTGCATATTCCTCAACAAATTAAGAAATCATTGGCCTACATTATGCTGAATCCCATGCAGGCCCTGTTCCTATGCGTTCGTGGGGCCGCGCAACCTCACGTGTTTCACAGAGGTTCCAAAGAGAAATCTTTCGATTCTGGTGATTCTCCAGAATTTACAAGTGAAAATCTGTAAGTGCATAAAGGCTGGGCGAGGGGGGAAGGGGGCGGGGGTAGGTCCAACCCGGGGTGTGCAGGGGCAGTGCTGGTGGTGGGTGTCCAAAGGGAGAAGCCTCCGGACGTTCAGAGGTTTTACAGTTGATAGGTCCTATTCTGCAACTTAATTTTAGAAATTAGCTAGGCCTGGATATTTTTGGCACAAGTAAACGAATGATTTCCCGCAATATCGGTCGAGTCATTTCAAATATTAGTAGGTTTGTAGACATCATCAAAACTGATTCTTTGTCAACTTACAAAATTTTTAGTGTTTAGTTTTAGGACCACTAGTTTCATCATCCACAAACATCCAGCAACAATCACAATTCCTGATACGTTAATGGAGTCATGACATATAAAGATGGGTGCCCCACAGGCAGATCAAATGAATATGGTAAACACTTACATACATTTTTTAAGTGACCGAAGAGGTATTGGATTCGATGACGACGATGATGATTGATGATACCCATGGTGTATGTATGTATGTATGTATGTATATATGTATGTCTGTCTGTCTGTCTGTATGTATGTATGTATGTATGTATGTATGTGTGTATGTGCATATATGCATGTATATATGTCTGTGTGTGTATGTATGTATGTATGTATGTTTGTGTGCGTGCTTGCGTGTGTGTTTCTGTTTTATTTCAGTATAAAGTGAAATTCCGTAGATTGAAAACTCTATGGGTAACATTCTCAAAGTTCTTGCAGAGTATAATATTATAAATAAGAATCATTTTTGCATGTAAGCTTTCAAGACTGACTGAGCCATATATTGATATCCTGTATTCCCATTTTGATTTGAGTTTGTGCAAGGCAGACTTCCCTAATAAACTACACGCATCACCAGCTTTGGTGAGGGATGTCTGAATACGAAACTCGATCTAAACATGCTAAACATGTATCGTGTTCTTTGCAGATGTCGCCACCGTCCATATGCTGCCCCAAACCTAAACTTGTATGACTATGCGCTAAACTAGGAAGTCTTATAAACTTAAAACCCATCCAAACCTATATGCATTGTCCCGTAAATTTGAACTTATGATGAAAGGTTCAATTTACTTTACATTTGGGCATGCCAGGGTGATTTTAATCTAATCTGTGGGAGACGCAAATTGAACCTCACTGGTAGTTTATGTTAACTAAAAACTGATGCCCATCACACACTTATACCGAATAATCAAATTAAATATTACATTTGGTAACGGCATTTTTAAAACGCCTTTTTCAAATTGTTTAAGCATGAAGAAAATGAAGATCCAAATATCTTTGATACTTTTGCTTGTGCTTTAACCCTGCTTATATGGATGCATCCTATTTAGGAACTTTGTGACTCTGTAGCACGGAGCACGGTATCAAGTATCAATATCAAGGTGAAATATTCTGTTTTATGCAAATATATATATATATATATATATATATATATATATATATATATATATATATATATGTATATATATATATATTTTTTATTTCTTATGTAATGACTATACATGCATCTATACATACCCGTGTGTGTGCGTGTATGTATGTGGTTTATGCAATGGGGTATTCTTTTGCAACCAGCTTCATAAACCGACCTCAAATATTTTTTGACTGACCCTTGATCCCTTAAGCAAGTTGTTCTGATTTTCACCTCTATAATACAACTTGTGCAACGTAACCAGGGACCATCAACCTCAGGTTTGAATGTGGTAAAACGAGATATTTGGAGTAATATCAGTATTAGTAAGTACACTTACCCCTCCCCACCACCACAATTGCCTACACCTTAGTGTCTGGGCTGAAAACACATGAAATCAAGTCGAGTTCATTCATTTGTTTCCTAAAATCCTGACGGTCCTGTGGCGCCATCGCAGTTCCTGTGGAAGTGGTAGTGACTCCCATTGCGCATGCTACCCGTATCACCCTTCCTTTTTTGGAGATTGGTCAGATGACATCAGCTATAAGAGGAAGCTAGGTTGGTCGGGTGGGCTTCTGTGGTGGTCGAGAGGTTAGTTTACTTACTAATACTGATATTACTCCAAATATCTCGTATTAGTTACATAACGTTACCTCTCGACCACCATTTGCTGACATACAAGCATACAGATGGAGGGTGTAACGTTACTGGCACACATAATACAATACCTCATTTGACCGTCAGGACCCACAACCTTGGGGTAACCATCAGTCCGAGTGAGGAGGCAATGTCTGAAGGGAAAACCCGAGAGTAACATGGAGTTCAGGCTGCCAACAGCAGAATCCAGCCTGGACTGGAAACCTTCCTTACCGACCAGAAGGAGACCGAACTTTCATGCAAGTAGTGCTCGGTGAAGGTTGTGGACGATCATCATCAGCAGACACAAAAAATGTCAACGACCATGATGTTCCACAGAGCATAGTAGACTGGTAGACTTGGCCCATAAATTCCAAGGTTCCCAGGTCGGTGGTGCAAACAAACATGGTTCTTGCCTTAAGAAGGCCTGTTTTCACCAAAAGGCAGCATGTAGCTGTGTCTCAGGATATTGAAGATGAACCAACCATCCATGATAGACTCCCATTGTGCCTTATATAGGGTAAGGTAGCTGTTGACCAGGCACTGCTTGGAGTCTAACAGAGACGCCTGGCAACCTTGAGATGCAATCAGGCATAAAAGAGTCAGGAACACTGAGGCTCCCCTGTCATCTTGCCTCCACTGGAAGGCTTGTCCTTTCTGGAACACTGTCCACTCTACCCAGGTCAACACATCCCAGAGGGAGCATGAGTGGAGGGTCAGTAGACACGGTCTGAGAAATACTGTGCTTCAGGGCTGAGGTGGCAAAAGACAACAGCAACCAAGCAGTCATTCAAGACCTTGGAACGGGCCTGGTTGGCCAAGCAGGCCCAAAGGTCCTGTGCGCAGAAGACTACCTATGGCATCTCTACTCCTAACATAGCTCCAGAGAAGAGCGGCCCCATGTGGGCTCATCTGTACAGAGGGTTGAGCAGCTTTTGACCCTGGAGGTAGGCATTCCTTAGCAACAAATGAACATTTTCCTCCAGTCTGCAAGTGGTCCACACCTTGTGATCAACAATGCCCAACAACAGAGACAGGAGTCATGTTGCCTGGTGTAGCTAGTCTTGCACTGCCTCTGTGATCTTTATGGAGCTGTTGAAGTCATCAAGGAGAGACCCAAAAGCAGCAAGCGACATCTGAGAGTACAATGCTGTAATGACTGATCCCCTGGCATTCTTCTCCAACCATCAGAAAGCCTCAGTAGACCTTCCAGCCTAAGTCTACCAGCAGTGAACTGGAAAGGAGGATCTGCTCAGGTGAAAAGTACCACTTCCCCTGGACCTCTGACTTAGGGCAGAGTCACCCATTCCTCACGTAGCGAGACATTGGAGGCTCTACAGGAACCTGTGTGCTGCAAGCCTTGGCAGTGAGCTGGTCATAAAACTCAGCTACAAAGGGCAAAATAGGCAGTGGTGTGCATTGCAGCATTTCTTACAGAGACATGGCTCGGCAGAACAGCACAACAGCACCTGACTTCTCCTCTGATTGTGGGACCACAGCTTAGTTACCAACCAGACTCTGAATATGAGCTTTGAAATGGTCAAAGACCTTAGCAGCAGCAGGTGCCATTCAATGGAAACAGGAGTCAAAGCCTCTACAGAACTCGTGGTCACTGGCTCTCTGTGCCTCTGAGAGTGTGAATGGTGTGAATGACAAGCTCTTGACTGGGGTTGAGATCTGCTAACGAATGAATACGAAAGAAAAAGCTCATTTTACTCCTAGCAAGAACCTCCACAGAAGTCATCACAGCCACAGATGCCACCTTGACATGCACAGAGGATCTCAGCCTGCATCTTCATGTTCTGTGACATAGGCTTCAAAGCAAGGGCAAGCTTTGGATCTGTGCCAAGAGCAGAAGTGGTTGTTATTTGGGGTAAAGATGGATGCTCATGATCCGCATGAGGTGATCTTTTGCTTCCCAACTTTCTGCTTTGACATCTATGTGCCTTACTCTCCCATGGGGTTTCAGGCATCGAAACATCCATCACACGGGACTGTGGATGGATCGAAGTAAGTCTACGCTCCTTCCCATCAGCCACATGAGACTGCAGGTGAACTGAAATAGTCCAAGCTTTTCCTCATGGGGAGTCATTGGTGAGGACTCAACAGAGTCAGTCATTTCCCTGGCATTTGGCAGCTATGAGCTGCAGCCTACACCTCCCACAATCAGACTATTCATGCCCGATCAAAGAACAGCCATTTGTCCCCTCTCCAATCCTGAAAGTATTTGAAAGTTCACCTACGAGAGCAAACTTGACCCAACTGCAGGTGAAAACCATAGCAGTGTGGAAGGTTGACCCAAGCCACCATATAGTGGTTCTGTGAATCCAATTTCTGCCCATGATCCAACAAGGACAAGGATGTAGACAGAGTGGTCACTGGATAAACACCTATTGCCTGACTTTGAAATGAGGCAATGGCTTGGTGTGCATTGCTTTGCCGCTCTCTCTGTGATCTGTTGGCAAAGACAGCATCTTGGAAATCTAGGTTTCAAGCCAATTGACTAGGTTTACTCCCAATTATAACAGTGGTATTTGAACATAGAAATTAGCTTTCTAGGTCTCTGAAGATCCCCGGATCACCGAGAAAAGATTTTCCGCACATAGGGCATGCATAAAACACTATAACAGAGAGCATGAACAAAAGTTCACAGACCTTCAGCTCAAAAAGGCAGGCCAGTGATGGCATCCAAAAGAGTAACCATACGGGGAGCTTGCACACCAAGCATTACCACCAGTTTTATAGGAACCGAATGATGGCGCCATGGTACCATTAGGTTTTCCGGAATCAAGTGAATGAACTCAACTCGATTTCATAGGTGTTCAGCCCAGACACAAAGGTCTAATCAAGTGATGGTCGAGAGGTAATGTTACATAATTAATACTAAAATACAAGATTTTAATGAAACAAAAATCACCTTGGTCGAAAATAATGAAAATGATGTATGTTGTGCACGACTTCAAAAACAAAGATGTAGCTGAGGGATATATTTTCACCTTCAGTGGGCAGAAAATATCCTTTGAGGTGGAAGATTTTACTAAATCAAGGACTGAGTGTATTCAAATCTGAGAACCTTTATGAATTAATGCCTTGTTTCATTATATGTTATTTATTTATTTATTTATTTATTTATTTATTTATTTATTTATTTATTTATTTATCTATCTATCTATCTATCTATCTATCTATCTATCTATCTATCTATCTATCTATCTATCTATCTATCTATATTTATTTTATAATTATTTATTCTCATTTTGTTAGGTTTTATCTCAAATGTGCAATGCAATATGTTACCGCTCAGAATAAAACAAAAGAAAAAAGAAAATTTGTCAAATTTGCACCATAATTATTTATTTTTATTTTGTTATGTTTTATCTCAAATGTGTAATGCAATATATGTTACCATTCAAAATAAAATTAAAAGAAAAAAAAAAAAAACTAAGAAAATTTGTCAAAGCTCTTTTCAGGAGTATAAAATCCGAAATGTATGTATGCACCACAAATAAATAAGTTACATTTCCCGATACAATAGTAACGTGAGAGATAAATTTTACTGTTTTCTTACTTTCTATTGTATTGGCAGAGTGGAATAAGCTACCTGCTGAGCCGCCGAATTCCCGCGAGTTTTCGATAACATATGGGATGCGGAATCCCAAGCAGTGTTACGGGGATCAACGAGTAACATTCCCCTTACTAAGTCGTCGGGTCGCGCCACCACGCGTGATTCTTCGTAATTATATTCTTAATGAAACCATCCTTTCACCTCCGGAATTTATACTGACATACGAGGTACTCCCACACACGCGCTTGTTTCTCTTTTTTATTATACACAGCGGCGCGATAAAACTGGTCAGTCATTTGGGAGCCATATGATTATGAACATCGTTTTAATATTCTTGAAACACAAAAAGCCAGTTGATTGTTTGATATGGGCGCCATTAAGTTCAAGTTGTTCACATTCAGATAAAGAAATATTGCTGTTTACTAGAGCGAGAGTCACAATTGTATTGTCAGTCGTATGATGTTGGCTGAGGGACTTGCAATACAGGTGAAAACCACTATTGTTGGTTATTTGATTGACGGCCTACAGTAATATGAGACATGGCCCACATGTCCGCTAGACAAACGGGCTGCTGAACGTTGATATTTGACATGATATTTACCGCAATTGCCACATGGATTTCCGTCTTTGTTGTTGCTGTCTGGGCAACTGGGGATGGCCATAGTTGCGTTGTTGGGGGACGATAGTCTGGCAGTGCACGCTAGTTTGGTGCGTTTCGTCTTCAATTACGGTTACCAGATTCCTGGGCTCTCGGTACATCTGTTGCCAATACTCTAATTGCTGCATTCTTATTCACCTCAGTAGATAAAGCCTATAATCGTGCCTTGATGTCGGCCAAAGCATCAGTGATAGTGGATTCTGTTGTCTGCTCCCATGGGCCACTATTCTGGAATAGCTTTGCCATACTATCTAGGTCCTCCGATGTTTAGCGGTCTTTCTGCAATAAAAAGGCCGAGCAGCAGGCTTCATCTCATTTAAGAAAGCCTGTATAACTTGGCTGTTAGGTAACTTTAAAAGATTACATTAGCGTCTGATATTTGTGATATAATCCAATAAAGTTTCACCAGGAAGCTGTGTACGTTTGTATAACTGGACCATATGTGTCCAGGCGTTATTTGTTTCAATGCCATAGCGATCGAGAAATACAGTTCACAGAGCATCATAAGAGGAAGACATAGGCTGTAATGTTAAGAACCAGTTACTTGCGTTTTCTCGCTGCATTAATTGGAAGGTAGTTACTTTTTCTGCATCCCTTAACTCCTTCTAAGAGGCAAAGGCTTCATACCGTGTAGAGAAGGCCTGTGCATCTTCCTTTCCGGTTCCACGGAATGGCTCTGGAGCTAACAATGCATTCTTCAGATTCCTGGTCTGAAGAATGTACATTGGATTTGTCCAATTTCCCGAGAAACTTTCCAACTTTGTCTAGTATTGAAGGCTGGTGGAAGAATAATATTGTTATTAGGTTGAGACGCCCATCTAGTAGTCCCTAATCCCGGATTCTGCCACCACAATTATCATCATTAATATCCAGTGAGAGGCAATGAAAAGTCCATAATTTGGGAGCGACCCGTCGTTTATTGCTGTTTCTGTTTGTACAGGTAATTCACCCTCTCTTGTTCTGTCTCACTCTCCCCTTTTCTCTTCTTTTTTTTTTTAAATCTCACTTAGCTTGCAGCTTCTTACCACTCTACCTACCAATGTAATTTACTATTTATCTCAAGCGACTTCTTTCTATGTGTTATATCTATTTCAATTTTTTCTGAGTTTCCAGTACATGGCACTGTTAAAGATTATCGAGTTTTTGAGCTTTCAACGAAACACAAACGGTGTGACATCAAACAATAGAATGCCAAGTTGTGAAAGATCCTGTACAAAGGCAAGAGGGTTGCAGAAGCCATAAACTTAAATGCAGTGGGATCTCCATATTAAGACCACCTAAGGGACAGAAAATGTGGTTTGAGTAAGGAAGTGGTCGTGAGGGGGATATACTTTAAAGGGGTACTGCGGTGATAATTTACAATTTTTGAGTTGTTTCATATAATAAATGTGAACCAATATCAGAAAATGCAAACTTTATTCCCAACTGGATAAGCAGATATCAAGTTTTCTTAGATATGTAAATGAGGGGTTGTGATGTCATCTGGACTAACTGCTACAGCTGATGCAATGACAGCCGAGTAAAACTTTGACAAAAACATGGAAACCTGACCAAGTACACATATTCCACTTTTACTATGGATGAAGCAGTATGTATATATATAATCAAATTTACTGAACTGAGATATTTACTCATTTAATGAGGATTAATAAGGCAAGAAAAATGCAGAAATCAATATACACAAGCTAACAGCTCCTGAGGTTGTGTAATCAACTACTGAAGCAGGTGTCAACTAATATACCACACTGATAAGATCAAAGGGGGTGATTAACACAGTACACAAGTCATTATGATATGCCTGCTAATGTTGTGTATCTCACCTTGGTGCCCCCTCAAGGTTTGTGTATTATATATGGAGGGTAGCCCAGGTGACATCACACATCAGAACACCTACTGGAAATATAAAATAGCTCTAACTAAATACCCGTTTGAGAAAAAATGTTGAAAATTTGTCACATGAACACCTAAAATGACCATTAATGACTAAAAAAGGTAAAAACTTTCACTGCTGTTCCCCTTTAAATAAGGATAAACAAAAAAGGTTCATGAATTAGTGGTCTTAATATAGAAATGGTCTGTTTATAGAGCGGTCTTAATCGGAAATTCTACTGTAGACATGTGTTTATTATGTGCCGTGTCAATGTTCTGTCTTCAGTCAGATCAGCTGACTGAACCATTCTCCTAATAATCTATTAAATAAGATAATACAGCAGTTCTTAAGCACAAACAATATGATAAGATTTGGAACACAGGGTAACCAAGATTTCCAGCACGCATCTATTGTCTTTTTGGCACATGCTAAACCCCAGCCTGTTTTAAATATTGTTTATTCTACCACATACTATGAAATAAATGTTATATAATAAGTTCTGCCGCGCAATACCATTTTATGCCAATTTTCCGTATCGCAATTTTCCAACGTCAAGGCGAAGGCGGCTGTCTAGGTAAACTGTACCTTTTAAAGTTGCATTCCTCTTCTTAAAAAATATGGAATCTTACATGGCAGTGAGTGAGTGACGATTTTTCTCTCACGAGGGATCGTTGTTGGTGGGGAAAATCACGAGTGACCGCAGGTCACGAGTGATTTTCCCCACCAACAACGATCCCGAGTGAGAGAAAAATCGTCACTCACTCACTGCCATGTAAGATTTTATTTATTCTATGTTTAATCGAGTATTCACCGCAAAAAATTGTCGCTCTTGTTGCTTAGGTGTCGCCATTTTGAAGCGGAGACTTTTCACTTGGAAATGTCAAATCACATATACATGCACCGCGGGTGTAAACACAATATACCATTACGCGCTTTAAATAGATCCGCATGTGCGAAATGTAAGACACTCAAAATGAAAATAACAAGACAATTAACAATCTCTTAACATTTGTAATATATCTAAGTGATGATACATCACAAGGGTACACTTCTAGAGACAGAAGTTATAAGAATATCGTTCCCAGGGGAGCCAGCGTTCATGCATATTCATCTTGCGAGTCCATGACAACCATGAAAAGGGCGTAAACTTATCACCTGCAGCAACGTTTCAATTTCGCAATGTAGTTCGGGCGGGAAATGATGTGATTGGTCAATTGACAATGGGCATGACATGTGACCTACCGTGAGTTACTATTTCTGGATTTCACTCCAGAAAATGATAACTCACTGCCAAACATAGAATAAAGCATTTGCTTCTATTTTAATTAAAATTTCACATTTGATATGAACGAGCAGAATGAAAGATTATCTTGTTGATTTTTAATGCTGTCTTTGATGTTCGTTAACAGTGATATTTATCCAAAGATGACAATTTGCCGATCGTTTACCAATTTTACGGAAACGACCTTGCACGACAGGACATGAAAACATTACTCTGTATCTCTAACATATACTAAAATGGCGAAATGTGATGTGCCACTTGAGTACAGTTTATGAGCGGAGAAAATGCAAGACTTTTCCAGACATTCAAGTGATCTTGTTCTTGAAGTTGACTAAGGGGGTACTCTGATTAAAAAAAAATGAAATATAATTGTTTCGCAATTCTGAAAGCAACGAGCCATAAGTCATCAAAACTGATTAAAACTGAAGTTTTGAACGTACCCCAAGATCCCTGGTACCATTGTATTTCAATGTGATTTCCAATAATGACCACAATGAGCTCATAAAAATGAAGAGTACAGCCAAGTATTACGTTTCAACTTTTGGCTGGTCACCAAATCATGTTGTTAAGATTACCATTTAAACAAAGATATGCAATTTGCCCACTTCCATATAATTTATTTGAGGCATTTTAGCTGAAACGTTAAAAGTGCTGCTTCTGCAATCAGCATTAGTTTCTATAGAGAGTACGAGAACCTGGCAAACACAACAAGGATGCCAAAACAATTTTCGCATAAACTCATAGAATGTCATTTGGTATTTAAGGACGCAATTAGCAATTTCCTATTCAATGGCCACGTTAGACGACCATTCAAATATTGAAGGTCAAACATTTGGTGAAAAGTCACTGGATGGTGATATGGGCGATTATAGATGATTTTCCCGACTTGGAACATGGAAGGTATACTCCTGCTGTGCTAATCTATTTGCAGTTAAACCACCACCACCATTACACCAGGACCTGTTTTTTTTTCTTTAAGAATTGTGCTCAACAGCCAAATTCCAAATTTAACATTTGAATGACAAGTGTTGTGAAAAACGAACACAGCTTTAATCCACAATGTACGTGTTTTATATACATAAATAAGTAAAAGTATATATATATATGTATATATATATATATATACATATATATATATATATATATATATATATATATATATATATATATATACATATACATAGAGAGAGAGAGAGAAGAATATATATAAAACAAAGACAATTCTTATCCAAATTTTTATCATACGTTGAAAATATTTGGTTGTTAAAATAGAGCATTTAAGCCCAAATGTTTGTTCATAATGTAGAGTTTTGAACCCTTGTTAAAATGCATGGGGAATATAGGGTGCAAGCCTTCAAGTTGCAGGACGCCTACCCTTGTCAAGACCAATCACCCTTCATGGGCGGCCAAGCTACTTTGAATGCTGCACATTGGTCCTACTGATGCATTTCAGTTCATGTACAACAAAACTATTTCATTACGTATGTCTGATATGTACCTAATATTGCAAGACAGTAAATGCCTGTCAGTTTCCAACGTTTGGTTTAAATATGAACACACCTCTTCATAAAAAATATAGTCATGACTGCACAAGAATCAGCATGTGGCAAATAAAGCGTGCACAAAAAGTTGCATTGAAACGTGCATGGATTTCGGGAATAAAAGAAGGAAAATGACAACGTCTGACACTTATATAAATGTGGGAATAGATATTTACTTAGGTTCAATCCAATTTTATTAATCTATATTTAATATAATCATCATCAACATCATCATCATTATCAAAACAAACAAAAACAAAAACACGCACACACATAACCTTGTGTGATTGATTTGTATGTCAGTTTTTCGACTGAGAACAAATCACCGTTCATCATCGTTAAGGTTCCACGGGGGGTAATTTTGCCTATGCTGAGGTAACATTGGGGAGTGCAAATAAAATATGACACTTATGTATGCCAAGGGCTGTGTTGAAAAAAAAAATGGTACCAGAAAGGCAGGTTTTGCCTTGGTCGTGGAAAACAGTGTATGCTTTGAGCTCAAATGAATATTATCAAGGTATGTATACTGGCACCTGTATACACAGTGGTTCAGCTGGAATCGACACTGTGTCCACTCTGATATTGCAAGTATTATAATGCAGTATTGCAAGTATTATAATGCAGAGCTGGTTACCATGGCAATTTGCTGGAAAATTTCCCATTCATGCCCGTATTTTCTGGTGTTTATTTGATGTAAAAAAATTGTAACAAACATTTTGGTCCATAATACATGTATGTTTGTACTCCATGTAATGAACTGTAAGATGGTAGCTTTCTTTGTTATATTTTCACAGGTTGAATTACTGGCGTGAAACCATAAGGCAAAATTATGATCCAAAATGGCAAAAGGGCTTTCTATGGGACTGTTTTTTCCCTGCCGTAGGGGTGGTCTCAAGGACTAAAGTAATGCAATCCATATATAGTAGCGTATCATGCTCTTTTGAAGGCAATGTCCAAACTGGCAAAGTGACTTCACTTCAAGGCCAATATCACAGATACATACATTTCTATCTTAATCAGCCTATACACTAAAGTGACAGCATGGCTTTTCAGAATCTTTATGTACTAAAGATGAAAATATCAAAATTTCAACATTGATACTCTAAACTATGCGTTTTGGGTAAAACTGTGGTTTTTATCATATTTTGGATGTCTATCAAATTATTCAAGATAATGTTTTTCTGCCACTTTTATATCAGTACAATTATCTGCAAAACAGCATCAGGGACTTTTGATAACTGCATCAGTTTTTAAACATTGACATTACAAAAATTGGAAAATGTCAGTTTATTCCTTTTTTGTTAAATTGTAAACTTTGCAGAACTCTTCGTTTTTAAAATATTTCTTGATATGTATTCCACCTCAAGAAACCTTTTGAGTCTACCAATTTTTGTATGTTTAAAATCTGTTTTAATCAGATAAAAATTTGAAAAAGACATTTTTGGTTCACATACTTATTATCAGTTATATCACAATCCAAAGTCAACATGGACCACTGACTAATGACTGTCAGCGTCACATTAAAAGTATTTTTTCCATTGTTTCAGATTGTATTGGGACTACAAATCTCCAATTGGGACATGTGATAAAGAACAAATATGTCTGCCAAATATTTCAAACTATCAAAATTAACAAATATTTTCACAATTGCTCAGACATAAACTGAAGCACAAAGACTGGTCTTACTACTTGTAGTTATACGCAAATATACCTTAAGTATTGCTGAACAAATCTAAAAATGGCTAGCAGACAATTTATACCATAACAGACTCTTTCTTAACCCTTTCCCCCTTGAATTAAGACTGAGTCAACAGCTTTCCTTGGCATGGGTTGAGCGCTAAGTGCCCAACCCATACCAAGGAAAGCTGTTAACCTGGGGCATGTGATCTTGATAAGTCTCATGTATATTTCTCAGTCAAATTGTTTTTCATAACTGTTGAAATTAGTTGAAAACACTGAAGCAGACGACATTTGACACCAGCCGGTTTTGGCCGGTTTGAGGGGGAAAGGGTTGAATTTGCTTAAATGTGTGTCTGATTTTGCTGTTGTTTCTGCCTCAATAAGTCACTGTTTATGTGAGGATTATGGCGTAAGTAATACAGAAAATGTCGTGTTACTAAAGTACAATATACAATATTTGATATTCTGTGGTAAGTGCCGACATGAGCATCGGCACTATCTACTTTTACAATATTTATTTCATTGTGTTTGCTATTCTGTGGTACCTGTCTTGAGAGACTGCATATAATTTTTAGGCAACTCTCTTATGACACTATGTTATCTTTTTCATGTTATCACAGTTATTGTACCTCAAAGGAAAGATAAGCTGTTTTGAGAGACTTTTTTTTACCTGTCCTTGGGAAAATCTCTTAAGCCATGGTCCGATGTACATGTACTGGAGAGATTAATTTTCAATATGGACTACCTGATTGATAACATTTTTGGAGAGAAAATTGTGTGTTTCTTTGTCAGGCCGCCAACGGAGACCATGCAAATGAATCATACATTTTTAATTTTGCAAATTCTTGTCAATATCAATATGCGCCTGCACCAAAAAAAGGTCTCACGACTTCTTAAAAACAGTAAATGGTTGTCAAATCAAAGTAGTCGGCTATCATATGGGTATATCCCTGCAACACTTCCAATAACTTGGTTTAATTATTTAGATCTACATCATTGCCAGTTGTTTGTTTTAGATGGAAACTAAAGAGCCTCTTCAGTGGCTTGCAGTGGAATTCTGCAGAGCTATCAATAGTAAAATATGCTGGAAGACCCCCACCTTCATTAATTTGAATTTGAAACTGTATCAGAGCACCAAGTTCTCTTGCTCTCCGGGCCCAGTACACGGATGTACCAAGTAAAGAGGCTCCAAAATGCACTATTTTTGGCCCAAAGACGTATATCTGTTATGTCGTTGTTCGTTAATATCAAGCAAGTTAAATGCTGATTCTCTACCTGTTGATGAATAATACAGTTGCTGTGGGCTATTGCACGTTTTCCCATTATAATGTTGTGCACCACAAATTTAAAATACAGATGTTCTACAAATCTCCCATCTTGAAACCACAATAAATGATCAACCCAAACTCCCATTGATGGACAAGTGCATGGGCGGCTGACATGAAAATCACCTGTGCCATACGGAAATAGAGTGAGAGATGCTAGAGTGACGAAATATTGTGTGGTTAATTCAGACACAGGGACATTATCTCTGCAAGGCCAAGATATTGTAAATGTATTCTGCTTATTGATTCTTACTTGATCGCGATTTTATTCACATATATCAGCAATCACATTTTCCACTTTTTTACCGTATGTCACAGACATTGTCAGGTAAAATTATACTGGAGTTTGTTTCTCCCTTTATATCTTCTGTGTCAGTTTGTTTACGTGGAGGACCTTCATCATTCAAATGTTTTGTGTCAGGTTTATACATGTAGTCCACTGAATGAATGTGTCGAAGATCACCATCGATTGGTAATTTATTTAATTCTTCTTCACTGGTTATTATGTTTGAATGTGCAGGGTTGTTTTGTTGCAGCCAACATATACAGCTGGTATTTTGTGCACGCGAACTCTGAATTCTTTAGAGGTGTCCCTTTCCCGATATTTTCTAAACTTTATAATATTTATTCTTCAGGAGTCTGGGAAATATTTGGGCTGGGTCATTAACTTCTCGTAAAAATGCAACAAAATGGCCATAAGATGCTAGTCTTCGATGTTTCAACATGTGAAAAATTATTCTTGGTGAAATTCTTCCGATAAGTTACTGTGCTGTTACATTAAAATGATTTAATTCGGTAGGGACCATTCCTGGATTCATATTATTTTCTGCAGAAAAAAATGTTGATAAGAGACTTGTCATCATGGCCGCGTTTGCCTTTGGTGGACTTTTTCATTTTAATTCTGCACTCTTTGCAATTGATTGGATATGACATCCATTCCAGTTCAAATACCCTGATAAAATCCATTGCCTGATTAAATTTTTCATCCGCACATAAAGGAAGGGCATCTGGTATGTTTTCTCGACTGACTTTCAATTTTTCTTCATGTTCTTTTTCTTTTATTTCGTAAGTATTTCTTTCCTTCTGCATTCACTCTCATGAGGAGTTTCATTTTGAGGGGCGGGTTCATATTTCAAACCCAACTTTCGACAACATGCAGTTATGTTGGGGGAATTAGTAACATTTACGTTAGTGCACTATGGGCAGGTTTCATTGCCATTTTATCAGCATTGCCACTGATAAAGTGAACATTTTTATGTCAGAAGTGTTGAGGTTCAGTAGACCCATTGTGGTTGAACTGATTATTTTGCATTTTCAATCTTGGCATATTTATGATCCATGTGAAATGTTTTTCAATGTGGGCATAGTTGTGATCCGCTTGAATATTTTTGTTAGTGATAGTATAGTTATGATCCATGTGAACTGCTGTATAGAATACACCAGGCCCCTTACTTTCAATACTATAAACAGGTTCTTTTTAATAAATGCTTGACCTGCCGATGCGTAGCTTTTCTCTGGTGATATTTTCTCTTGAACATGCTGTGAATGTGTAATATCTCAGAGGGAGCTGTCGGTATGTATTATGTCTGATTCTTTTTTTGTTTTGTTTCTTGTTTACTGTATGCACTGATCGTCTGAGCTTTTCAGAGGGTGGGTTTATGGGCGAGGGATTGCCTGTTGATGTGTTTGGTCTGGGGATATGATTATGTAGTTGAATTCTTTGGTGTTTTGTGACAAGTAGATGAGCAAATGATGTTTTTTGTGGAGTACGTGTTTTTTTTTTTTTTTTTTTGGTTAGGAATTGGAAATGCTTGATTGTGTGGTTTTGCTTTATTGTTTAGGGATTGTCTGTATGTTTGTGCCTGTTGGATATAGAACTATGTGGCTGAATGTACTGGTGTTTTGCAGGTGATGAATCGTCATCTGGTGGTTTTTTGTGCTGTTCGCTTTTTTCAATGGGAGAAAATCATCTTTTGACTTGCCGCCAACAACTGTATTTCTGTGTGTTTCACTTTGAAGATTTGGACACTGACTGCCACAAATACATTTATTCTGTGCAGGTAAAACAGCATCGTAATGCACCCCACTATTGATAATTGAAATATGTGGTGCTGGTGCAATAGTGAATGTTCGAAAAAGGGATTTGAATATTACCCGCTTGAATTGATCAACATGTTTACAATAAACGCAAATGGGGCACTGAAACAAAGTGTCCATTGCATAGATCTCAGCATCTGCTCCCCATGCCCTTTCATTCCCAGAGGAATTTTCCATATTTGCTATATGAATGTCAGTATTGTTATGGCCCCTTGCATATGCTAAAAAAAAATATTTGTTCTGTTTCATGCACAAAGAAGTCCGCTTCCTCAAAACAAAATGAAGCTCCACAGAGTGAAACGTACAGGAAATCCCCAATTTTACCAGCTCTTAACAGGCATTTTCCATCACCAGCAAAAGGGATGATAATGCGATTTCATTTGACATGACATGAAACAATTCATGTGTGTTGCTAGGTGTGGAGTTCTTGGCTGTGCACAATAAATGTTGTAAATTACATGATAGCAAATATGTACAGGTTCTGACAAGCTGCATGTAACAGATACAGGCAGTTGTATCCATGTAGTAAGAAGTATAATCAACTGGATATTAGCAAACTGTTCAGCATTTAGGTAGAAACCAAATATGCTTACAAGTACAATGCAATCACTTTGATATTTTGACAAACTTACAGTGGAAACTAATTGTGAAAGCAACTTCAGTAACAGAATTCAGTATAAAAAACTGATGAATGAAACACTGTTTTGTCTGACCACTGTGCCGTGATTCTTCTAAAAATATGGAAGCCAAATGCAGTAATAATAAATGTAGGCTTATGTCCCGTACTTAAAAAAGGGACCTCCCTTAAAACTCATTTAACTGCAAATGATAAAACACTGTTTTTCCTTACCACTGTACAGTAATTCCTTTGGAAAATTTTAGCAGAATGGTTAGAAAAAA
The DNA here is from genome assembly GCA_964020975.1 of Hermodice carunculata. Classification (NCBI taxonomy): domain Eukaryota; kingdom Metazoa; phylum Annelida; class Polychaeta; order Eunicida; family Amphinomidae; genus Hermodice; species Hermodice carunculata. Next base: position 32,842,858 of record OZ026612.1, read on the forward strand.
AAAACACAAGGCACAACCTGCAGTATCTGAGAGATAAATGGCGGGTGATAGCTGCAATCACCTAAAAATAAAAGCAATGTTTTTCTTCGCAATGGGTGAATAACAGGCACAAAATCTGACCAAAACTGAACACAACAAAATTAATCAGATTTCACAGAATTGTGTTTGTTCCTATTTTGTCTTGTGAGTTGATGGTGCCACTGGTGAGCTATGTACTCCACAATACGTCAACAGGAATACACCTGCAGTCGCTGTCAGAAAAGAAACATTTGCCCGTCTCCCATCACTTGCAGCGCCACGCCACCGTAATAAATATAACCTGTACTATTTTGGAGGGTATCATTTCTATTTGTTATGGATTAATGAATAAACATTAAATCACCCAACGTCAGTTTCGAGGAGGAGGCCCCCAGACTGTGACCGCAACGGTGTGACAAAACTCGTCTGCATATGCTGTGACGTAAGGGTGGTCAAAGTCCTAAGTTAGCAGTGATCTGACATGAAATACATTAGTTCCGGTTGTGGAATCAGAAACAAAATTTTAGCAGAATTTGCAGGTTACTGCAAACACAAATGGCAGTTCAAGATTATTTTTTTCCCGATTTTAAACGTCCAGTTTGGAGAATTTAATCCGACGATCACTTGCCAAAATCCGAATACATTAAGGCCCCATAAAAAATATTGTTTATCATCACCGCCTGCCTCTTTATTTTCCGCCGCCCCTACATTCCTATTTTATATATTAGTTTCCTTAAAATAACGCAAGTTTGAAACTTTGAAAACAAGGTCGATGTTTGATTAGTTCCGGCTAAGTAAATTCTTATTTTATGCCTACTCCGCTACTGGAAGTGTTTGTGTAGCAGACTCAAAAGCTGCAGACAAGCGATGATTTTCTTTATGCATATAGGCATACATTTGTGTCAAGTTCCAGTGTGGCAAAAAGGACACCCCGCCAAAAACCAGACTAACATTTGTTTCGACCTTTGAGTTCGATGTTATGATATGACCCTCAGCTTTCCTTATGCTTATTCATTCTTTAATAGAATCTGGATGACCACACACGCATGTTTACCCATACCAATCAGATCTCTACAACACCCCCACCCCATTTTCTGGGGTTCTTTCACTCTATCAAGCATGGATTGTTCACATTTTATGAGCTTCAAGGGGGGAGAGGGTCATTCCTGAAAAAAGCGTATTGTTTACATGTATGAGCTATTTTTCAAGTGGCAGTATGTCAATTAGTATTTCAGTCATATGTTTGAAATTTTCAGTAATATTAAACTTAGTAAGGTACTATCAGAATTAAACCTTAATTTGGCGATCACTTACTAAAATCTAACATTAATTTATAACATTTAACGATGTTTCAGAATTAATCCTTAATTTGACGATCACTTGCCAAAATCTAACATTAACATCCAACATTTAATGATGTACGAAGTAAGACAATTTTGTTGGTTTTGTATGCAGATGGCAGTTTAGGTGGAAGAGTTCAAGTTAAAGCAACTTTGGGAATTAATAAAAAATGTTAGGAATTTTTGTCAGTTCTGGTTAGTGACTTGCAGTTTAAGATGCAGAGTTTAAGAAAAATTATTGTTCGGAATTATTGGTAGCTTTTGGTACATGTCACACAGTTAAAGTGAAAAACAGTATGTTGAGGGATTGAGGAAAGGAAATGTTAGGAAATAGTGTTAAATTTGGTATGTGCTTGGCTGTTTAACTTAGTAAGTAAAAAAAACAGCGAACGTAACTGTCAGGAAACAATGTTAGTTTTGAAGTGAAACAACTGTCGCATTGAGGAAAGTAACTGTTACTGTTAGAAAATATTGTGAAACTTTGGAACATGTCTGACAGATTAAGTAATTAGGTAAAAACATCAAGAAGGTAAATGTCAGGAAACATTGTTAGTTTGGGTTCGTGTCACAGAGTTAATGTGGAACAGTTATTAACAGCAAACAGAGCATGTGTTTGCCTGCATGTATTTTGGGGTGTGCCGTCAAGGTGAAAAAAAAGTGTTATTGTTATGGGTGTCTGGAACACAAGGGGTACATAAAAATTTCTGCACTGAATGTTGACAGTATACGCTTTATTGGTTCTTAACAATCGAACTTGGTTTACGCCTCATAGAGCCCTGGATGGGGCTCACAGTGGAAGAGAGCAAGGCTCTTCGTCAAATATTTAAACAAATCATTGACAAAAATAAGAATAAAATGCTCCCCCCGCCCTATAAAAAAGTGATGATGAAAATAAAATAAAAACAAAAAACCCACGACAGTTTAATAGTCAATCACAGGTTAAGTTTGGACAAAGGTAGTCAAGTATATCACAACATTCAGTTTTGCTCATATTTGATGGCAAATTCCCATCCCAAATCACACACACTTTTCTTATCATATTGGCAGTTGAGGTCAAATAATTGGGCTCGTGGTGAAAATTACGTAACACAAATAGTAATTCTGGCAATACATAGGAACGTTAATTCTGTTTTGATAGACCATGCTTAGATGAAATATAATTCAGTGAGTTACATACCGACGAAACACTGCCTCCGATTACCAGTTAAGCCAAAGAGCATATTGTGTTTCTGCTGTGGTATAAACTGTAGAGAAATTAAAAAAAAACAAAAAAAACAAAACATATGTGCAATTGTACTTCGATGTCATGATCGTCACATATTAAATGAAGAAGACTATTATTGCAGCGGGGCGGTAGTTTCCATAAAACCCTGATGGCTTTGCGCCAGGCAGTGTGAACTAGCTCAACCTCTTTACCGGAGATATCCCATAACTGACAGCCGAATAAAGACATACAATCGCTTTTGAACAGCTTATACCTTGTCGTTGTATAGATATATTTGGACTGGGACACGAGTACATTAATTTCGTTGTTTAAAATCCTTATATAACTTCGAAAATTTTCTTCAGCAACATGCGTACCGTTTGTAGGAACTGACTTGTTCGACATTTTCTCATTTAAATTAAATAGAATTAGCACAGTTAATGTCCAAAAGATCTCACTTTCTGAAAAAAATTGTCTTGAGAAAACGAAACCAAAAGCAAAAACGACAAACAACAACAACAACAACAACAACAACAACAACAACAACAACAACCACAAGAAACACTATTTTTTGTTTGCAAAGACAGATCGCTCGGGACGTTAATGAACGTACAGCAGTGGGCGTATCAGCATTTCATTGTCTTGATTCCAATAAACCGAATTATTGCGCCCAAACTCACAATTTGAATCATTTCCTGTGCCCATTTATCAAGTTCAGTCATAGTGCTGACAGGCTTCACTGCTGATATCTGTGACGTTTCGGTAAAGAAATACTTTGTTTGCAAAAGGGAAAAAAAACACAGCTTGACAATGCGCAGTGTTCGTGGCCTTGTGCTGTTAGTGTATTACTCGGATTCGAATCCACTTGTCAGGGGAAGCACACCACGCGGGCGCAGTCGCTGGTTCTCTAGTCCCAATGAATAACAAACTCCGATGCTCTCCTTGAGTAACTGATTCCACTTACACGCACCAATAGTTCAGCCAACACAGTAATCATGGCACTCACACATATAGTAACTTCAATGAATTGACACCGAACCTGATGTTTTTTTTTTTCTTTTTTTTTTGATGCAGAAAGTTTTTTCTTTTCTTTTTCTGATTTGATAATTATGTGGTTTGAATAACTTAATGTATTTGTATTGATCCTATTATTGTCATTATTATTGTTATTTTTGTGTCTTCACTATATTTCTTATGCGTACGAATATATATATATATATGATGATTTATTGAACCTCGGCAAGCGGCGACAGTTTACATATAAATCATACATCGAAATAATAAAACATCAAAGTAATACAGACGACCATACACGAGTACTTATAAGTTGGGGTCATAAATAAAAGAGAAAAACAACATAATACAGCCCTATCAAGGTCACAAATACACAACCAAAATGTAAAATCATACAAATCATACATAAAATAATATGACATCAAACGTAGGCTAGCAATCCACATAATCGTAAGTACACCACAAACTGAAGTAGATGATTAAAATAAAAGTTAAAATAAGTGACACGTCACAGTAAAACCAGAGATCGGAAAGATTCTTTTTTTCTTTAGTGGTATTCCCCCCCCCAAACTATTCTTTTTTTTAAGACGGAAGACGGAGTACCGGTAATAAACCTGGCTTATGATGTGGCCAAGTAAATATGTACGTTCCAGACGACCAGTCGTCAGGTGCCGAAGGTTGATAGTTCAACCACCGAGCCGTCCACATTCAAATTCCGCTGGATCCATTGACTTCAATTTTCGTAGTGAGAACACCTCAAATGTATTAGTCCAACTACCGCTAAAAGTCAAAAGGACAGAAGAAAACAAGCAGTGGTTAAACTGAAATCGTTGGAGAACAAACCGCTGGGAGCTTGCTTTAATTAACTCTTTCATTTCCAATTTGAAAAAAGGCAGATGTGTTATGAAGTGATGTAACGATACCAGATCCGAACCCTGTGTAAACCAGCATTTCTGCAAGTCCCTGTATACCTACAGTTATTACGAGAGGGCAGAGGTCACAAGAAGTGCCCAGGTCAACGTTCTTCGGCACGTGTGCTGCCAAAGCGTCGGGGAAAGCTGTTGACTCATTTATAAGCTGGCACTAAAAAAGTTAAAATGACAGAACACAGAAGAAATGAGTTAACAATATCGATAATCTGCGAAATAATCCTCGGTCTGTACCACCGATAAATGTGTCTTTAATATTCCCTTGCCCTCCTATGTTATTCATTATTCTACCCACAGGTATAGAAAAAAACCTGCAGGAAACATATATAGCATACATGGAAGCTCGTGTGAGATTCTTTTGTTTTCCACTTTACAACCGGTGGTATGCTGGCATAAGAACTTTTCTTTTTTTAAACGAGGCGAGTGACACAGCTGTAACTATTGTTGTTCTTGTATACATTAAAGGTCGAAGCATTTTGACAAAAAATAGCAATTTACAGTTTATTAATACCCAAAAGTGTTAATGAAATATTTGATTGAAATGTCCCCTTGTATTTACGCAGATATCAAACTGGTAATTGAAGATGTTAATTAAGCCAGCATATAAGTTTAAAACTGAGTTGTCTTTCATTTCACCAGTGAAATGGATACTTGAAATTAACAGAATTTAGACACCACGGAGCCCACTCGTTTTCGAACAAGCTTGAACGCCGACGACATGAATTTAGTCTCATTTGGTCATGTGCATCATAAATCTCAGTCAACACTTTTCCTATGCACGTTCTGGGCACTGAGCTGGCAGTTTAGTGATTAGGAAGACCAAGGAGGGTAGCTCTACCCTCCTCGGGGAGACGGAGTACCGGTAATAACTTGGCTTAGCCACAGAATTTACAAGTGGCCCAGAGACTACAGTTCTGTCAGCTGTATTGCTTATGGGGTTGTTTTTTTCTGTGCATAATAGAAGAGTATCATTAAAAGAAATATGTTTGGTTATAGTTAAATCAAGAGTATAGAAGAAAAAGAAGAGTCTGAATTTTAAAAAAAAAATAGTATTTGAATTTTTAGAAAATAATAGAAACCAGACTTGTAGTAGCAGGTTCATGAACGTTACAAAAGGGTTAAGCTTGTCCCAAGGAATGTACCTGCCATGCCAGAAACGCCGCCCCCATTGCAGAGCTACAATGCCGAAAACACCTGCAGGAAGTTCAGTGGGATCACACCAATATATCGAAACATTTTCATTCTGTCCACGTAGCCTGACGTAGTACAATGTAGATCATTTGTAACACACATTTTCAAATAATAACCAGATGGTTGTTAGTCAGATTTTCATTCGTTGATACGTTCTTATTTATCTTGTTTTACTTTGTCTTTTCGTTGGTTCCGTTATATCATCATCATCATCATCATCATCATCATCATCATCATCATCATCATCATCATCATCATCATCATCATCATCATCATCATCATCATCATCATCATCATCATCATCATCATCATCACCACAAACGTTGGGCAATACATATTGTTGCAATGGTCAATACAAATGCTGCGTTCTTATTTATCTTGTCTTACTTTGTCTTTTCGTTGGTTCCGTCATATAACTATCGTCATCAATATCATCATCATCATCATTGGTCAATACATATTGTTGCAATGGTCAATACAAATGCAATTTTGGTTGAAATATGCTCCTTGAATTGATCATTTTAAGCACAAATACTGGTTTGAAATCATTTTATGCGTTGTCTTTGAAAAAAGTAATAATCTACTTTTATCATCAATATATTGTAAGCTCATACAAAAAAAATTGCACACATTTCAATTGACTGTATAATAATATTCCATGCCTTCAAAGAAAATTACAAAACATTTCGAATGTGTATACCTTTGCTCAGCTGACTGACTTTATGGAGTATGGGTCGTCCCTTGGCCGTCTGTTGTTGGTCACAATTTCATATTCTCAAGTTCTAAAATTTGGATGGCGGGTTTTGCGTCAAAGTTGGTGGTACGTATTTCGACCGGGTCTCTCTTACAAACGCGTTTAAGACGTCATGCTTCATTCTTTTTTATTTTTGTTATATCTGTGTGGCAACACTGACATATTGTTTTTCTTTCTTTGTTTCATTCTTTCTTTTCTTCTCTCTTTCCCTCCTTCTTCTCTCTCTCTCTCTCTCTCTCTCTCTCTCTCTCTCTCTCTCTCTCTCTCTCTCTTTCTCTCCAGGCAAATCTGTCCGACATTTTACTTGAAAAATATTTTACATAGAAACTCCTAACGTGTCACAAGTATACTTCTACAGATGAAGCCTTGCTTTTTTATCATGAGAGGTCATGCTTTTTAAAATTATGCAAATGAGGGCTAATTAAAGTTTTAATCTTCAATATCTTATATACCGAACTAGATGTGCTTCCGAGTGTATAGGAGTTCCATTATAGCAAGGCAAAGGTCATCTCAAATGTCAGACAGGCTTCTACAATTTTTTCTAGAATCACTTGTCCATTGGACAAGTACATCTTATTTTTCACTTGTTCCTCTAACAGAGATTTTGTATTACAAAACACGCACACACACACACACCCACCCACCCACCCACCCACACACACACACACACACACACACACACACACACACACACACACACACACTAAATCACCTGCCGGGAGGCTTGTGTCAATCAGTACTGAATAACTATACGTCCCATATTCAAATATTTCTGGAAATAGTTTAAGCTACAAATATATTTATTTGTAAAGAACAACAGATTGCCAATGTTTGTTGACACCTTCAGCGCTTCCCCGCGCTAAACCTTTAGCCCAGCCCCATGCTACACCAGCTAACTTGTTCGAGTTTCCCACTGGTTCAGTCAGTATTCCAGGCAATGGGGCCCTAACAAATTATAATTTCCGATCAAAAATTTGGTTGTCCACTGGACAAGTGATGTTCAGAAGTGTCACTTGTCCGACCTAGATATCCACTTGTCCGGGATAACAGGATCATAGGAATTGTAGAAGCCTGCAAGTTCATGTCAAAGTCAAAGGTCATGTCAAGGTCAAAGGCAATTTTAGGTCAAAATGTCATTTTCAAGGTCAACGTTCACTTCAGGCAGAGGTCAACTCAAGGTCAAAGGTTATTTCAAGATCAAAGGCCACCTTCGATGCTGTCTTTCTTCTTCCTATAACTTGGTCAATTTTTATCCAATTTTGATCATGTTGTGCTCAAATTGTAGCTGTTGTAACACTCCACATTTTGTAATCTACATGTGACCTCTAAAGGTCAAAGGTCAACGTCATTTGGACCTTTGAAAGTTTCATCCAGCCATAACTCGGCCAATTTCAATCAAACTATAATCATGTTGCACTCAAATTGTAGATATTGCAACACTGCCCATTTTTGTAAGAACATGTAACGTCTCAAGGGCAAAGTTCAAGGTCATTTGGTTTGATTTGGTTCATGTTGGGCGTAAATGGTTGGTATTGTATCACTGTACATTTTTGCCATTTTCATGTGACCTGTAAAGGTCAAAGATCAAGCTCATCTGGACTTTGAAATTTTCATCCAGCCATAAGCTTAATGGAATGTGAAGTGCCAAAGGACAAAAGTTGTAGCGTTTAATATTTACAACTTTTGAAGGCGCACAGACAGATTTACTTTGAAGCAAATCTTCTTTTCTAGTTTTTTTGTTTGTTTGTTTGTTTTTGATCAACTTCTCTTCCTTCATTTTGTGAGCAGTTGGTAATGTGCGTGGTGGCGGTCTTTCATGAGCACCAAGTTGAGAATACGCATGAGTGATCTTGGCCCTAATACCCAAACGTACAGAGCCACTCTAATTTCTGCAAACTAGCTAAACATAGCATTATCATAGTCCTCTGGTTCCAAATCATTTTGAAAGGGGAAAATTATGAACTTCTTTCGTTTGGTTAAACGTATTCATTGCGGACGAGAAGCTATTACCAATAACACGTGTGACTCCAGTATGAACATCGTTCTTTCTACTGTCTGGATGTTGCAAGATGAATGGCAGTCACATACATAATATGCATACAACGAAAATTACTGACAGCGCCAAGACGTGTTTCGATAGAACATCAGCATGAATGTAACAACGTATTTCTTATGATTTACTGTGTGTCGATGTCAAACAAGGTACAATAAGATCATGAATTATATTATGCCAGTTTTAAGCTTCCAATTCTTAAAAAAAAAATGTTTTTGACCATTTTATCACTTTATAAGGTTCACCTCGGAAACGGGTCGCGGTATCACATGAAACAGCTGTAAGAAAAGGAAAGAAAGCAAGAAAGAAGAGGAACAAGCAAAGAAACATAGAAACAAATAAGCATGTTAATATGTTAACAAGCAAAAGGAAAAAGGGAAAAGAAAAAAAAATGTCAAAAATCCATTTTAAGCCGATAGTAGTTTACAGTTGTAAATGGTAACCGTGTACTGTTTGCAAAGTACAATTGACAGGGAAATTGTGGCTACAAGAAATTTGATGGCAATAAAATTGAGCACCATCGGGTGTTTTTTGCCTAATAAAGAAATTACCTTTAGACCTTAATCATCCGTTCAGGTAACAATCTTTACGATTCTGTTGTACAGTGTCATTTATGCAGCTGTCAGCCTCCAGGTCATGTCTCGGACGCTTCTGATGGTGCAGGTCAGAATTCTGTTAATCTTTTCATCGCCTCAGAGCACAATTAAAACCGCTCATGGGCCCAATGGGGTGTTTCAAACCTTGTTCAAAAGAATCAAACTTTTAAAGCAATGTTAACTGTTGAATTCCCATGCGTCTACATCGTAGCAATTATAATGACTTACCCACACTGATTTACCCGTACATATGTATATATAATCTGGAAGTATAAGGATTCCTAATCACGGCGTTTGTGCCACAATTATAAAAAGAGAACAAAAGGCATAAAAACACTAAAAACCAATAAAAACCGCGCCTTCTAAAAAGGAGAGAATAGTAATAATAAAAGGGGGGGGGACTTTTCCTTTCATTTCCTTTACAAATGTTGCATATTATTTTATACCCGTCTTAGACACAACGAAAATGCTCATTTGCACTCAAAAATAAAGCTGTTAAAAAGGTAATCTCACGTGTCAACCAAAAATCCCTCGTCCTTATATGTTATTGCATTTGGAAAAAAATATGATTCTTTTTGTTGTCACTATAGATGTCCGCTTTTAACTCTCAACAATTATACCATGGTTGCAAAAACATTTGACAGCTTCCATTCTCAACTGTAGAATGGCGTGCTTACTTTTTCTTCTAACTGACGAAAATGTAACAACCTATTGTGATTTCGCTGTTTGTTCATTGTAAGTAAGTACCCTTCACCTTGAATTGTATTTAATGTGTGAAGGTTAGCAAGGAGCTCAGCATATAGATAACATATGTTGAGCTCCTTGCACACCCTTTTCAAAGACAGAACTTATAAGCGCCACCACACACTTTATAGAAGAAAATGATAGATGGACTGTCACCGGATATAAATTAATGAACCAACTACACAACCAAGTCACCAATAGTCAGACGCTGAGCAAAATATGCAGAGGAGAATTTTTGCACGTACTTCAATACTTTAAAAGATGGATGACCTTGTTCATAAAAGGACACTCTTTACTCTCGAGACAGTCCAAGGCCCTTCCTCTCGTCTGAACCAAAATGGGGAGGTTGACGGGGCTGCTTGTACTGATGGTTGCTGTTACAGTGGCAGCCGGTGTTTACCATTCCCGGGGTGACTACGACGGTAAGATTAAACTTTACATATGTTGCCGTTGACATTTAGATTCTTGACACATCTAAAATGTTAAGTATGTAAATGTCTCCTCGAAATTGCGATGGCCGCTATAGGTACAAGTATTATTGTTCTTATTTCCAAATTATGTGAAGTTGCGCAATATCAAATGTTATTTGGGAAAGTCCTTTAAATTTTTCTTTGACGTTCTATTAAGACAAAGTGGATATAAATTCTAGGTTAGCAATGGGATTTAACAGTTAGTGGCCAAAATTCAAAATTTTCTAAGAAAGACCGACACAAACCTGAAATCTTGTTTAATTTCGGCACGAAAATAGGAATTTTTTTTGGAAAGTTTTAGCAGTCATTTGCTACTTTTACTAGCCATTTTGAAATTTTAGTAACATTTGGGTATTTTGGCCACTGCAAACGCTAACATGGAGTTCAATTATTTCTGTTGGGACATTACTTGTTACATCGATATCTGACCTGGGGATAATAGTTTCCGTCGAGCTCGGAATGTTTTCTATGTTTTGTGAAGATGTGCATAAAATCACTTTAGTATTCGGACTTCTAAATGCATATAAACATTTCAAGAATCATTGCCGACCTTCGGCTAAAATTGACAAGGCGTTTGAAAAATGGACTTTGGCAACTATGTTGGATACCTTTATGTATGTAATATTTGTTTTTACAATTTTTATACTAAAAAAACTAATGCATATTTAGACGAGGATGGTTTAGGATCATAATAATGTATGAAAATAACGCAAATTGGTGGTCCAAAAGGTTATGTGCTGAGTATATACTTTTGAGCTACTTAGCCTTTGTATGACTATTTCTGCTACAGATATACGCAGAAAATGCTAATTGGTTCGCATGATTTTCAAATATTTGTTTTAAAAAAGCTAAATAAAAAAAAGCAAAAAAACCCCCCAAGTTGGTTCGTAAAGGTATATTTAACAAATCATTGCAGTCGAAAAAGTGTTTTGATAGTTCTGACTATTACATGTATCCGTGGAACTATCGAAGATGTTGTACATGTTATATGGAAAAGCTCCCTATCACATGGTGGTGCTTAACAATTGACTGCCAGGTTTCGGTTTGGTCAACAACTTTTTTCGGCCGTTACGGCCGAAACGAGCCGAGAAAAGCTGTTCGCATAGACCATTCTGATAGTCTCTGCAAAAGCATGCTGGTACTTGAATGAAAGCTTGGTTTACGAAGATCATTAATTTACTATCGTTATGTCAATTCAGAGCACATCTACTTCGGTCAAAATTGGTAATGAGAGAGCGGTCTTGTTCCTCACAGGAAGACCATATGGTGGTTAAATCTTTTAAAGCACTTTACACTCTGCCTACTGACTACAATCGGGGGGAAATCATAATGGTCACTTTGACACTTTATTGTTCTAATCTATTGCGTGTAATTGCAGATGAATGTGATGAAGGAGATGGCTTTTATTATAAGGACGAATGGAACTTTGTTCACTGCCACTTTGGACGTGCTGAGACTATCAAATGTGGACCTGGTAGCAAGAATCGGGACCCAGACGACTATACACGTGCACAGAAACTCGGATTCGGTTCTTTTTGCACGGAGATCGGTTGAGAACCGAGTTTGCATGAATTTTCCGCTGAAACTTCTATTTCACGAAAAACAATGCAAGTGTATCTTTGGAGATATAGTTGAACTTCCTTATACTGGATAGGACGAATATGATATCTCACATACAAATTATACAATGTAAATAAATGATGATATGACATAGCACGGGACACCAATAGGAGTGAATGTATACCACATGGAATACTTGTGCCGGGGAAAAAAAGCGCACGAGAGAGTGTGACTAGACAAGTAGGCGCTCGCATAGAAGGGTAACACATGGAATCTAGATTGCAGCTTGTCGATTCACAAAATAACACAAGGTTCCATTTTATAAACTGACATAAATTGGTATGATAATACACATATGAAATTATCCGTTTTTTATGGCCAATTTAACTCATTAAATTTGTGTATACGTCTACTGCTTGCGCAAGCGTCCTCTCCACGCCCGAACTTGATCCGGGTGCTTTGCGATCCAGCCTGTCAAGAACTCTTTGTTAACTCAAAATGTTAACGAATATGGTTTGCATTGGGTTGCATTTTGTGCTCAAAACCTGAACCAGAAATGGGTGTATCTATTATGTAGGACTTCCTGTCTAAAGTAAATGATTCCTGTTACCATCTTGTGGCACTATCAACCCAGGTTAATCAGCGAAGTCCTCGCGTTTTGTAAGAAAGTTCTGTATAAAATAAATGTTTGACAATTGTTATATCTGTAGGCCATTCATCACTGCGCGTGAACATCTGAGAGTCGCGCAAAATTTCATGTTAATCACTACCACATAAGAACATGCGAATTTGCAAGGGGACTAATCGTAGGTATGCATATACGAAGTTGACATTAGTGTCAATATATGCATGATACACGAATGGCTTTTACGCACAAAATATTTGTTTTGCAAGAGAATATTGTATTAAATTTGATAAAGTTTTTTTTCGTGTTTTGTTTTGTTTTGTTTTTAATTCCAATGTCAGGCGGTACGTGCCAGCTAATGTCAATCGTTCGTATACGGCGTCGTAAACAACAGTCATATATAAGGATGCCTGATTATTTGTATATATTTTGGACGCATCGTGGAATTTTCCCCGTTCCGTTGGAGCCCCTGCTGTAAAGGGGAAGCTTTCCTAATAAATTATTATTATTATTATTATTATTATTATTATTATTATTATTATTATTATTATTATTATTATTATTATTATTATTATTATTATTATTATTATTATTATTATCATTATCATTATGATTATCATTATCATCATCATCATCATCATTGTTACTATTATTTTTATTATTATAAAGTTTGATACCTGGCTTCCTGTACTTATCGGAACATTTCATTCGTTTACCACTCTGACCATTCAAAATAGTCCGGATGTAAAATGTCTGCGGTCTCGCTTTTGGTCCTAATTTTCATGTCAACAGAAACCTTATAAATAAGAATTGTTGATAAGACTTATCAGCATACTCTACCGCGGTTTTGTACTGATTAAGAACGCCACAGAATCCTATAGATTGGTAAAGCTGTTGATATGATGAAGTATAATCGCAAAGTATTCGAGTATTGTGCCTCACATTTATATGTTCATCCAGATTGGTGTTATATAAGTTTCATATGATTATTTGAATAAAACAAACAAAAATGTTGGAAGCATGATGAACTTCTGCTACAATGCGCTACGTACTGACGCGTTCTTACGAATGTGCAAAGTACGTACATAAACAATACGTTCTTACGAATGTGCAAAGTACGTACATAAACAATACGGTGGCTTTTGACCTTCAATGATCCCCTTGAAGCATAGAACCAGTCGCAGTTCCCTTGAGTTAAGTTAGACAGGCCTATCTGTATATCAAGGCTAAACATGCCATATGATACCAATATAAAAAATAACAAAAGCAGACTATGCTGGGCTTGTGCCCAAATGTGTTTTCTATTGTATGCTGTCCTGCCTGATAAGTTCCGCGTTTTTAAGATTCACTATATTATAAAGAGAGGGGGTTATAGCGAGAGGCTTAAAAGAAAAACAGTCAAATATTTGTGTTCTGGAAAGACCCCCTAAAGTGACTGGTTGACTGGCAAAATTGCAGTCGGCATAAGTGACATTATCTATAAAGTTAAAGACCAGGGGCCTGTGTGTCTAAGCCACAAATGCACAAACATTGCTCCTAGGGAGTTGCTGGGACTGCGTGATGCTATTTACAAAATAAGAAGCAACAGAATAGTTTTGTAACGATACCTCCTGCATATCTTGTAAAGAACAAAGTACTCAAAGGTTTACATTGTTCAGACCTAAATGAAAATTATAATAAGTTTATTGATGAGTTTACTATGGTCCTGCAAAAGATAAAGAAATCTAAAAGTGAGGCAAAAATAGCCGGCGATTTCACCATTGATTTATTGAAAATTCATGAAAAAAATATTTTTGGTCTCCTTTTTTGATACAATTACATCACTGAGCTTTTATCCCGAATTACTTTACCTATCAGGTTGTCACAGCAACGATGTACTATAATAGACAATTTCTGTATAAAACTGTTTAATTCTAATATGGCCTCATCTAATTTCAGGATAATAACCACTCGAATCTCGGATCATTTTCCTCATTTTGTTTGTTTAGATATTCTTAAACTTAAACACAGTAACTAAATATATTCAGACTTGTGATCGACATCCTGGTTATAAATCATTTAAAAAAAATTCTATGAAGCTCAGCTACATAATTGATACATCAATCCTGATCTCCACACTGACTCTAATGACTCCTATTTGGTCATTCTTCCAACCATTGTTACCGCTATAAATAACCATTTTCCAGTTAAAACCGTGGAATATAAAAACCACAAACACAAGTCCATTGATAACTCAGGGCATTTTTCATTCTATTGTTGATCGTGATCGGTTATATAATTATTTTAAAAAGACTCCCACTTGATGCTCAGGAATATGAACAGAGATTCATAAATTTTAATACACACGGCAGAATTCTAAAAAAAACCCCAACTGCTGCCAAAATAGAATGTCTAAAGTCGTGCTTTGATAAATATAAAAATGATATAAAAAAATGATTAACTATAAATAATATACTGAATAGACTTAAAAAGAAAAGTTGTTTTCCGAATTCTTAAAAAAATGATGAGATCATAACCAATAAAGTGCTCTGTAAATTACGTCATTACGGTATCAAAGAATTGACCCGAAAAATTTTCCAGAGTAATTTTACAAATACAAAACAATACGTAATTTTTTATGATAAAAAAATCCGTGCTTTTAAATATTCAAACTGGTGTCTCTCAAGGGTCTATTTTGGGTCATTTACTCTTCTAATTTATAAAATTGATATAATAGCAGCTTCGTCCGTTTTCAAATTCATAGTATATACTGATAAAACACATCCTAACAAATGAGTCTAATAATTACTTACCTCTCTTGCACCGATTTGTTTTTGTTGTTGTTGTTCAAAATTTTTACTTGGGTCTATCAATTTTTTAGTGATTATATTCTCTGCAGTAAACGTGATTCCATTTCACAGGAGAGATGGTGGATGTAAACCACAATACACCAATCTCAAGTCTGGGATGTATCGGATCCTTCACACCTGAAGAGTGGAGTTTGGCGTGTTTGTCATTACGAAAATCGAATTTCTAGTTTGTTTGGTGTGGGGGTGGGGGTGGGGGTACTCTTGGAGTTTGAACTTGAACTCCTTTTGGCCGTACTGAGGTTTCTGGCCATTGTTCCTTAAACTGGTTGTATTCTATAAACGTGACCCGTTCCGTTACCAAAGCTTTTTGACGGCGCGTTAGAGACTATTGCGCGTGTGGAATTTCGAAATAATATCCCTGAGAATAGCATCTGCTTGGGTGAACATGTGATTTTTTCTGTTTTAAAAAACATTTGCAAGCACACACATATGAACCTAGCATATATATATATGTACATGTATAATATATATATATATATATATATATATATATATATATATATATATATATATATATATATATATATATATATATATATATATGTATGATAACAAACAAAAAGAGCAATATTTATGTTATCACTGGCTTCATAGAGACTATTGCGCGTGTGGAATTTCGAAATAATATCCCTGAGAATAGCATCTGCTTGGGTGAACATGTGATTTTTTCTGTTTTAAAAAACATTTGCAAGCACACACATATGAACCTTACATATATATATATGTACATGTATATATATATATATATATATATATATATATATATATATATATATATATATATATATATATATATATATATATATATATATATATATATATATATATATATATATGTATGATAACAAACAAAAAGAGCAATATTTATGTTATCACTGGCTTCATAGAGACTATTGCGCGTGTGGAATTTCGAAATAATATCCCTGAGAATAGCATCTGCTTGGGTGAACATGTGATTTTTTCTGTTTTAAAAAACATTTGCAAGCACACACATATGTTCCTAGCATATATATATATGTACATGTATAAATATATATATATATATATATATATATATATATATATATATATATATATATATATATATATATATATATATATATGTGTGTATGATAACAAACAAAAAGAGCAATATTTATGTTATCACTGGCTTCATAGAGACTATTGCGCGTGTGGAATTTCGAAATAATATCCCTGAGAATAGCATCTGCTTGGGTGAATATGATGATTTTTTCGGTTTTAAAAAACATTTGCAAGCACACACATATGTTCCTAGCATATATATATATGTACATGTATAAATATATATATATATATATATATATATATATATATATATATATATATATATATGTGTGTGTGTGTGTGTGTGTGTGTGTGATAGCAAACAAAAAAGAGCAATATTTATGTTACCACTGGCTTCATAGAACAGTCACTATTTTGAAAACATTGCATGCACAAGTTGATTAACTCCGTAAAAGATTAAAGTTCTCCCGCGCCAAGTTCTTTATATTTTATGAAACGTGAAGGACTTGAATTGTTATAGCATTTTGTGAAGAAAACTTGCCTTTGCGATGATGCAATATATACTTTATTTACCTTATTATCGTGCTGAATTTCGTCTCTTTTGGTGGCCACAGTTTGACCACCGGAGTCTGTGACGTCACGGAAGGAAGCTCCTACACCAACTCCGACTGCAAACATGGACTCGCAGCAGTAAGTGTCAGTGTACTCATGGTTCATCGGATTAAAATGGGGATGCAAACAGGAAACTGTCCTCGCTTGTGCAGCCTGAACTCAACCACCATGGTTAATCGATATTGGAAGGGACACGGGCTACGACACAGCCGGTCTTTACCGGTGCAACTGAGAATGTTCGAGTCTGTGCCCAGCACTGAGCATGCCGTAGCTACAACGGAAGTTGACCAAAACAGTTCAAAATAGGTGCTCGCAAAGTTAAGACTGGTGAGGGATGCTTTTCAAAAGTCATTTTGCAAAAATTCCCACAGAAGTGACTGGTTGAAGTTTAGGTCTGAGTACTGCCAGATTACAGCCCATAATAAAAAGGCAGGCCGTTAATTCTATCACTGATTTGGTTTAAACATATTTAATTTGAAAAAACCAATTGGCCAACAGGCACAATGCCCATATGAAGGCCTCTTGTATATAAATTAACAAAACAACAAAAGTGGACAACATCTAGATAACAAATAGAGAACGCACAGGAAATAACAAATACGGTGGGGAAGGAGGAGAGACTAAGGAAATGGGTGGGCGTTATTCCCGTAAATACATGGATATATATAATCGGAAATAACATTAAATAGAATATATGTGACTTACCTCTGTAAAATATTTGCCTTGTTTCTCATTATGTGGCTCATTGTGATGGCACAGCTGCAACCCGGTGCTAGGACAACTAAACGATGAATCTTCCAGTGGTTCTAATATATTTGTGAACTGCTTAGAATATATCCCGATTTCCAGAATTTATTTTTTTGGACAGTCCAAAAAGTAAGGTGTTTAAATTGAAGTCTGCAAGGGGAATTATTTCGTCTCTCGCCATAATGTATTTGTTGCATTGGAAAAAATAAGGAAAACTATTATCTGCCAAGGTACCACAGGAACGAAGTGGTGATTCAATTAAATTAACCCAGTACAAATTTTTGTTCAGCTGGACACAGCCCATTTTCAGTCTAGTGTGAATAATAGCTTTTCTTCGTTCTCCAAAATAAAACATTTCATTACATTTCGCCTTTGATTTATTTAATTTCTTCTTAAATTCACCTAAATCTTCAGACTTTTTAACTGATTGTGGAAGATGGTTCCATTCGCGCATTGTGGCAGGGAAAAAAACTAGAAAAGGTATTTGTACGAGCATAAATTGACCTATTATCTTGCCTTGACCTGATATTATATCTAGTTCGTTCTTCAACAGCATGTGGAATTAAATTGTATAAATAGGAGGTAGCCAGTCCAATAACTAGTTTGTACATAAGTATGACTTTGTGTTTTGACGTCGTTCAGAAAGTGGCTCCCACTCCGTTTCAGCATATATTTTACCATCGCTAGTATGGCTTAAAGTCTCCGTAACAACTCTGGCTGCACCCAGCTGAACACTTTCAAGAAGGTCCCTGTCTGACTATGTGCAGCCATCCCAAACTACATCGGCATATTCTAAGCAGGGTCCAACAAAAGAGAGAGTAGAAGGATTCAAGTGCACGTCTATTAAGTTTGTACTGTAGACATTTCAAAATATCTATCACTTTCCTTGATTTAGCTACAATATAATCTATGTGCACCAGCCAGCTGAGATCTGAAGACAATATAACACCAAGATGTTTGTGTTGTACAACACCGTCAATATATATATATATATATATATATATATATATATATATATATATATATATATATATATATATATATATATATATATATATATATATATATATATGTATGTATGTATGTATGTATGTATATATTTGTGAAAATGCTAGATCAGGGTGATCAGTACGCTTTTCTTTTTACTAAATAAAAGTGTTTTGGTTTTGGTAGGATTAGTTTGACCAGTGTGCAACTGATGTAAGGTCTTGGTTTAGTGTGACCGCACTTTCAACTGAGTCGTCAATTTGAATATAAAGGGTGGTGTCATCAGCATCAAGTCTTATTTAATGCTGCACAATGTCTGTTGTGTCGTTCACGTAACTAAGGAATAATAGTGGGCTTAATACGGGCCCCTGTGCGACACCTGCTTCAAAATTATCCCTTTCAGAGGATTTCCCTTGAACACTGACACGTTGAGAGCGATCTTGAAGATGACTCTCAACTCACTGAAGTAAAGGACCTCAGATTCCCGCCTTCTTCATTTTATAAATCAAACCTGGAAGATATACTTCATCAAATGTCTAAGTTACATTGCAAAATATTACACGAACTTCTTTTTGTAAATCAACGGCTTTACAAAACTAATGATGCAGATACACAAGCTGATTTACGGTTCCATTACCTGGCATGAAAAACCGCTTTTCTAATAGGGAGTAATCGTCTCTTAAAAATTAATATGTGCTTGAAGAGGGCACGTTTAAAGACTTTGCCGACACAACTTAGAAGTGAGATGGGCGTAAACCTACTACAAAGTTCCAGTTTTCCACCTTTTGGAATGGGAGATACACTAGCTTTTTTCCATTCTACAATCGGTGATTTGCTGTCTTGTTTGCAATAATTGTCGTCTTTCAGTGACGTCTACCCTGCTTTTGCCGTACAGTGATTTATTTTGTCCTATTTTTTTATGCAAAAGGGATTCATATAGGGCTACACCGTTGTTCCAGTTTTTTTTTCTCTTTTTTCTTTAATATGTTTAAACCAAGAAGGCAGGCCTTCTTGCGCGGTTGCCAATGCCGGCGGTAAACGCTGCACGCTAAGACGGGCAAAACAGTAGCATCTCCCGCTGTGTGGCTTATGTGTACTCAAGCTGTGGTCAAGTGCTTATATTTACATTCGGCACTTTTCTTACCATTGACAGAATAGGAGAAGAAATGTCGTTCAATTTTCGATGAATACATTGCTTGACAACATAGGAACTACTTTCCCCTGGCGGACAATGGTGGCAATTACTATGTACACAAAACCCGGAATCCATATTCAGTGCTCGAAATTAATAAAAGCGTGCTACTGCCATTCAGTTTATGAATGATTCTGGATTTGAAGCCAGACATATCAGGTTCATGTCTGGCCATCGCAGTGAATTTTCCTTGCGATCCTACAACAGGGCATGTTCCACTGCACCGAAAAAAAATCTCAGCGAAGCCATGTCTAGATTAACCAAAGGCAATGATTCTGATGACCCCCAAACTTGCGTTTCCGCCACGTCCACCACTGTCGCCAGTGACAGTTCAAATGCGCCCATCCTTCCTCTTATTCCAACATCTCTTTGTCCCAGCACCAGTAATGTCTCGCTCACAAACCAAACATTGTCATCCGGTATGATTTCCAGCTCAACTTCCACAATTGTACGTTTAATCTTACCATTTTGGCAACCGCGCAAGATGGCTTGCGGTAAACTTCAACCAGTCACTTACATAGGATTTTTCGCATTATGACTTTTGAAAAGCATTCCTTGCCAGTCTTAACTTCCCAAGCGCAAGCTTTGGTGATCTTCCGTGGCAACTACCACATGGTCAGCGCTGTGCACAGATTCAATCCCACTTGCACCGGCAAAGACCGGCTTTGTCTTAGCCCGTCCGTGGCTCCTTCCAGTAAGGCCGAATTTCACTGATCTTCTCCTTTCCTAACCCTATATCTCCCCTTCGTCCTCATTAAGGTTCTATTTGGAAAAAGAACGGCTAGTACTGAGATCAAGCTCATTCCCTGCGTTGCTACCGCTCATGCTTTCTCAATTGCTATCCGCCATCATATCACAGACTCCCTTCGTGACGTCACGCCCCAGAGTCCGCTTGATGGCCAAAAAGGCGTGAACTTGTCAATTTCGGGCCCGTCATGGGCAACAAAATTCCTTTGAAAGTAAAGTTCTTTTCCTCTGCGAATATGGCAAACTTTTGTCACAGAAGTGCCGTAATACTCCAAGTCCTTCACTTTGAACAAAAACAAAAAACAAAAACAAAAAACAAAAACAAAAAGCAAACAAACAAACAAACACCCCCCCAAAAGCAAACAAACAAACAAACAAACAAACAAACAAAAATCTTTTGGCGTCAGGGAGCCAAGGTGTCTGTGAATACCAAGAACATTGAACACAAGCATCAAAGTTCAGTATGCACGTAAATTTAACATTAGAAGCAAACTTTACTCTTCATTAAAATTTCTTTTTTTTTTTCTCGCCAGTATATACTTTCGTGTGTTTCAAATACATAATCCGTGTTTTTAGGCATAATCATGACCAAAGGCTTCATCTTAAAGCTTACGTTTTTCATGCGCATTTTGGTCATTTTTATGCCCCAAGCAAGTACTGTTTTGCAAATAAATATGGAATTTTGACTACGTGCAGTCAATGTGGCCCTCAGCAGAATTCATAACTAATAATTTTACGTTCACAATACCCCATTGTGTTGAAACATACCTAGTCATACATTTATCTTATGCACTTTTGATAATACCTGCGATTTGTAACTGGTAATTGTCATGAATGGCACGATACATATCACATAAAAAGACATCGACAGAGCCTGCGCTGCATCTGGTGTCTCATACCACAGTTTTTGATAAACCGGGCATGCAAGGGTGCAGCAGCCAAAAAATTGAGTACGTGAGGAAAATTTAGTCGGGTCCTTTCAGTTATCCGGTGAACCTGAGGCATTAAAAAATACTAGCTAGAATATTACACTTTGCTCCGGTTATTTTCTTTTTTCAATTAACTAATTAGTTTGGGTATTTCTGAAAAACGAATTTTTGATCGGATTAGCATCAAAATTTGAACACAAAACACTGCAGTCGTGCGTGTCACCAACACTTAACAGTTGCTGTCAATTTATATAAGTTATTCAGTGGTTAGCCCTCTGACACACTCCACAAACATTTTTCAGAATAGAGATGTATTCTCAGCCTCGGGTTGTACACACGACACGCTTGCCTTCCACTCCGCGCCTATTTTTGTTTTTGTTTTTTTTTCTTTTTTGTTTGTTTGTTTGTTTGTTTTGTTTTTGTTTTTGTTTTTGTTTGGTTTTTTTGTTTTTGTTTTTTTGTTTTTGTTTTGTTCTGTTTTGTTTTTGGTTTGCTGAAGCCGCATAATGATTAGGGCCAATAATGTCTGTTATTTGGCGCGACTTATAATCCTGTAAGGCACGAAATCGATGAATCAGAGGTGTGTAACAGTTTTCTATGCATGCAAAAGGGTCAGTTGTACCTAAAAACTTTTGATGAATCACGTGCGAACGACAAACGGCATGATTTCAATTTAGCCCGTTGAATTACAGGCTGAAATATAATCAGATTGATCAATGCTGGTATGCTTTAAATTACAAATATGACTCAAATTTGGTATCGTCAAGTAACTCGATTTGCTCATTTTAAACTTTGCCCGTGTCACAGATGCTTGCCATGGTACAGCGCAATATAATGTTTTTTTGTGTGTGTTTTGTGTTTTTAAAGATTGCATTATTAAAGATTGCAATATCTTGTACTGTTGTATCCCCCCCCCAAAAAAAAAAGAAAAACACACACAGAAAAGGGAAAAAATAGAAAACGCAAAAAACAAATGAAAACACACACACACACACACACACACACACACACACACACACACACACACACACACACAAATAACAAACAAACAAACAAACAAACAAACAAACAAACCAAAACTACTTTAATGAATATGAAACAGCGATAAGAGCCTGGGTTAACCCCTGTGTATCACCTGTTTACCCTCCAGCTGCATTTCTTGAGGTCAGGTTGTTTTCTTTGCCATAATGCAATCAATGCGGACTTGGGTCTGTCGGCAATAACCCCGAGGACTTGATTTTAATGAGTGGTGCTTAGCATTGATGGTGTAAGTTGACGTAAAGGCGGTACAAAACGCTTAAAACTAGCAATGTAGCCACTGTCAAAGTAAAACAATATATTCTCAGAACTGCCTTGCAAGAACTGACCGAGAATAGAAAAGACCCTTCAGTTAAAGGATGGCTTAGGATGGCTTCTGGTTAACTTACATCTTACCAGATCCGTATAAATCACTTAGACATCTGTCAAATATTAGGGGTTATATATTTCGCCTTTTACAGATAATTTGCCAGACAATTTAACCCTTTATGTAAGCCAGTGTCTTTACATGGAAAAGGATTTAGCTGTGCCCAAAGTGCTGACGATTTGACAGCAGAATGAGAACTAGGGACCAAAGTTCAACATTGTTCAACTATGTTAAATAGTTACTGCACACAAAATCAACATCAGAAAAGGGTGTCAGGTTATTAAAATGGCATAGCGAAGAAACTCGCTACAAATGTTACGTTTGATAGTGTCAACATATGAATTATAAAGACACCCACAGCCTGGAGTTAACGTATCGAAACGGATTCTTTTATGTTGGGATAAAGTGATGGGATAAAACTA
>OZ026612.1:32871271-33006271 GCA_964020975.1 Hermodice carunculata
CAGTAGCAGGCAGGTTCAAGTCGTTTTATCTGAAGAACCTATTTGTCTTAACATCGACTTAAGGCAATGAAATCGCCAAGAGGTTTCTTAAATTCCGCTGATGTTGCTTTAAATTTCTCTCTGAACACGCCTAAATATGGGCCTAGTAGCTCATATTCATGAATATGCATTGTAAATTAAAAAACAAAATAAGCAAAATTTGTAGCCATGATAATTTCTAGATTAAAATGTACAGATAAATGAGACATGGTCTGGACCATTATATGAATTTTATTATTAGTATTATCCTTCCCCCGCAAAAAAGAAAGAAAGAAAACAACACGCACCGCTTTGTCACATTTACGGATGTACCGTAAAATTGCCGAAGGGAATGATTAGTTTTATACCTGATAGATACCTTTTACGTGCCTCACTTCATCAGTATATATTATCGCTTCGTATGATGTAGATTATAATAAGTCAGACGGCTACAGGAAATGCATGCAAAATGATATCAACTACGACGCTTTTATTTTTTTCATCTGTCCTGCTTATCGACAGAACAGTTGGACAATACAAATACAGAGGCAGATTCAACGGTAAGTATATAAGCAAAAGTGTCTAAATGTCAGTTTTTGTGATGTGTAATTGTGTATTTCACATTTCCATAGCGATTGCATATGTAACCAGTCGCATGATGCAAATACAGCAGGCATACCAGTGATCTTGTTGGACAACTATTTAAGTGATGGTCAATCTAGAATTAGAGAAGCAAGCTAAGTTAAACAGATTGACCCAAATGCTTTTCACAAACGAATTACAGACAAGCGAAATAATTTAAACCTCTGCAAAGTCTGTCTTACATTTTACGACTCTGTATTACCCTAAACTGCCCCTGTTAAGCCGACAGTTAAACGTGCCGCGAGGGGCGCCCAATGGGCCCATCCTGCCACAAGGAAAGATGTTGATTTGGGTCCTACCATCGTGGTAGGCCATTAAGTTGTCAGCAAAATTGTTCTTTTTCCAAGTACAGAATTTACGTGAAAACGTTATGACAGACAATATACATCCGAACTCTTTTTGGCGGTTTGAACAGAAAAGTGCCATTTATACATAAACTAAAATTTTGACGAATACAGTTAAGAGGCAGCCAAAATCATCAACATTTTCTACATTAGAACATAGTGTCCTATTTAATAGGACTCCTCCCCCTTGAAATTAGTACTTTCAAATTGTCGATTTTTCAAACCAAAATGCAAAGCTATATTGTTTGGCCACATGTTCAGACCCTAAAACCTTTGCATCTAATGTTTATCAAGCTTCTTATGCAAATATTTCCATAAATATTTAAGTTTAAAACATTTATTTGTAAGGAAAATGATCAACATTTTCATGTGTTAAAAAAAAAAACAACGTACATTGGCCCTCAGTCCCCTTCTCTTCCCCCCAAAAGCGTACTCTGTGTACTAATTTGAAAATGTTGACATTTTTGGCTGGCCCCTTAGCATGGAAATCCATCCGGTGATCTCTGAATGCAATCATATTGAAGCACAATCTATTCCATGTGCAGATATCTTACTGTGTATTACGTCCCCTGTTACAGTTCCTGCTATGGTTGTAGGCTCGTTAAGTGATAAAATACCAAATGTCAAATTGCTTTCAGTTTTGCATCTACTATAATGCACATCCAGAACAAATATCTATTTACTTTAAACGTTCGTGTGAAGAGATCCCTATTAATAATAGCAAGCAGAGGCGAGGCCGTGTTTCGTATCTAGGGCAGTCGTGACATATATTTGGTCAAGCAAGAAATAAACAGAACATTAAAAACCAAAGTAAACGACCATTTTTTTTTGTCATAAACTTTGTTGAATCATAAGTAAACATAACATCCCCTTTGCTAAAGGTGCCTTCTATTTCTGCAGATAAGTGTCATGAACCAGGCTTATTTTGGAATACACCATCCAGTTACGTTTTGTGCCTGCACGGATACCCCTACCTGATGCTATGCCCCCGAGGAACAAAGAATAAGCATCCAGATGCATTTGAAGATGGCGATATCCACACCTTTGCATCTTTCTGCTCCAAAAGAGTGTACAATGACATCGAAACGTATTTGATTAATGAAAACCTTCAGCAATCTCACGAGAAATTTGAAACAAAATCCGTGGAGATAAAGGATAAGGCAGACAAAAGTGACGTAGGGGATACAGTTGATGGAACTGGAAGAGATGTCAATAGCGCAGAGGAAGTCCAAAGTGTTGAACGTAAGCTTGCGAATATAAACACCGAGAAAAGTTTGGAACAGGAAGAAAATTCAAAGGAAAAAACAGGTGCCACGAGTTTGCATGACCAGAATTCTCACGAAAGAGACACAGATGTGTCAAATATCCAAAGAAAGTGGTGGAGTAGGGCAGACATGGAGTCCAGAGAGAAAGTGGAAAAAGTGTCTGAAGAAGTGTCTGCTCTTTCCAAAGAAAATAGGGAACCGGAGGATCCTTTAAGTGAACAAACAGATGCAGAAAAGGCGATAGAAAACTCAAAGGAATCCAATGAAGATCAAAGTGGAGCAGACGTTCCTGATGTTGACGAGGATCGGTCAGGCGATGTTGGAGAGATAAAGGAATCTAGGGAGGTACTCCGGTCTGTTGACATTGTACATCGTGCGCCAGCGCCTAAACGGCTGGTTGCGCCTCATGCCCCGCCCATATTTAAAAGTCCAGCTAGGATATCGGCACGACCAGCACATGCAGCTCCAATATCACATCGGCATGCCCCCATTCCAACCCACCCACCAACACTGGGGCGAAACCCGCCGGTGATTTGGCGCTCTGAAAGTTTTGAAGACTGGAATGATGACGTTCCTGACCAAGATTATTTCGAAAGTAACTTCAACAGTTTTGAGAAAGACGAGTACTCGAATCCTTTCTCATTCCCAGCCAACCACAAAAGAGGCCATGGCATCTCCAGATGGCCTGCTCAGACTTTTGATGATGGTTATGATGACCGAAACGAATGGCAGAAACCTGCATCGATGGAAAGTTACGGAAAACCTGACTTGGTCGATGTATCTGAGTACGCCTACGACGATTCTTATGAGTACAATTAATCACTGGATGATATTAAGAGCAAGCATGCGTGTATTATATGCCAAAGATAACCATAAAAATAGAATTTTCAAAGTATGTAATAGCACACGAAGGGGTCTGGCTGTACAAATAAAAGAGAAAACAAAAACGGCATATTTTGAAATCAAGGTACATACTTTCTGAAAAAATCAATATTCATTCCATATTTACCTAGAAGATTTTTTTTTATGTTGCAAGAAACACGAAGCACTTCGCCTGTGCAGTACTTTACCTTCAGATGCACATACGTGCGTGCACGTGTGCGTTATCTTTCGCATACCCACAATGCTAGACGGACATAAAATTGAACTTAGGAATCCAACAGACTGTATCACTCAATAACTTTATTGGTAATTCATGCACATGCATAAACTGTGAATGTTTTTGTACCAAGCCGAAGGATTGAATCATTAAATATCAATGAATGGACAATGCGTGAACTGAAGACAAGGGATACTTGTACCAGTTAGGGTCTCCTGCGGGGCAGAATGTTGGTGTCAGATTGATACCATAAATTCATGATTTTATGTATCGGTGATGGTATACCTTGATTTTTTTGGACGGATACAATTACAAAAACAAAGGAGAATCTACACAGCTTTAAATGAATGGTAATTTCGAGTGTGCAGAGTTAAGTTCAAACTATGAATCATTCTTGTTTTGCGATCATACACGTTCCAAGATCAGATGAACTGGCCGTTGTGTACAAACACTCGAACCATTTATTTTGTAGTCTCACCTGTGTTCGGCACATGATATCAGGATGCCGAACACATCATTTGTTTGGTGCAGCTTTTTGAATGCACATTGTATTACCGGACAATGATTGTGATTGTGACGGGTTTTTCCTGTATATTCTTTGCTTCACCAGCTGCGAGAATGCGCACGTATTATTCCCAAATATAACATACAGCTCGGGGATCACGCTTTTCTCTTCATTTCCTTTGTCGCATGCATCACACATCTGTGGAACGAAGTGTAGGAGTGTCAGCAGCGTCTGTAATATATCCCGACAGGTGACCATGCTCTGAAATATGTACGCAAGGAATGCTTGCTTCTGACGGGCATAGATTCGCAGTAAACAAAGTAAATGACTACGGAGTGAAATTTTATTGTGATGCCATACCTCATTTGGTATGCTGAGTTTAGATGAATAAAAAGGTCATCCGTTGTGTTTTATCTGTAAAAGGAAAAGATCCCTTGTTAGATAGCTGTATACATCCTTCAATTTTGGTAACTGGGCACCCATGCGTTCTGTACATAGCTATATCTATCAACAGGCCCAAAGGGTAGTTTTTCAAGAAGAAAACTTGATCATGGTAACAGGTCTGAATACAATATATTTACATTAGGTTTAACATGAAGCATTGCAGATGCAGGGAGGCTATTATATTAATTTGAGACAAACACATTGCGAGAAAATGTTCTAATTAAGACACCGCGATGTGTTTAACGACGCAAGGTAATTAACTGTGCCACTATCCTTTCGATCCAGGATACTGCCAGTTAACTCCACGGACATTTACTGTTACGTCACTTTTTTCGATTAGCATTTAAAAATACATTGCTTGATTCCTTTTCATGTTTTCTTCTGGTTCTTATGTCACTGAACAACGTAGATTTCATGTGTTTTGTCTATGTGCGTTTTTCGTTTAGTTTATTATTTATTTTCTTGTGCAGTGTTGTTCATTTAATTTCCGCCCGTGCTTGGGTGTCCTGTTTACTTACATTGATATTATTTAGTCTAGTACCATTTTACTCCCATACTTTTGGCTTCCGCTTTTTTATATTCTGTTCTTGAATCAAACTATATGTATTTACTGCACGTTTACATGTCTGTCTATTGTAGTTAGTTTTATCAAGGAGTCCATGCTGGGGAAGAGGTATGCACTCGTGTCTGTTCCAATGGGAAGTTTGTAAGCAAACTAGTTAAAGGACATGTTTCAAGCAGAAATGACCGATTACGTGACACACACACATATTTTGACAATAACAGCCTCCTGACAAGCACGTGCTTTGACAATAACAATGTCCCGAACAAGATTTCCTGAAGCAACAGACCTCTTAGCGAGGGGGGTGGGGGTGGGTGGGTGGGGGAGATCTCATTGACAGTAAAGTAATTCTGCAAAGAATCAACGTTTGAATGACGGTCCGAAAGTTAACCTCAAGGTGACTGTTTCTGAAAGTTATATACTTGCAGATTCTTAAGCACAATGATAAATTGGGATTGACTTTCGGTAAGGGGCTTGTCGTTGTAACGAGTCAGAAAACCACGTTATCAAAAAAGGAAATTTTGCAAAATGAAATCATATGTTTCATTCTTTCAATTTCACCAAACAAATATTGATTTATAACAAGTGCATTTATATTATCAGTTTGTGTGCCCCGCATGCAAGAACAGAACAGTCTTTATTTCAAACGATACCAATGATTTCAACTAGATATACAATGGAAACACAAAGACACAAAATAAATTTCACGCCTGACACACAGCCACAAACACGTCTCCCGAAATGCAGACAAGTGCCTAGAGACGCCTTGGTTTTATTGTGGTTATATGAGTCCCTTATTTTCAATACCGACTATAATATGTCAGCGTTGTCGGAGTTCCCTTTATAATTAACATTACGTAATTCGGGATAATGTAGTCTTGAGTAATGCCATTTATGTCACAAGCGTTATTCGATACAAGCATGCACATACCAGATCAAAAATGACGCCCATAACGATGCCTAATGATTCAGGAGAGGCAGTGTATTTCGTTGCGCTTTCAACGACTCGCCAAATGTTCTACATAAGAAAATATTTTGGCAGGGCGGCCCAAAACGGTCGTATAAATAGTTTCAGGTACTTTTTGTGCTAGAACATATTTCTTTCAATTGATGACTTATGTATTGATAAAAGTGTCGAAAATAAATATTGGATTAACTTGAAGGTCTCTAAAAGATTAATTGGGTATAACAGATGATAATTTTGGAGAAATTGCAAAAAAGTATGATGTATTTTTAATTAATGGATGAAAAATGTATTTAGGTCTTGGACCAGTAACCCCTCAAGGTCGGGTCAACTGATCCACAACTTTCGACAGAGTACTGAATACTGTTGCTGTCACAGTGTCTATTGGATGTTAATATTACAGGAGCAGAGCACCCAAAATTAAACCCCATCATAATTTTGGATAGGAAAAGACTTATCAACTGTGAGTTTTAGAAGCGCACTGCTACTCTAGAAATATTCTAAATCATTTGATAACTTTGTGTATTTTTGGAGACATATTTGGCGCGGGAAGGTCAATCATGGAGGTAAGGTACACAAATGCACCTGTAAAAAATCTAATCACATGACCCCCCCATTTTCTTGGTTTTAACTTGCTGCTGTCGGTGCTAACTTGAAGTAGAAGGCAAAGGAAATTGTGATTTAACGTTAAAATAAGAGAAATAAACCAGCGAGTGTCGCTATTTTAACACGTAAATGCATTAGGCCTAGGTTACCGGTCCGAGACCTTTAGCAGCAGGGGTCAGACATTTAAGCGTGGCTGTAAAAATTATATCAAGGGATGATATTCCCGAGCACTGTTTTACATGGTCATACATTTTTATGATAACGAGCAATGATGCGTGTTCAAGCCTGATTGTCGTTCACCTATTCTTTGCTCAGCTGATTTGTTGGCTGAGTGACTTAATGCTCGTCCGTCCATCCACAAATCACATTTTTAACTTAATCTCAAAATTCGATCGCCAGATCCACTTCAAATTTGGTGGATAATTACGTCAACGGGGTCACTACCAGGTTTTTTCAAGTGCTCACGGTGCTGTGAGCTTTTGAATTGGTGTGATTTTTTAGCAAGTTTTCCATAATCTTCACTGACACCACTTGGCCAATTTCTTCGGAATGGCATAGAGACACTTCTGGAAACCGGTAGAACTTAATTTGCTAACTAGATGGTACTTTAGTTGTTTTTTTTTTTATTTCTACGGATCTGTTTGTGTTTTAGTTATTCTCCACTTCTCAAGAATCCTTATTCCGATGATGCTGAAACTTCGTGGAAACGTACCTTGTGGAAGGGTCAAATATAATTGTGCACCAGGTACTGACACTCCGCATCCTTGTTTTCAACGAATTTTTCAGCAAGGATCATTTCCGGATATATTTCTATCGATTACCATTTAAGCCGATTTGCAATGGTAATTCACTTTTTAAACTTTTAAAAAAAATCTATGACAGATTCACTTTACGTTTGTTGGGGCTTTACCTTTGGGTAGGTCTCTACTCATTATAGTCTAAGGGTCACGCTCTCTTAAGTTTTGGATTTGTAAAAAAAGTGGGGGGGGGGGTGTTTTGTTTTGTTTTTGTTTTTTTTTTTTGGGGGGGGGGGTCAAAATCTGAAAGGAGTCGCCTACTCCGAAATAGATGTGAAATTGCATAGGCGCACTTCTGGAAATCCCTAAAGCTGAATTTGTTCACCAGGTGGTGCTGCAATGTTTCTCTGTTTGTCATGAATTTGTGTGCGTTTTCGATATTTTGGACTTTTCTCAAACTGTAATGTTTGGTTCCTTTCAAATTTGATGAGAATATGCCTAGACTCAATCTCCCCCAAATTTGTGTTTTCTGGTGCTCCTGGCGTTTTTTTTTTAATTTTTAAACAAATTAGCAAAATTATCAAAAATTGGTAAGCGTTTAAGTAAATGCAAGTACTCTTACATTAGGAATAGCTGCAATTCTGAAGTATGTTATTGGCTTATATATCGATAATGATGGGTGCTAGGCCCGTGGTTACTACTTAACACCAATACATGTAGTTAAGTACCTGTGACATGTGTGAGATTTCTTTTTGAGTATAGTTTTCACATTGAGCGACCTTGAAATGGCAAACCGACATATTTGTTTATCCCTTGGTAATGGTAGATCCTGTCACTTTTACTGGAAAATAATGACTCCTGAAGTGTATCGGTGAAGATTGGTGTCAAAAACAGTGATGAAGGTCTTAACGAAAGGTTAACATGATATTATTCCGAAGGTCACAGGCACTGAATTCTGAGCCGCAGTGCAGCAAAGCTCAGCCAACAACAGAACTGACACAGTCCATTTTTTTTATTTTACAGAGCAAACTGCCATCATGAACCAAATTTTGGTGAAAATTTAACGATCCTTCCACATTTACTATTTTCAACTTCATGAGCAGGCTTCTGTGATGGCGTTTCAAAAAAATCAAATACGAGAAAATTGGTCACCTCAGGCTACGTTACCCGTTTAGTACCAGCTTTACTTTTCGTTGTGCCCATTAATCCACTGCTCTGTGACAGTTGTTTGCTTTGTCCTATCCTTTCTTCTTCTTGATTGTGTCTGTGTGTCAAAACTGATTTTCTTTCTTTCTTTCTTTCTTTCTTTCTTTCTTTCTTTCTTTCTTTCTTTCTTTCTTTCTTTCTTTCTTTCTTTCTTTCTTTCCGACATTTAAGTTAAAGACTTTTATACACAGAAACTTCAAATATGGCATGATTATTCTCCATGTATAAAGTCTGCCCTTTTAATGAAGAGTTATGGAAATCGTGAAAATTAGGTCCTTTTGAAAATTCAAACCTTCAATATCTCCAAAACAATTAGAAGTACAGGTTTCATTCCAACCTCAATTCATATAGTTGTGCGTGGTTTCGATTATGAGTAGATGTGCCATTCTGACTTCACATTATGGGTTGGTCCATCATCAATTTTATCCACATCTGAGCTCTCAGACGCCACTAAAACTGAATCTCTGAACCGTGTGTGGCCCTATCAGTGAAACTGAAATAATGCAAATTAGGAGCGACAATAGCAGACTCGTACAAATTTTTGATAGGCCAGACATACAACAGACCATGGTCTGTCATCAGTAGTCAACTACATGTATATATACATCACTAGGACTTGTTGTTTGGACAAAACATTTTATGCACCATATGTGACCATTTCGTCATGAGTCCATGATGTAGTGTTAACAGGGATCCATAAATGAATCAAAGTTGCAACCAAAAGTATACAGTACTATAATTAGCTAGAGTTCCTGATTACATGACCAGATCTTGTTTGTTAACTGACACTTGACATTATGTTTTATCCAGAATTTGTTCCTTCTGTCGGCATTTCCTTGTTTCACCGGCAGATGTTTTCATGTCAAGAGCCTTATTTCGCTATGATATTTTCTGATATTTCATGTTTGAGGTCAGGGTATAGTTTTATCTTATCAATTTCGAGTTTGAATGTACAAGGCAACAACTCTCCTTTGCAGGCACACAGATTTGTTTTGAAGCAAATTTTCTTTTCTAGTTAATTTCACACCGCAAAACCTCTTTTTTTTACCTTATTGCGTGTCTTGCGCACTACTGACTTTGCCACAGTTCAATACACTATCTTTGTAAATTTGCGAGTGACTGGCTTTGCGCGGCGTCTGCACAACGTCTACTCTCTTGGAGAGTGCCATTGTGTGGTGTTACGTGTATGATAAGTGACTTAGGCGCTTTGCCCAGAAAGGCATTGTCATTTAATTTGCATCAGTCACAATATCATCCACCGCTGCTGCAACCCTCTTCCATTGAGTAGAAAGACAACGATGATAATGACATTATTACTCCTACATGTAGTAACCGTATTAGTAGTTGTTGTTGTCGTCGTGGTGAGAGCCATAATGGTATGCATATTAGCATACATGTATCGATGAGGTCGTAATTGGATGTCTTACCATGGGCAAAAGTATAGACTATATTAATCGCTCTCCATCGCACAAATATTGGCGTATACTATCCTGCGTAATTGTGAGGTGGAGGAAACCGATTTCCGTGGAAGGCGATTATCTTACCGCTCAACCAATCGTACATCCTGTCATAAGTTGTTTGCTTAACCGTGCAAACGGTAAATCACGTCTATCATGACTTCTTGGACGGTATGGATCATAGCCATGAGCCCTAGAGGCCAGCCTCAGTGTAACGGCAGCACCCAGTAAACAAGTGAAAAAGTAAATGATATGAATAAATAAATGAATGAACAAACAAAACCAAACATAATGAATAAAGCACATACTGAATTACTATTTTAAATATTTTTTCCACTTTTTCAACATTGATATTTTCTAATATTTGTATCCATCAGAATGCATACCTGAACACGGCCAATTGACAAACCGTACTTTTTCAGTTATTTCTTTCTTTAGTAATGAAATTAACATTTCAACATAATATAAATGTAATACCTTTCTACCGGAGTCAGAGGAACTCTCATAACTAGCAGAATTGTTATTATGGGTTATACATTAACTCAATCACCGAACCTGACAAATTCCATACCACCTTTTATTATATTCTTATATAATTTTTGACCACGGTTGATCCAATCATAAAAACACCTACATTACAAATGTATGTATCTACTGCCCTGTGTGATCATGACGAAAGTGAAAAAAAAAGAAAAGAAAAACTAGAAAACGCTTCCGTTACAAAAAATACAAAGGTTCTAATTGCCAAATTAGCTTTACATTTTGTTTTTGGTCTCATTACATATTTTCCAGCTTATCACGTGCCACAAGGCTGCTATATCTAAGTGCAGGCCTTACAAAACTTATTGCCCTTACGGCAGTACAACCCCTCCCGAGGCTTCTCTGTGCCATCAAGTGCACCTTCGGCAGAAACGTCCCCCTCATTTAGACAGCTCTTGTGTCGAAAAACGTGCACCTGTCTGTGCTGCAGGGGGTACCAACAGTTGTCTCGTGTCACCGTTACGTGCCAATCCCATGTGGCTCCCACCTCCATCAAACAATATTTGCCATTGTTTACGAAATAATGACTGTATTTTCTCCATAATACTAACTGATTAGTGTGAACATTCCAGTAGCGTCCGCTAGCCGTGTTGCACAGAGGCCACACATTGACTGCCTTTATGACTTGTTCATTTGTTTCGTATCTCGTGTCCTGATATAGTTTATATATTAACTTGAAGAAGTCTTAATTAAGTGACTATTTGAGTATATCATTTTAACATTTGAAGATGTGATTTGGCACAACATTTTCATTTAACACGATATGAAATTAATTGTATTTTCAAATCTGCCAAATTTTAATAATTTAAGAACTTTGAACCAGATGCATGTCATTTGTTTTGATTCTAGAAATGGCAATGTTTCCTATTGTATATAGAAACCTGAAATTAAAGAAAAATTAACATTTTAGCTGCATAAAAGGTTTGGCATAATTTGTCATACTTTTAATTTCATTAACACCTATTTTGCAGTTTTAGAGATATAATTTCCACGTAATTAGAGGGCACAGATCTCAGTTTAAAGTGCATAGGATTGGGTCAGATTTACAGATCAGAGCCTGTCTCTTGAAGTGTCTCAATAACGTTTACACTCAGACACGCACGCATGTCCGTTAAATTGGCCAATGCCAATGTTGCCAGCCACACATAAGTCCCAGTTTGCCCTCTGAGCATTACTTATCGATATGCCAAATTAATAGAAATTGCCATACGCTGAGCTTAATGATAAGTGAGTTTGGTTCTATTACCAGGTTTTTTTTGATCACATTGTAACTAATTCATTTCACCATTTCAAAGTATAATTCTATCTGATCAGATTCATTCCATTTTCACACCTTACAGTAGCCATGGTATCACAAGCAACTCCACAGTTTTCAATCGGACAATTATATGCTAGAAATCTGGTATGGTCCCGGAGGATGCTGCCTGAAACAGACTCGGCAACGGAACGCTTTCTTCCCCGCCACATTTTTCATTGAGAACTCAAGCTTACCGTTAGTCTGTGACTGCATGGATTTGTACCCATTGAAAAGACTAATTAGAACAAGATAACTCTGTAACTGTTATGCGTCAATCACTTCAGTGCATCAATGGCCTGTACAATATCATTAAAAACAGCAGAGATGCTTGCTTGCCTGTTAGTCTTTTGATTTATAGGGTTTCATCTTACTCATGAATAAAACTTTAGTTATTATTCTCTTTCGACCCCACCTGCAAGTGACCGTTTAGATTTGAACGTGATACAATCCAGGACATGAACAAGAAACGGCTCAAGTCTGTCGAAATTAGTCATATTTGTATCGTGGTACACTCCATGAAAGAGTTTAGAGTAAAAAGACGTTATCCGATGAAATTAAAGCAGATACCAGAATTTTCTAACTGAAATATATTTAGCTAAACGGTTGACTGTTGCGTTTCTGTGCGGGAGATAATATGGGATTGCTACCAAATTAGACAGTGTGATAACCATATCCAAAACGTAGTCCTAATGAAACAAATCCAAGTCAATTCCGACCAAAGGCAATGTTCCTTGGTATGTATAGCTGTAACACATAAATTTATAGTTCGTATTTACCCAAAAGAGACCAAAGCGTAAATGTAAAGGTCCATAGGGTCAAAAAAGTAATGTCTAGTTTTAACATGACAGAATGCAAAATGTTTTTTTTGAAATTATAGGCCCATTTCAGTAAATTGGTTTGAACAGGTGCATCATTCATGCGCATACAGGACCATACAATTTATGAAAAGGGACCAAAATTTGCAGCACATCAGAGAATTTGTAAGCGCAGGTTCTTAATTTGTTGAAAATGTCAATAAAATTCAGTATTTGAAAAGGTACTACTTGCAACCACCATCTCAACAATGATCATCATCCATATAAGTCCACAAAGTGACACTAACACCAATATCAATCCATCAGAAAAGCCCCCTAGGCCTAAAGTGACCATCAACAAGAATCCAAACAACATGATTATATAATTCGATGTGTTTTGGTATATGGTGGAGCCCGCAATTATATTTTGCAAAACCATATAGGTATGTGCAGGACTTCGTTGGGTGAAAAAAAGTACATCTTAAAAAAGATTCTTAATGTCCTGTGACTGGTGGTAGTGTTGATTTTGCTGTTCAAAAGCAACACATCCCTGGTGTTAAGGATGGTTTATAGTATGACACCACTGAGATGCTACTTATCAAAGCATGTATTGAAATTTCTTAATTTTACACTGTCTACAGACTACAACTTTCACAGGCATTTCCTTCTTTTTGGCTGTATGATTTGAGCCTGCATGTCGGAAACACTAATCTGCCTGTTGATCTTGTTTCATTACATGAGCGTGCGATCCTGAAGAAACAGTCGAGCAAGGGTAGGGTCACATCTCCTTGCAGCATGACATCATAACCATTGATATAGCTCGAAATACGTGTTTCTCAGGGCGCCACACTAACATCGGCGTAACTTCTTAATCAACGGACTCCTGCATGTGATCTTGCTATCATATTTTGGGAGAAAAATTGACGTCCAGCATCGCGACAAGATTTTCTGTAACTTTCTACTTTAATTAGGACAAGCAAGTCTTTGTGTTAATAGGAAGATGCATAGGGATTATAATGTTGGCCGCATACCTTTTTCAACGTGTCACTACCTTGTCGGTCTGGTTTAAAAATTTTGTGGCCAGAATTTTCAAAACGACATGTGATTTTTCCTCACTTGAAAAATGGCCTATTCATAAGGCACATTTCGTAAAAGCGTCGTAATCATCATCATCATCATCATCATCATCATCATCATCATCATCATCATCATCATCATCATCATCATCATCTTGAATTCAAATTTAACGTTAATGTGGCTTCTTCACCATCGATAAATTTAAAAGTTGCTGTGTTTACCGTTTTCAAAGAAAAATGTGATGCCTTGGTTTCTTTGGCGTTTGAACAATAAGATTCTGCTGGCTGTACGACCGAGTCACCACGTATGGCAGGACAAATATGCATGTATTTGTGCACAGAATGGTAAGCTTGTTATATCGCCGAAGTCACCTGGATGTGTCTTTACTTGCAGATCACACCCTGCTGACTTTTACAAGTGTTTGTATCGGTATTTGGCACACGCTGTCCAATTAAAGATGTAGAACGTAATCATATACGATCATGTAGTGGTGCATTATCGGTGTCTTTCTTCAAAATTGACCTTTCGTGTCTCGTTGCCAATTCTGTCCACCAGGATTGCACAACGATATTTCACGGAACGATGCAAGAGTTGGCAAGTGTGTCATCACTCCAACACTGAGAGTGAATGGGAATATGACACCACGAGGATGTATACTGGAACCTACTTCACCTCAATAACACTTGGAGATTATCATGCCTGCGGACAATTGCAAGGTGTCGGACTGCTCTTCCAATACATTGCAATTCATGTCTTTGGAGAAATATCTATGGATGTTGGGAATACCTTTCCATTGTTTCCCACACAGGCTGAACTTCACAATGCTGACAAGGTAGTAGGACACGGCATGGCAGCAAAGTAACTACGAAATCTGTGATGAGCGCGATCGACACGCTGAGGTGGTCAGAACAGGCAACTGGATTTTAAAAGGTCAAGTGTCACCTTCGAGGTGGGGGTAGGAGTACTTGGCACCTTTAATGTCAGTACAGGCATGAGTTCTCAAAATATATTTAGGCAACGTTGATTCGCCACGGCACCATCACTTGTACGTTTGTGGACACTTGTTTACAAAACGAAACACAAGGTGGCGGCAGATGTTGGTTACATAATGCAGGTTTTTCCTCTGTCAACAAATTTAAGTCCATTGGACAGTTTCTTGTGGCAAGCCTTCAGCATATGTAATCAGCATGCGTGATTACACATTGAACTGCTCTTTGATTCATATAAGGAAGTGTATTTCTAATTAAAACCTCTGCCACTGCAACCTTCAAGCACGAATCTGAAAAAAAACCATATGTATGTTGTAAACAGTGTTTAATAACGAAACAAGATCATGTTGGCATTTTCAGTGTCATTTGCGAATCACTAAGGGTCAAATTATGAGCCGGGCGGACTGCCTTAATGCCCACATATGCTTTAATATTGTGTCAATATTTTCGTAAAAAGACAAAAACATAGATGTATATTAATGCAAGATATCTTCCTTTATATGCAACACTATGTTTTATTGTAATTAAGATGTAGCAAGATCAAATGGGTCAGGCCTTGACCACTCAGGTATTACATGAAAAGATTCAACAGTGTATCGAAGAGGAATTATTATAAAAATAATGCCAAGAAATTTGTTTTTTGCCAAAATTGTAATTCTCAATAAGTCGATCACGAATCTGTGTGGCAAAAGGTCATTGGCATTGCCTTATGACCTCTTAATGAGGTCCTGTGCAAACTGGTAAAAGTTGAATAATAAAATTTCATATATATATATATATATATATATATATATATATATATATATATATATATATATATATATATATATATATATATATATAAAGGTACAAATCAATAGAAATCTAATGCAGAAGAATCACATTTTTGCACAGAGAGGTGTGATTTAAATTGTCAATTGACCTGTCTTCAAAAGTCTTATGCAAATCAACGAAATAAACAACAGGGAGTACCAATTTAAGAAAGAAACTGTAGATCAGTAAAATTAAAATTAGCTTGTTGCTAAAATGCGTGCATTTATTTTACTTATCAGAACATATCATTCAAGGTGAGAGCCAACATTAAAAGATATGAAAGGGGACATGATCCACTATTACCATGATATAAGCCAATATGTCAGGTTCAACATTTTCGGTCACTCAAGGTCAAAATCAACAACATATTTATTTCTTACGCCAATGACAAAATAAGGACATGTTAGGCCTGCCACTGCATGGGTTATCTGACTTCTCTGCGAACCGAGTTTTATCAGAAATCGAAATATCACAATTAATACCGCATTCATTTGAAAATAATCAGACTAAAGTACATCCGTGCCACGTTTGAAATGTCTCTGGCTGACGGTCTTGGAGAAGAAATAACAAAAATGTAAATTACCATTGCAATCCCCATTGGCTTGTATAGTAATCAATAGGAATGTGTGCATAAACCGGCAAATATCCAATATAATAGGACTCTGCAGTATGACCACCTAGTTCACACTTTTGCTTTACCCTTCCACTAGGTACATTTCCACCAGGTTTCAGTTCAATCAATTTTCAGTGTTCAAAAGGTGCGTATGAAATTTACCTAAAATTTAGAAAACAGAACAAATG
Organism: Hermodice carunculata; assembly: GCA_964020975.1. Classification (NCBI taxonomy): domain Eukaryota; kingdom Metazoa; phylum Annelida; class Polychaeta; order Eunicida; family Amphinomidae; genus Hermodice; species Hermodice carunculata. The sequence continues at coordinate 32,887,432 of OZ026612.1, forward strand.
ACACATGTGAGACATACATACAGAACCTTATATTTCTAAAACAAGCTGATTTTTCTCTCCGTGACGTAAAGGCGATCATGGGCCAATGTAAGAGGCAAAAAATATAAATTCCAAAGAAAATTCAGTTCCAAATAGACATAGCAGTAGGAGTCATGTGACCGCTCTTGACGAGTAGTGGCATTCAGTTATTACGATCTTCAAAGCTTTAAAGTGACCTGTTTTAGTCTATAAAACATTATTTTTTTTCTGTTGTCTTTGCCATCGCGTCTAATCGCGGAAAACTCGTAGTTTTCTTGCAAATTAGCAAGCTGCCTTAGACATAAGGGCTAATATTATCATTTGGCCTCTTTTCCCAACAAGCGATGGTAAAAGGCCTTCACAACTTTAAGATCGAACTTCCTGGATTCAGTATATTTGCATATCTAAAGACTGGTAAATACACATTATATACCTGACTCAGTCCGACACTTGTTTTTATAACCGACGACATAAAGAAATGGCATATTCACCGTTAGCACTTATTTGGCATTTTTGGTGGCATTTTTTCCTTCTTTTGTTATTGTTGTTTTTGATTGCGTCGTTTTGTATATTATCCCATAATGGTGGAATTACTGTCATGAAAATAAATTAAAAAATGGAAATAACTCTGAAAATCAGGTTTATATACAATTAAGGACACATAGACCATGACAGGTTTAACAGGCAAAAGTGCAAGTCATTCTGTCAGGCATTTAATCAACACATATAAAATCTTTGTAATAATTCCTTCGCATACATGAGAGGAATGAAGCCTTGTATACAGAGGGTAGATAGAAGATTCAATTTTGTACGCGTGATAATGGTGTAGAAAAAAATTCTGCAAACTGTAAGCATGTCCTCATATACTGAAGCCCAAATGGTAAAAGCAACGTTTTGCTATTGACTTTAATGTTAGAAAATCCACCCGGTGGGGGACAGGAAGCGAAGGCATCTCTTTTCGAAATACCTTCGGGTTTACAAATTTGGCACCACTGAATAAAACTAGCCTTCACAACTGAATAAATGAAAACCACGTAATAAAAAACGTGGGGACTCCAAGAATCCATGTGTTTCCAACATAGCGACGACGGTCCCTAGATTATTGTCTCTGAGACAAAAGTAAAAAATATACTCTCTTTGGTCCCAACGATGAGACATCGTTGGTCATTCGATTGCATGATAACAGTTACCATGCTCTGTGATAACAAAACATGCTCAATTTCAACAAGCCACAACATATATCTGTATTTGTAACTTGTTGGACACAGTGCATTGGTTCTATCTGTACGGTGTAAGTGAATAAAAGTGAAGTTGGAAGATCCTCCCTTGCTGGTGTTCCACCTGCAGTATACTAGTGACACGTCTCGTCAGCCCAACTGAATGACTATCACATTACTATCACCGTTATCAAAATTACGCTCTTCTCATGTATTAAGCAGGATCCATCTGTTAAAAAAACAGCTGTAATATATATATATATATATATATATATATATATATATATATATATATATATATATATATATATATATATATATATATATATATATATCTGTGTGTGTGTGTGTGTGTGTGTGTGTGTGTGTGTGTGTTATCCTAAATGTAGTATTAAAATTGCCTTTATGCTGCATTTTTAGTCCTGTAGCACAGAGTGTGTTCAGAGGAACTCAACGCCATCACAATGAGGGAGCATACTGAAACTATCCTATTAAATTGCTGGAGAAATGTTACCCTGGCTACATTTAGTATTTCCTACGTGAAGATACAGCTTGCTATTTGAAAAAGCATTGGAAGTTAGTATATTTTTTTAGGGGGGGCGTTACCCCGTCAACCAGCCACACTAGCCTTCACAGACCAGCTATGGCTACTGAAGAAGAAAAAACGCTGGGCATTCTGCAATATGGTAAAACATTTAAGCCCATTAAAATGGTATGGACCTATATGTTTTCACGATATTATATTTGCTAAATAGGGTCAAAATTAAGGCATGTGAAAATGTTACTAGCCTAATTGCTTTCACTCTGAATAAACTGCATATGCTTTGACCAATAAAATGTTGATTATTATGAGATGTCCTTACTTTTGTTTTCATTTTTGTTTTTCTTGTAGAACGACATTATAAGCAATGGTATTTTAAACATAGACCAGCCTATGCCCAATTCAGTATCCTTGTCTGCCTGCACCCCCATCGAACCTCTATCCTCCATCGACCTTTCAGGTCTCTTGTATGTCATGTATTTCACCAGAATTTGTCCGTTCCATTCAGTCTCTTTGTGAAACTAGATGACTTTGCAATTCAATTTATTCCTGAAGTACAAGGCGTTTATGTTTGCATGTGTATATTCCATCTGAAAGAAGATGAATTTCATATTACTTTTCACTTTCGATTTTGAGTTAAAATCTATAATATATAAGCCTATAGAGGTACACGGAACAAAATAAGAAATGCAAATGTGATACACGTAATAAAACATATAGCGATACAGAAGACGACAGAGTTCAGCGTAAAGCACAACACTACAATCATCACTCATCGTAAAAGGTGATATCAAGCTAGAAAAATATAGCATTGAGTGTAACAGTATAAAGCGTACAAAAATACAGCACACCGAATTTAGAACAAAAGAAAATAGGATATGATAAAGCACACTAGAATATGCAATATATGGTAATAATAAGTAAAGCATGATAGCAAAGAGTAGAATGGAAATTTGCAATCAGCCTTATTTTCCATACATGAAGTCAACACATGATTTCTAACTCAACTTATATTATTGGTCATGACTGTACGCAGTCTGGCATTGTTTTAGTTTGAGGCATTACGACCTCCGCACTCAATAATACTACTTACAGCCTCATATTCCTTTGTCAAAGATACAGTATCAAAAATTCCACTTCGGCCCATTTGCAAATTTAGGTGCTACATAGCATATATTTTCCATATATTCTCAATAAAAAATATATCGTTTCTTACATCTGTCTTTCTTAGATTATGGTAATTATAACCAATCACTACACGAGAAGCTATATGTGACATCCATGTTTGCTTGACCATGCATGTGCAGAATATACACATGCGATCCCGCGCATTTATCCGATTAATTATTAATCACATTGACCCTGTGAATGGCATTTTAAGTGATTTCGTGTTCAACCCCTAGTTCTTCACTATGCCTCATATCAGATTTCGGGTATTTGTACGTTACCAATTGTACAAAAACTTGTCCCAACCAATTTCTCCCCTTTTATACCAGTCAAGTCTGGTCCATTTTGAAAAAGATTTTTCTTTTTGAAAGAATAACAACGAGCACTGGGTGCCATATATGCAAAACGAGTGAGCAGACGGAATGAGTTTTGCTTATAGTATCTAGTGCGAGTTGATATTCTTCGTATCGACAACAAACCATGCTATAATCTGTTAATCGTATGTTCGCCTAATTCAATAAGTTGTGCCGCACCAGATGCTAAATGTTCAGCAGAGATTCAGCAGTCTCGCTGACACCAAACAGCGTCATCGTTACCCGGGAAGTAGCTTATCCCATAATAGTATATCGGTACTTCCTGTTCTAGGCACTCTTCCGATTATAGGTACTCTGCCGAGCAGCAGGCACATTAAAGCACTTTCTAATGACTTTATTATAGAGCCCATAGTAGTTTGGCCTGCGTATTTATACACATTCTTTATAACACAAAATCGACCCAAACGTGAGATAAACACATACACACACACACATATATATATAATGTGTGTGTGTGTATATATATATATATATATATATATATATATATATATATATATATATATATATATATATATATATATATATATATATATTGAACAAATACATGATTAGAGGATAAGTCAATCAATGGGCCTAATTTTTTGGTGGTATTAATATGAAACTGTAGAAATCAAGAGGTACCTGTACTTAGGTTTTTTTCTGTGACCACGAAGGTCTGATATGTAGGATCAGGTTATCATGCCTATCAAAATGATACTAATCATCTCGGTTTTTGAATATTGTAGTGTTACTTTAACCACGTCCAAGTACCGATGCCTGGGTTAATTGGATTGTTTTCGTTCCATGCTAAGCTTGTGTCTAGTCTGTGTTTGTAACTTGGTTAAGAACTATAATTATTGCATCTGACTTAAATAAACAGTGTCAAACAAGAATATTGTCATAGACGCGGATACAGAGACAAACTTCTTCTTCTTCTTCTTCTTCTTCTTCTTCTTCTTCTTCTTCTTCTTCTTCTTCTTCTTCTTCTTCTTCTTCTTCTTCTTTTTCTTCTTCGTCGCCGTCGCCGTTTCTCGTTTCTTTGTCAGTTAAACAAAATTACATACATAAATAAATAATATATATATATATATATATATATATATATATATATATATATGTGTGTGTGTGTGTGTGTGTGTGTGTGTGTGTGTGTTACGTCTCCAATGCACATGCATCAACCGTTTCCGTCCGTGTGCCTGGAATCTGTTAGTATTCAATGTTTCAAAGTGTGATTTCTAATCCTTCTTTGTTAATGTTGTAGAATAAGCTGAACTGTCGGCCTGGACGTCGTCATACTCTAAACCACCAATACCCTGGCTCATGGCAGACACTATGTGCAACAACTCACCACTTTCTCTGTGCCTCCTCTTTCTCTATCAGTGCCAAGTTTTTGGACTAAGTCAACAGCTTTTCTCAGCACGCTTTGGGCACAGTCGCAGTTGGCTTTAGAATAGATAATAAGTGTTACACCTGACACAGATGAATTTTCCACGCACATTTTGCACCATAGCCCTCCTACAATTCCAGTTTATTGATTATGACTTCCACGACATTTTGAAAGTGTCGACATTTACAATTTCAATTCATTTCATCCATACTGTTTTACCTAAGATTCATATGAGATACACATCCATAATGTCGGTTGTTGTTTTGTTTTAACATGTTAACTTCCCTTTGCAATTCCAGTCTCATAGCATAAGCAGCTTTTAATTAAAACAGAAATATCAGTTCTATAAGGACAAGTTAGAAGAATAATGCGCTAATGTAAATTACCTGTCGGTAACAAGCTTAGTTTCCCACCATTGCTACTGGGGAAGCATGGCTGGCAGTAAGCACGAGACTGTTATTTTTAACTCTGAATATAATCATCTATAATGGCTAGCCTAACAGACGGCCTTATGTTTACAAAAGTCCCATGCAACAGGATTAGTTTCCCACCATTGTCCCTAGATTTAAATTGCTGGCAGTGATAAATATCAATAAACATATACATTTTTACTACATTGGTGCATTTGGGCAGACGGCTAGGCTTATGACAAAATAATATTTATGATGCCCTCCGCACGGATAATTCAGATGTCATAAAACCAACGTACGCTTTTTATTACAACTTACAAGGTTGATCAACTTGTACTTTGTTGACCTTGAGACCCGTGTAGTCATCCACAATACATGACACGTTAAAAAAAGCAAAAAGTGGCCGATCAGCTGCCAGTAACTAAATGGGATAAATAAATTATGTTTTAAACCTACATGTATTGGAGTAATATATGTCAACCTGATAGTAATGATGATGATGATGATGATGATGATGATGATGATGATGATGATGATGATGATGATAATAATAATAATAATAATAATAATAATAATAATAATAATAATAAAGTAAGCAAGCTGAAATAATGTAAAATAAAATACAAAAAGCGCTAACTGCAGTATCGTTTATACGGGATATGCAAAATAGTTTGTTGTATTTAAGCTGCATGTCCGAAGTGTCGTTTGATAATTTAAAAATCTATTCAACAAAAACCCAATATATATATGTGAAGAGAAAGAAGCATTTGCGATAAATTGCACCGGGTTTGTTATTTTTACGCGTGTATCAAATGTAACGGTATGACTGTGCGCCTCGAGCCAAAGGTATCCATTCAGAAGCATTAAAATCAAGTGCATTTACGTGTCTAGATTAATCTGATATGAATAGTAAATCATTCAGATATTTCAAAACAATACGTGTGCTATAAAATGACTGTTGTGTTTAAGCTAATGAATGAGAATATGCAGTTTAAGTATATCTATGGTAAAATCCCCTATTAAACTATAGTTGCCCCTCTTTCTACAGAAGCCATCGTAACTTTTCCTGATACAATAAAAGCACTGGAGTTAATGGGATATTGCGATGAAGTTGCATTTGTAAGGGGAACTGCTATACTTTTCCTGAATAGACAACACCCATTGTTACGTTATGAAAACACCCTCATAGTATCACAATTATTTGCTTACCAAGAAACAAGCACATACATGCGTTTCCGGTAATATCCCCTGGGGCTGTAACAACAATCAGACATCTCGCTTTCGAATGAATAGATGTCGCTCATCTGTGTGTCCTTACCTATACACAGGTCAGCATTTTACGATTTTTATCTCCGAAGGCCAGAAACAAATATAAGCAATTCATGACATGCACATGCCCGAGATTGAATTGACCAATTAGAAGTCACTCCCGGCTCTCGGGTCCTGGTGGGTTACATGGATGGTATTTTTGAACGTGCTCCCTTGTGGACACATTTTGGTATTTACATGCGAATACTCAAACTTTTGAGTTTTTCGTATAATCTTTGCTGCGTTACAGCAGGGACACCGCAGCTATGGAAGCATGGCGTGTCATAGTCTTCGGATTATTCTTTACATCTGGAATTACGGCAAGACATCTTTACAACGGGCGCTTCTATGGTGAGTGCAGTGTTACAAACGGTTGTCTTGGACCTAACAAGCGTATGTCGAAACAAATAAATAAAATGGACTTGAAACAGGGTTTGTTTGTGAGGTGACTACTGGAATCACCGATCTTTATCTATCTTTGTCTGTCAAATTCTGCAAAAAATATTGAGCACCATGGGCTAGTTCTTTCTTTCTTTCTTTCTTTCTTTCTTTCTTTCTTTCTTTCTTTCTTTCTTTCTTTCTTTCTTTCTTGCTTTCTTCCTCTCTCTCTCTCTTTCTTCTTTTTTTTTGAAATCTGACGAAATGTTTTTCGATCAACGGATTGAGACATAGGCCTTATGTCGACAGCACATTGAACAGTTTGATAAAATGCCCCGTGAGATTTGTACATACCGTACGGAAAAATTAAATGTGAAGGTCTACCTTCAACTTCATCTCATCAAAAATTGAGCAAACGGATAAATAAGCTGCGATTAATAACATTTTTCATGTTTGATGTAGTATCTCCTGTATTAATACTTGCTTTTAATCTTAGATGGTATACACGCAGTAACATATCGTGGCTCGTCTGATTCACGCGTGTATACACTACAGACGAAATGCATATCTTACATTGAAAATCATTTGGTGGGAACAAGTGAGAAAATATGTTTTTACTGTTGAGTCCAATAATTATCATTTCTTCAAGTATTCTCATTATATGTAATTCTGAAACGGTAACAACATTCGAGAGACATAGAAAACGTTGTATCCATGTACAAAATTTGTATATGGTGGTTAGGTTTGTCTCTGTATATTATGTTTAATCACGTTCATGGTGGAATGCTTGATGTGTTCATTTAATTAAATAGAGGTGTAAAATGGCTTTCATTAACAGTTGACGAAAGCTTTTTCTATTATGCATGCTTTATTAAGATATGCAAGCTAGGTTTTAAAATCACAACTGCAGAAGGAAAAGAAAAAGGCCAAACTTGCAGCAGCAGTGACCTTTCGTCTCTCCGATTATATATATATATATATATATATATATATATATATATATATATATATATATATATATATATATATATATATATATATCATCAGGAAGTTTCAAGCGACCTAAAAATGAACATGTGCTGCCTCACTTTAGGTTAAATCATACTTGTCAATGACACTGGAATTCATGCTGCGTATATATATATATATATATATATATATATATATATATATATATATATATATATATATATATATATATATATATATATATATATATATATATATATATATATATATATATATATATATATATATATCTGTGTGTGTGTGTGTGTGTGTGTGTGTGTGTGTGTATTATGTTCGGACTCGAACTTGCAACCTTTCGCACCAGTCGCTTGGCTGAAATGGGATTATGTTTTATGCCATTCATTTTGGTATGCTAACTGTATTATCGTTACAATTGTATGCGCTATTGTGGCAAATGTTACCCCAAGTGAGTAGTCGTCCGTTGAATTTCTTCATACACACACACACACACACACACACATATATATATATATATATATATATATATATATATATATATATGTATGTGTGTGTGTGTGTGTATGTATGTGTGTGCGTGTGTGTGTGACTTGACAGTGCTGACAATGAAACCTTAAATACACGTGACCACTGGAAAGTATATTTTTAAATGCTATTTTCACATGGAATTAGCATGCACCGTAATAATAATAGCCTAACATTCTAAATTGGTTCATACATTTTAATTTGTCTAGAAACAGCCTCTGGGGATATCACAGCAACACACTAGGATTGTTTATTACCATGGTGCTCCCTTTTCGGGTGCGATGTTGCGCCGATAGATCTAAAACTGCAGCAAAGTAAGATACGTGCTAACTATATCCTATTTGTATTCGTTATAATATATACTGTAACAAGATGATTGTAAGAGCATAATGGACATCAAGCAACCGTTAATATTTAGTTCCATTTTCCTTGCAGACAGATGCAAAAGGGATGGTTTTCACTGGCACACATTGTACAGTTACGTCCTGTGTCAACATGGATACCCCTTCCTCATTGCGTGCAGAACGGGGGAGAGAAACCTGGGCCCTGAACAATTTAGGCTCGGACAGGTGTATGGATTCGGAGCGTTTTGTAGTCAAAGGATGGGAAGATCTGGGCGCTTCACTAGATTTCCTTGGAGACCGATACAAGATACGCCGCGCTATCTCTATCGTTCCTATGTGCGATCTAACTCTTTGGATTTACATGATGACCATATACACGGTGATATATCTGACGCCCACGACGATTCATCGGAGGTTTATGGTCAATATAGGAACAGAAGACCCCACAACTTGAGGGATGATCACAATAGAGAAATCGCACAGGCTTTCAAAGAACGGCACAAAATGGACTCTCGACATGACTACACCGATGCACATCATGACTCTCCTGATGACTTTACCGATGCACATCATGACACTCCTGATGACTTTACCGATGCACACCATGACACCGCCGATGATTTTTCAGATGCAATTGGTGATATAAAGAGATCTCGAGATGCAGCACGCCTCACTTCGAAAGAGAAGGACGATTCTGAATCGGTGGAAAGTACAGACACAGGTGCTCCCAACGGCGGAAAAGACCAAGGTCTAGAAGGTCTTTGGGCAAAAAGGGCTCCTGCGTTGGATTTAGTTGCCGATGATAAAACTGACGACTCAGAACAGTCAGAAGACACCGACACAGCAATTACGTCAGGGGAGAATAAGGATCCTTCTGAAAAGTTTATTGTCCAGGACGATGCAAGAACGATTGATAGCGTCTTAAATAATATTGGTAATGAATTAAAGCCTGTCATGAATGGAAAAGAAAAGGAAGTCCCTGAACAGGTAAAGGAGCACAGGGGTCTTAAGTCCGAAAGTTCCCAAAGAATAGGCCGTATTGAAACATTTGAACCCAAGAAAGCCCCACTAAAGAAACCCCTAGTTGCAGACCAGGCACCCAAGCGTACGCCCACCGCAGCTAGTCCCGCAGGAAATGCGATATCAACACCTATCGTGAGACCACCAACCCGAGGCACCAGACGCCGAGCTCCAAGAAGGCGTACATACAGATCTAGACGTCGCTTTGACTATAGTTCCGATGATCGTGACAATTCTGTCGACTACACTCGCGACAAATCATATTCGAATGAATCTAGAGATATGTCATATAGAAGACCAAAAAGACGATACCTAAACCGATCACGATATTCAGATAGTTCTGATTACTAGGTATGATACTCACTATGAATGCACCTGATCTAATGCAACCGTGGCCAGGGGTTTCAGTTAAAAATGCAACCTTGCGTTTGATTTAAACGGTTAGTGTTGACAAAAGGGTGTTGGTTGCACACGACCAAAATTGGCTGCATAGAACAGTAACACGACCAGTGACAGAGCAAGTGTCTCCCCATGAGCCAGAGGGAATTCAAAGAATATCACAAAAAAATGTTTGTTTGGTTTTTAATACACAACTTGCCATAGTAGAACGCGTAAATTGTAATATAACAAATAAAATTTGAATGCAAAATCCGTCTGAAAGTTATCCTGGCTCTTCCTTATTGGTGTTATGTCGACTATCTATGAAGCTTTCCTTGGCTTCAGGTCCTTAAAAGGTTATTGAAATCGTCCTTGGTGAAGGGATTTAACTTAGGGGATGCATCTTTGAGAAGCCAGTTGAGTTACACTCTAAATTTGAAAGAAAGTATTAAATACATGACGATGCCATCAAAATTATGAAATAAAAACCAGTTGCTTTTTTCCTTTATATTTCAACCATCTGGGTTGTCAGTTTATTTGGTTAGTGCCATCTAAGACAACATATTTTAGTCTTGCTCATACGTACGTACGTACGTACATACGCACATACATACATACATACATACATACATATATACATGTACATACATGCATGCATGCATACATACATATATACATATATTTTCATGATTAAATGATGCGAATAAATTCAAATTTCTCACGAAGCTAACAATAAGAATGATTTTGGTTGAATGTTTTAATTAATGAAGTGGTTAGTTGATTTATAAGTTGATTACTATCGTCATCTTCGTTGACATCATCATTTCATCCATCCATTCATTTACATTTGCGCCTGTGGAATTTGCAAGTTAATGTATTGTAACTTCATTGATTTGTAATTGTTGGGTATTATTTTGGTATTTTGCCATTCCTGTTTCTGTATTTCCGAAATATCAATGTATGTTTGACGTAGCGATGAAGTTCAGAGTTCACACATGTATCACGTGAACAGCATGAATATAGTGTGACCGTTGTAAAGGAGTAGCTTCCAATAAATATAATAATATTATATATTTGTGTGTAACAAAGGACAAAAATAATAAACATGGTTTTTAAAGGGGATTGATATTTACATGAGAGGGAGAGTAAAATGATGATGTACTATATTGATTGTCTCTTTCGTGTGCCTGTTCGTCAGTATGCTTAACTTATAAGAAACAGCTTTATGAAGTAATTTTCAATGTGAATAGAAAATTTATAGACTGCCATTGGTTTGTTACAGTAGAGTAAAAAACGAGATACGTTTATCTCAATGTCAATATTATCCATGCGACGTCTGCTCTCTGCTAAATGAAACAATTTATTATCGGTGATCCTTACCCCTAACATTATGTTTGATCCACATGGACAGGATGTTCTTGGCCCAAAATTGTGGATTTTTTTCTTCAAGATGGTACGGGTAGAACACGTACGGAGTTTATAATATATTGTGTTTAATTTTACATAACGACCTGAAATTTTATGATCACATAGCAAGTATAAAGCTACTAGATTTTCAATACATAAATGTGCATCATCAAAACCTAGGTATATTGTGACAATGAAGATACTCGTGCGTGACTTTGAAGTTTAAAATCTCAGTTTGTGTCACATATTGAAGGCTGATGACCCAAAACATTATCGCGGCTAACCAACATATGTGTATGTATATATATATATATATATATATATATATATATATATATATATATATATATATATATATATATATATATATATATATATATATATATACATACATACATACAATACATGTGAACATGTTTTTGGTAGCACTTTGGCATCATCTCAAAACGTCCTCTAGTGTCAGAATACTACTTTTTACCATGAAAGTGCGTTGTACAATTTTCGACTTCATACATTACGCCGATCCTTCATTTTCGTGACGTTAATTACACACTGGTACAAGCTTGTAGCTGGTAGCAAACATTACCGTTGCGGTGTATTTTTAAAAATGCTTCATTCCAGGTCGTAACAATGAATGTACTCGTACCCGAAAGGAACAGGGTGTATGCTTACTGTTTTTGGTCAACAGCATACTAGTTATGCTTAGCTTAACAGCGTAATCATTACACTTAGATTCTTTTATCCTTAACGTGAATGGCTGCCTTGAAACAGTTGATACGTTATGGCTATAAACTTAAAACAGCACTTCAATTCCACCAATCTTGTTTCACTATGAAAGGCATTTAAACTGGCGTACACAATATTGTTCCCTTTTTTGTTTTTGTTTCTTTGTTTGCTCGCATGTTCGTTGCATAGCGTGGGAATGGGTGTGCTTAGTCGTTTTGTTGGTGTTGCAGCCGGATGCAAAGGGTAGCTATTATTTCATAATTAAATATTCTAATAACAATTCAATATGAGTTTGGACTAATTGCAACCATTTTCGTGTGTTTTTCACGTATTTAGTTATCACTCCTCCGTCTGGAACTTTTTTTTTGTTTAAAATTTTGGCATACAGCCACAGGATACTTGTATAAAAAAACCCCTTCCATTTTACTTCAGACATTGCTTTTGCCTGATAAACTGATAAAGTCGTGTGTTCTCAGAATATGACGAGGCTGGGCATGCTTGAGGAAGGGGGAGGGCCTGCAATCATTTGTTGATTGTCAGAAGTTACATATTTAACGACAGTGTAATTTGATGTATATATAATGTTGATATCTCTACTCTGTACACTTGATATGCATTCTGCTCCAAAAGACATGCTAGACCCCTTTCAGGATCCAAACTTTGTGATACTGTAGACGTGTCTGTAGGCAAAACCAAATCTGCGATGCACCTCTGAAAAACAATGCACGGTGACCTACTTGTCTAAATGACCCCCTCGGGCATCAATTACGTTTTATGGCAATGGATATTGGCCATTCATGTACTAGTATGACCTGCAGAATCTCATAGGGATTTTTATAACAACCAACTCAACAACAACCCTTTAGGTGTTTACAAACCAAAATCGTCACCGGGGGGTAACAAAGTTTGCAGAACTGTGTAGTCTCGTCTTGGGGGCATGTAAAGCATGTTTCCACAATGAAAAGTTTGAAGATGAAAACCGTAGATTGTGCAGATAGTAGGCCTACTTTTAGAGACAAAATAATAACGTTAGGCATTAAAGTGGGAACTGCACAAACGACCAAGAAAATATGTTTGATTTGCAGAATCTTTTTTCAGTTTTATTTTTTTCTTCTTTTTTTTTCACGTTGGTCATAAATCCGCAAGCGGTCGTTTTCTTGGACCCACCTGGTTCTTGGCTTCACCGCGAGAGGGAGGGAGCAAGCACAACATCAAAACATGTAAAACTTCACTTGCAGGACTCTTCACAGCTGTGGATTGACTCATTCTTCTATCCAATCGATCATCGAATCACTCAGAAATATCATTGTATGAAACATACACGTTTTGTTTATTTCCTTTCTTATCCTTTCTCATTTTCTTTTCTTTTCTTTCTTTCTTTTTTTTTTTTTTGTTACTTTTAATTAAGCCTGGGACTAGGAATAATGAGACAATTCCCAGATTATGCTCATTCGCTTTACGCAACATCCTGACATAACACACACTGAAAGTGTTTACAAATGCGACAATTGGGAACTGCAGCTCATTAGCCGAGCGGGTTTGCCGTTGTTTGTAAGGGGTAGCTCTAAAATTTGAACATTTAATACACTGGGATAATTTGTTCCTGCTAGGGTAAGGCAAGACGTCTTAAGTTTTACGTTATTTGATCTGTGTACGCAACAATGACAGCAAGCGGCAACGCAATTCTTTAAAATGAATGCACGTGTAACGTCTAAGCAAACATTCATATAAAAAGAAGTGAACGATCAGATACACAGTCTCTCAACTGTAACTAGGTTACATGCTCGGGAAACATCGGTGCGAAATATCAAAGGTTTCCTGAAAATAACACGGTGGCCTCAACTGGGAAGTCAACACGTCATCTACGTTTCGTTTAACCTGTATAATCCATGTATCCACCATGTATGTTTCAGGATCTTCAAAAAGATTGCCTCGCCAATTGTAAAATAAATTCATGGGATGTATTGTCGAGTTCCCTGATGCGGTTGAAACAAAATATGGAGACTTTTCCATTGAAAACGTTAAGTGCACGCATGGTCACAATCACAATCATATTGAATCACAGCGCCACCTTGGGAAAAAGAGGAACAACAGAAATTTGATGGGCAAAACATATATCCGTGAAACATGGAAAAGAAATAGAACGTAAGAATATAATATTACACTAATCCCCGGATGAAAAGGTTTGAAGGGTATCAAGGCCAATGGCCTTTGAGAAATAAAAATGTGAATATGTTCAAGGGCATTTTAAAATCACTAACACACTTTGATCACTTACAAACCAAACAACAACACGCTGTACTTGGGATCAGATACGCGGCAAATATTTTTAGCCAGATTTAGATACCTTTGTCGACAGTTTCTTTCCAATGAATTACCCAAAAGTAGTACAATGCCAGGTAAATCATGGATAAGAAAAAGAGAGCTGTGCTATCCACAGGTGCTCGTCACGTGCAGTCAGTCAATCATTCGCGCTGATAAGATTGGTTTGGCAAGGAGCCGGACCTAGAACGTTTTTACGTGCAATAACTCCCCCCCCCCCCCCACGGCCTTATATGCAATAAAGTTTTGTGTATTCATCTATGCAGTCGGTCATTTGCGCTGATAAAATGGGACATGGATGGGGAACTACTGCTATCGTCAGACGGAGCTCCTACACAGAATGGCTTGAAATGAGGGTCACATCCGGGCCACCATCCAGCTTCCACGTTTGACATGATTGCTGAGTTTCTTTTCGTTGCCAACGAACCACAATTCACCAGTTTGTTCCAAAACTATCGTTTACAGGAGTATCCAACTGACCATCCCTTGAAATACACATATATCCCAGGGCAACACGCCTATAATGTCGCAAATGTCCCACAAAACCATTTTCGGACAAAAAGTCCGACATTTCAACGCCAGATTCAAACAGGAATCCCATCCTTAATCAAGCTTGTCCCGTAGGATTAGCCGTATGACAAATCTCCTCAATTGTCAATCAGACAGTATTCTTTATTCCGTCCTCGTGTTATCCTGTGTTCATTTCCACAAATAGTAAAACCTGACCGAAATTGACTCCGTCAGTGCTTCCCGCGTCCATCAAAACTTTTTAGCGGCCATAGTTTTGACCGGATCCGTACTGGTATCCCAGCTGCTCTCTGATTGGCTGAAAGTTTGCGTAGCCAATCAGAGAGTAGAACACTTGGATAACAGTGCGTGCAGGAGCACCACATGGAAAACAGTTTGTTCGACCATTCTACGATGTACATTTTCTACAAGTGTCAGTACAATGTGAGTGACGGTTTTGGAGAAGTCGAACATGAAGAAAACCCACGAAAGTGATAAAAGTTGAAAAAAATGACACCAAATGTATGCGTTTTGATGGGCAATAGAGCACCTTACAAAAATTTGAACAACTCTATTTCTCATTATGTATATATTCCTTCTTAACAATGTTATTTTGACAAGCTGAGGTTAAAAATATTTCACTACATTAGTCATTTTGTAAACTTTGCTGGTTCCTTGCCATTTTACCCTAAAAGTGTGTGTTATACATTTATGAAACGAGCGATGATGTTTGTGATTTTGATGTTTGTAATATTTTATATGCAGCTTAACTTTGGGACTTACTACTGTTTACTCGTATGAAAGTTACATTTTATGGGACACAGTTTGGGAATTGGTACTATGCCTCTTTTTCTGCCTATCTAACGGCTTTAAGCAAATGACTTTTTGAAGAAGCACAAGGGCATATGGATGTAATATCTTATAATGATGATGGAATTTAAAAACTCATGTTCACAAAACTGATTTTTCAAATCAATATAGAAATACAGAATGCACACTAATATTTCACATGGAAAAGCAAGATAATCTCCTCAAATAGTATTCTGGCATTTCATCAGAATGACTGTCAAATATCCAACTAGTCTGTTATATCCCCAAAAAGGCGTATGAGCGTATCAAAATAGAATCCTGGAAATTTTGAAAAAGGCACATAATATTATTTGCTCTAGGGGAACAAAAGACATACATTAATACTATGTCACAGAATATTATACACTCAACAACCTGTTCAGTGATGACCCAAGTATGACATGAATTCTGACATTATTTTGGACTTAATTGGGCAAGAAACCGCAGCAGTTATTTCATGATTTCATTATGATTCTTCTTGAATTAAATTTGAATTTGCTTCAGAACAGTTTTTTTCAAGAAGAGTAAACCATTCAGAAACAGTGCTTAATGTAATCTTTACCATCCCAAGAGCTTTTACATTGTTTTAGACATAACCTTTGAAGAGATTAAATTACATGAAATGACTTCTAAAACCTATTGAAAATTACAGTCACTTTCTACACGCCTAGTTAATTTGTATATTTTGGAAGGTTTGCAGAGAAGGGAAGGTGTGCACTTGTGAGGAATACGTTGTTGCTAGGGCGCCCGAACGACTTGTTTGATTAGACAGTATTTTTTTTTAAATCAAGAACGTCGTCTGATTTCACTATATGCACAGAAAAAGCTATATATTTCATATGCCCCATTAATAAACAAGAGGGCCGCGTGAAGAGCCCATGCTCAGCTGACCTAAGCTTGTCTACAAAATCAAAGTTCCAAGTGAATGGACCTCTGTTGAGCTTTAGCTGAGTGCAAATGACATTTAGAAGTATTTCTTAGATTTACCTAAAGAAAAATCATTAAAATGTGAATTAGCATTAGAATGCCCAATGACTTACATAGTAATCAATATCAAACGTGGATTTACAAATAAGTACCCGATTTGAAAAAAAAATTGTTAAAAATCTTAAATCCACAGCAGTCCACCTGGTGAACAGTTTTGTTGAACCCATTCACAAGGAACATATCCACAATATTTCAGCTTAACCTGAGTGACGGTTCTGGCCAAAAGGTAAAAAATAGTGAAAACACACAAAGATCTTTCAAAAAAAAAAAGAAAAGAAAAGAAAAAAAAGAAAGAAAGAAAAAAAAAGAAAAAGAAAAAAAAATCGAAAAACTAGTGCGCCACCTGTTGAACAAATTAGGAACTAGGAATCCCTGGGAGTGTTCCTGTGTGATATCAAAGCAATTGGGTCAGTAGTTTCGGAGAAGATTTTTGAAGATTTGCCCAATTAAATAAAATAACAAAAAAAATCATGACAAATCAAAAAGACATTGGCGCGTGAGAATTTGAGCAACCTTGGTAGAAACCCACCCAAGGTACACTGCCACCAACTTTGAAGTCAATCTGGCAGGCGGTTTCAAAGAAGAAGTCGAAAATGTGAATCAGCATTAGAATGCCCATTGACCATGTTGACTAACATGGTAATCAATAGGAAATGTGCCTTTACCGATGAAATCCGTAATTTTGAAGTGAATCTCCCTGACGGTTTTGAAGAAGTCGAAAATGTGAATTTTGGACGGAAGACGGACGACTGAGCCTCTTACAAGCTCAGCCTGGCTAACAAGGGCTGAGCTAAAAACTGAGTATAGACCTAAAAACGATGGTCCGTAGTTTATTAGAGATTGTTCCATAATTAAAATCGCATCACAGTTGCCAAACTTAATAGAATAAACAAAAACATAAACAAAAGTCTTCGTGCAAAAGTTACAAAACTACAATTGTAGGCTTCAGTGTGTTGACTACGCACCGCCGGTACTTTGGGTACATTGGCGTCATAACTTTTGCATGGCTTGATCAGTCTGGTTATCCATCTTTGCAGATTGTTGGCCTGTATACACCCTAAACAATCTGTCTCGGATCGTTCGCGGCACTGGCGTGGTCAGTGCACCTCTAGGCTATCGTGTGAAGCAGGTAGCGCAAATATCTGAGAGGATTTCTTTGAGGATAATGTCACATTCATAAGTGCTACGACATAGTCAAGCATCTTTTCCTTTAGGGTAAGGATCGAGTGTAGCAGTGTGTGGTAGGATACCGACCTGAATATATATGAACGTTTTCCAGTGACACTTGCATATACATCGACATATAGCGCTATGGACGCAGCATCTCATCAATATTATAGTGGTTATTCAGAGTGCCATCCACAATGACCAGATTAGTTCGTGCCACCAGCTGTACCCACCCACACCATAATACTGCCACTCCCACGTGGAGCAAAGATGTCGGACGGATGTATAATTAAGAATGGGTCAACATTCTTCATAGAAAGATCAGCAAACTCATTGAATCCGTGTAACCGTGATATTGCCAGTATACCCAAGCTGATGGTGGCTGTGCCTCATACTACAGTTTTGGAACGTTTGCGGAGAGATCTCTGTTTCTGATTTTGTCTTCAAAGTAGCGCACGACAGCTGTAATACGATTTTCATTGTCTTCCAACTTCTGCGAGACATGTCTGAATTAAATGTGGACCACTGTTTTTGAAATATACTCGCAGTAAGCTACAGAGTTTTCATTAGTGGCGCAACTGATAAGTCGGGATTTCTTTTTTCATGTGTTGTGTGCGTATTTCGTTGGTGAACCAAAAATGAACTAGAAACCCTATCTTTTGAGTTGCAGCAAATAAGGTTAAATGATTTCACTCATAAATACGCAAAAAAACATAATGGTACATACATACTGCGCTCAGTTATAGTTCAATTTCTTTTCCCATCTAACCAAAAGCATATTCAGTACTTCCAATGACCAACATTTAGGGCCTCCATAACCGATGTAGCTACCACAAATCGAACTATGCTACAGAAGTGAAGCAGTTCTTGTGATGCAGCATTAAGCTAGGCCTACACAACCGCACGTATGCTTTTTGCCAAGTTGGGTAGTGAAGCTTATCTTTACTGAAATATGTAATCATTACGCTAATACAATACACCTGAGCGCTTGGTGGATATATGCAAGTTTTATATATATATACATATATATATATATATATGTATATATATATATATATATATATATATATATATATATATATATATATATATATATATATATATATATATATATATATATATATATATATTAGACTCTACAAAATACCACTCAATTGTGTTTGGTGAAAAATGTCCCGAGACATACATATAGTGACATTTATTAATTTCATATGTTTAACTGGGATTTAATCCAATGAAACTTGAACTATTTTTCGCCTTAAAAAGCCTCATTTCTCAGAGATGCCCTGCAAAATGCTTGAATCACAAATTCTGGTCAGTAACATCGGTTTATCTCATCAGCACTTCCTTTTATGTGATCAGACTGATGAAGTTTTATTTATGTCCCTGCCCAGGCAGTCTTGCCTGACGTGATGCTTTTCTAAGCTTCCGAGTTATTCCGTGTCCACGAAAGTCTTGGCCAGTAAAATGGCCAAATCTAACCAAATGTGCATGTGAGAAAAATTATTCCTGCTGTCTAGCATTGTATTTGTTGCCAAAAGGGGAATAGATCAGATGCGAGCTGATTCCTGCTTTAAATATTCACAGTACACACACACACACACACACACACACACACACACACACACACACACACACACACACACACATATATATATATATATATATATATATATATATATATATATATATATATACATATATATATATATATATATATACATATATATATATATATATATATATATATATATATATATATATATATATATATATATATATATATATATCTTCCGCACATTTGGAGCAAGGTAGGCATACGTGAGCTGGTAACAACACCCGTCCTTTCCATGCCCAGATTGAGTAATTTGAGTTTTTAGGTATATATGGAATGTGTAAATCTTTGAATGACACTTTGCATCAAAATGGCTAAAAAACCTGCAGTGAATTTAGCCACGAAAATCCAAAATGTTACCTGCCTCAACAGAAAGAAACACTTTACAAAGTTAGAACATGACAACCAACTGCCCTAATCAACGGACGTGTGCATCTTTTACAAATGCTTAGAGCTCTACACATTAGAATTAGCATACAAAAAAAAAAAAAAAAAAAACCCGCCCCCACCTCCAAAAGGCATGTATCCTACAAGGAAACCCGGAAGTTACCTCATTACTAAAACCCAGCACGAGCATGCGCAGCAGAGTACAGCACCACATTCTTCAGTGCATAAACACTTGGAATCTACCAGGCCGTAACACCATGGAAACCGCAATCATACCATGTTTACATTGCCCAGTAACTCTGAGCACAGAAATGCACATCGAAAACAGTTCTTACTAAAAAGGACCAAGTCTGCATGTGAAACGATGAAACAAGATTCAGACGTGTTACACTTTTAGATAATCTGCGGAAGTCATGGACAGACAGTTGTACGATATCGATTAGTCATAATCAATTTAAGTCCACCTCAAAGTAAAGTGAATTTCGAAAGTCTGCCAACTGAAAAAAAAAAAATAAATAAAATAAAGTAAAATGAAATATAATAAAAACACACACAGCTTTAGTCATTAAGTACAGAATTACTGACAGAGTTGTCTGATGACAGCCTCTGAGTTCATCATTATGTAAGACAACCAGGCCTGCGGGCAATACTGTGATTTTATCACATTAAAATATAATAAATCTGACAATAAAAATCAAGGCCACTAATTTCATGTGCAAACGGCGGTTCGTATTTACAATCTTCATTCACTCAAATCCAAGCTCCCGATGCGATCAGGATACAAATGACTTCAAAACCAATGTTGAAAAGGTCGATGCGCTCTGGATTGCTATAACAATACTAAATTCATCTTTGTGTAACAAACTTTCATTGATGAACCATTCAACTTACAGTAGCAGAGATTATGAGAATGGTTCAAGTCAACAAGTGTCCTTACAGCGTCTTGGGCGCCACGCGCCCAATACCTCACCGCGGAAAGTTGTTGACTCATTTAAAGGTCTGCCTTGGGAGAGTTGACCAAATTTCAAGAATTAATGATTGCACTTAAGTTTTGAGTGAATCTTTCTGCATACCCTGTGCCTTTGTGCTAGTAGATGGTGTAAATTTATAATGCATGTTTCAGAACCTGGTCAATAGAAAGCGACACACATTCAACAAGGAAATGAGTGACCGTCTGAGCAGGAGATAGAGGAAATATATGTCACGGAAGAAACAAATCATGTCCAGCAAATTGATGGGGCAAAATTAGTAATGAGCTTATGAATGAATACATGTACATTCCTATGGGGAAAACAGTGGTGTGAAAGTAGGACTGCGAGTTGCTTAACTAGACATTGTTCGGGTGTCTGTGCTCAGGGAATACGCGATAAGGATGACTTAATATGGCTTTTCCATTGCCCAAAACAATAGCACCCTTTGTACGAGACTACAATTAATTTCGATACGCCTGCATGAACAAATATGCAGTTTTCATATTCATTGACTCAAACACTCACTTGACGATTGGAAAAGTACAATATGATCCAATGCTTGTACACTATGCACAGGCAAAGACTGATTGAATGTTATCCAACAGACGGTGTTCTTGTGGCACAAATACAAAAAAAAAAAAAAGTGGCACAAATATATATATATATTAAAAAAAAAAAAAAAACCCAGACCCCCCCCCCATAAAATGAAGACTCCAACAGTCACATATACGTGGCAATTGAAGTGGTGATGCATAGTTAGTTCCGTGACGACATAAGGCACGGATTTTTATAAATTGGTAATAAAATCTAGTTGATAGGAATCACTGGTCGAAAAACGACATGAAAAGTGCAACAGCAGCAATTAGACGAATGGAAGCACCACAAACTTAGCAAAAGTTTATAGCGCCATCATTCACATTAGCAAGTAAACTGATTAACCCTCACAAACTCCTCCTTTATCAAATTGTTACCAATTATCTCACTCCCGTACACAGTTCAAACAAGGATGGGGTTATCTAGGAGGCATGTTTTAAAAAAAGGTGGACAAAAAAAGCACGATTTTCCTGGTACGTCTCGTCCCATTAGGCTGTAGATAGTATCATTTTAACTACTGCAAGTATGGTGCAACTTTTTGCCCAATCATTACACCTTTTGTTTCCTTTGATGTTTAACATGGCGCCAACACGACAGCTTTGCGCATTCCATTGTCTTACATCTATCTATAAATCGTGAAGCAAGTCACTTGGACTCGCAAGTATCACAGGCACTCGTATTAACACTTGCTACAATGAGGAACTAAATGTATCGGGCACAGGTATGTATCACCAGGCATTACAGACACTCACGGCAAAGTGAATACAATTAGCTTCTGCTTAGCACGACTTGGGCATTATGCGCATGTTAATGAAAGCAAGATCACAAAGCGAGTATGCCCTGGTACTTCTGTTGTTCCGTATTCTCATACATGAGTATCTTTTAGTAAGGCACAGCAAATGGCCCGGGGGAAGGCACTAACACAGGTGGAACATTTGTGGTTCTTAGGGAATGGGCCGTCGCTGTGGACAATATATATATGTCCACAGCGAGGTTCCAGTCCCTGATATAGACATATATATATATATATATATATATATATGGATCATTATATATATATAATATTAATACATATAGCATGACCGATCTTGTAAACTCATGTCACTAAACTGATCATGTTATGTAGATCCATTGAGGATGTTTTCGGTTCCTTAAACCTCTACACCTGTATCATCCAAAGGTTTGAGCTCACCTATTCATTGTTATTCACTGAGTAATATGTCCAGGATGTCACTGCACGAGTGAACCATATGATTAAATTAGCTAAAACCCATGCTCCTGTATAGACCGTTTACGACACCCTGTTTCACCTCATGTTATATGTCCCTGTAGCAAGTGACATTTATGGCATATAACGTATTATGGAGTTTTGCATTGATTAAACTGGTACAGTGAGCTACTTTGAGATGAAAAACGGAATTTATTTTCACACCAGACACAAACTGACAGCAATGATCATATGTTGTAAATTATGATTATTAAAGCTTAATAAATGCAAGGATGTGATAAAAATGTCGATTTTATGATTTACCACAGATGTTTCTCCTCATTAAAATTAAACGTATATAACACATGTTTAAAGTCATGTTTTATGACGCAAGATGTATCTATATGATGCCTAAAACAAGCAGTTTAACCCATTGTAGCCTTGTAAACATAAACGCAAAATTAATGATCGATGGGTAAATTAGTATCTCAAAGAAAACAAAGCTCAGAAATCTCGTAGCAAAATTTATCATATGTCATTGAATATCATGTGTCAGGTATTTTATTTGCAATATCCTGCGGGCAAACGGCTCAAACACGTGCCGCTACATTTTAATCCATTTTAATGAATTCAATTGTTAGAAGTGAAAAAAAATCATTCAATTGAGCTATTACCAAATGATGATAGGTGACCCTCAATCGTGAACTCTAAATAGTACGAGAAGGGGTTATGGGAAAATGTATGTGATAGATTATAGAATGCTCCAGTTACATAATACATTGTACTGGGCGCATGTGTTTATGAGCAGTATGCAGTCAAAGGGCTGTCTACTTACTCCCATCGCATAGGTATACCATGTGCTAACTGAGTGCATAAGAGAAACATGGATTAAGAGTTACATTTCAATACAAGTGCCATGGCTTGGAGAGAAAGGTGCATGGCTGTTAAATCATCCTGTAGAACAGGAAGCACATTGTTTTTCGGGCCAGCCAGACCTGTTTGGCCCGTATATCAAGCCTCCAAATTTCATTTGCCTGATGAGGGAGTGACTGGGTATGTTCAAGCTGCACGGTGAAAAGCTGCTGGGTATGGTCAGTTGTACTGAGGAATGGTACCATAATGTCCAGGAGCTGATTGCTGATTATGCAAATAGCTCAGTTTGCAAATAGGAAAAGGACCTTTGTTCATAAAGATAATAGCAATTGAAAAGCTAGAAAAAAAGGACCTTTACTGATTTAGGTAAAACAACTTGACTATAAGCAAAAGGTAAAAAATACCACTCGAGACGTAATTGATTCTATTGAAGTGTCATCCCCCTCCCGCGCCCAACCATTCCATCAGGTAGCAATGGGATCGTCCGTGGAAGCCACAGGCAAGTTAGCGAACGAAATCACCCCTTCAGGTCACAGGACGTGATAAGCTGCATATGTCAAAGCGCCTAGGCCGCTCTTATGCGAATCGTAACGATGCAACAGCATTAGGATCGAATGCGGCCACACATCTATGTAAAGCATTGCATGAGATTACAGCTGCATTGTTATGTAGGCATTTATATGGTCTCCGTCACGTGCGTTCACAAATAACCACAGATCAAGAAACAATAAGCATTTACTACATTGATTTGAGGGAGATCAGCGAGGATCTCCCATCGTCTGGATACATGTGAAGAAAGCTGCCAAAATGAGGACGTTTACACTTATTTTGATATGTTCACTTTACATAGTGACACAGGCACGCGACGCCAAACACATCTACCGGGGCAAATTTGACGGTGAGTGGGTCAAGGTTGAAATTCCGTCAATGGATAAAATCATTAGTGATTAATCAAATGGATAACTAATCCGCAGGTCGTTGTACAATGGCAGGATATGAGCTCATAAAATCTCAACATCTCCGTACAAAAAAGGCTAACTAAGCACTAAGGACAAGGAATCTAAAATATTTTAAAGAAAAAAAACTTTATATTTGACACAGACAGACAGAAAAAAAGTTGAAACGCATGAAAATATAAAATTAGTTTTGTTCAGAAAAACTTTCTGGAAAATACTGACTACGCATTCACGTTGGTGATTTTTTAGAACACAAGTTTGGATTTAAGAGTTCACCCTCTCAATAAGAAAAAAGAAAAGAAAGAAAACAAAAACGTCACCAGTTCTTCTGATATATTTTGATTTATAAAATGAAAACAGAAATACACTTTTAAAAATAGACAGCATGGAATGACATCTTTATTTTGGCAAGTTACGGAAGCAGCTGCATACTTATTCGTACCAGCAAGAAATGCACTTTCTGACTGCCCTAGTTGAAGAAGGTGAATTGTGTATTTAACTAATCAACCTCTTTGGTTGATGACGATGTTAAGCTCACTTCTTTATACGAAAGGGTTCAAACTGGTTGTCTTTCCATCAACAAAACAATTCGTCATGACCGTTTACGTAGTAATGTGATCCATGTCTGTTTGATGATGTCCATATCGATATGGACTGATCTACGTTATAATCCACTATCGCAAATTGTAAAAATGAGAACATAAAAGACAAGTTTTGTGTTCCTCTTAGGTCTTTTATTAATTTGTTGTGGACATTTTCTTATCACTTTCTTGTCGTCCTTATTGAATCTTTGCCCGTAAGTCTCTCTGAAAGGAAGTAATGGATGCTGCTTTTGGAAAGGCCATCGATCCATACATAATCGGTCTCATGTTCTATCTGATATACTGTGAACTTTCCTTTTATCGTGTGGGTAATTTCATTTTGATCGGTCGCAGTAGGCTGTCGGCGGCATAAAATTTTCATAACATCTCAGCCAGCACAAACCACTGTAGACATAAAATCACACCTGGCGTATTTGAATATTACTTTACAGGTTACATTTATAGCTATTGCTGATTTAAGTGTGGTCCGTCTTGAGGTTTTTTTGTTCTTTTCTTTCTAACGGGGGAGGCTTTTATTTTTTATTTGGTGTCGGCCTTCCAGATGACATATATCTACGCTGTAGCATTTGACCCGTGAATACTCTAGTTTGACGTCATGCTAATAGCAAATTCATCAAACACGACTCGGATAATTTACGAACCATTCACTCTTGTTGCATTGATCAGCATGAAAAATCATATTTTGTACCATATATTCTTTGCAGTTTATTTATTTTTTTCTGTGCCTGAAGGTAGAACAATCTACGATGCTGAGGTTGGCATCGACATATATTTGTCGTTGCACACCGCAGAAAAGGTGCTTCCATAATGGAACATGTATCATTCGAAACAATACAACAATCACTATGATGGAAATTGTAACAACACCCTGTTCCACATGCCATAAATGGTGGCTCAATATCGACGGGTATGATTCACGGTTATGAATGGGTGTCATAGCAGTATGTAATTAGGACGGTGCATTCCATATGGTTAACTGGGTAGTATTCAAGAATAGATGTCTTTGGGCCGCAAGCAGTTAGGTGCACCGGAAATGACTTTATAATGGCAAGAGCGGGACTTGGAAATTTCACGTCCGGTATATCATTCAGCTAAATAGTTCTCCATTATTTAACAGTAAACATCATCAAAATTGCACGTTAACATTAAATCAAGCACACGCATAATAATAACAAAAAATAAAATAAAATAAAATAAAATAAAATAAAACACACACACACACACACACAAAAGAAACACAAAAAACAACCTAAAACCAAAAATAACCTCCAAAAGACACACCCTCAAAAAAAGAAAGAAAAAAGAAAAAAAAAAAGGAAAAAATACACCTGCAGTTTAATTCTTTCACAATTATCAGAAAACTTAGAACTGCCGCAGCTGGCCTAATGATTAAACTTATGCTACTTTTACCTGCATCGGGCAACAGACAATGAATTTACCTTGTACAATTTCAGGACAGAGTAATATGTGTTTTATTATAAGATTGTTTATCTGAGATATGTTACCTTTTAGTATAAGAAAACGATCATAAAATATGACGTATAAAGTAGGCCGTGGCCAAATTGTACATAGATCACTTTAAAACAAGCAGTACGACAGAAATTGGCAAACAAGAATATAAAACCAAATGTTTTTGCCCTAAACTTTGATTTTTGAAATCAATTAATAAGGGAAAAAAATTGAATATGACATATTATTTGCAAGATTGTTTGTATTTTTTTTAAATGCAGCCCTTTGCGCCAGTTGAATTTTTGCCACAGATTTTCAGCGAAACATTTC
Source organism: Hermodice carunculata (assembly GCA_964020975.1). Classification (NCBI taxonomy): domain Eukaryota; kingdom Metazoa; phylum Annelida; class Polychaeta; order Eunicida; family Amphinomidae; genus Hermodice; species Hermodice carunculata. The sequence continues at coordinate 32,914,417 of OZ026612.1, forward strand.
TCGTGCCTTAGATTCATTTGAATCACAAGTATACATATACTATATATGTATAATCAAATTAAATAAGAATTTGTGGAAACAGTATTTACCAAAACGTATTTCCTCGTAGTAAGATTTTTATCCCGCCCTGCCCCCCCCCCCCCAAGGGATGTTATTGTTCAAAGGTTGTTGTAAAAATTGAGAACAGCAGGTATATATTTGAGCAAAAATTGCCAACCCCATTTATAAATTGAAAAGTTTGCATGCAAATATTTAAAACAACTCTATATTTGAAAGGGCCCTATTTAAATATTACAATACTTACAACAGTCTTAACTTTATAAGCTTCTTGTGATGCAGGACTCGAGATTCGTATAGAATATGTGAAATAAATGATGTCTCTGTAAAATGTTAAAAAAAAATCTTCTTCACAATCTCAATGAAATTATGCATTTTCCTTGGAAGTAATGTACACCTATGTGGATGAAAAAACACCCCCCCCCCCATTATTTCACATGTATTTTAGTTTTCCAAATATAGGCTTCAAATATTGAAGTGAGAGTTTAACACTTTCAGTGACAGGTTTTGGACTGAGTGGACAGCTGTACGCGGCTCGCTTTGGGCGTATTGCGCCAAAAGCGAGCCGACGGAAGCTGTTGACCTTGACCGCTATGTTATCTAAAACTACAGGTACGCTGGTACTTGACTGAAAGGTACTTTCACAACGAATATGAATGTACCCTTATTATGATTGAGAGCAGTTCATCGAAAGTATTACGACTTAAGTTGCACTTGGCACTGAAACAGCTAAAGTGCGCAAACGATAAATCTACCTGTTTAAAATTCTCAGGGAGAGCAAGCAGGTTTTCCAGGGCACACACACACACACACACACACACACACACACACACACACACACACACACACACATATATATATATATATATATATATACATACATACATACATATATATATATATATATATATATATATATATATATATATATATATATATATATATATATATATACACAAAGCTTTGAGCGTATAAAGTAAACTAAATAAAAAGTAATTGCAAATTTGTGGGTTCATGAGCCACTTTATAGACTTTACAAATGTTTGTGCTTGTAATTTTGATTCATGGGCATCGTTAAGTGTAATGTACCTCAGAGTGCCTTCAGTTTATCTCCTGTCCTAACGTTACTCTAACTGCGAAAAACTTCTTGTGATACACATATTTATTATGCATTTTGGAAAACTTATTCCAGAAAGACGTTTAACGATTTCTATGCCAATCACGACTAAAGCACTAAACACGACTAAACGATCTACTTAAGTCAGACTAGTCTGAATTAACATTAGGATCCCGGATTCGTATTCCTCGTAAAGAGACCTTTCATTCAATTACCAGTAAGCCTAAAGTTCCAGGGAGAATATGTCAACTGTTTTAGGCATTGGGCGCAAAGAGCGCCGAGAAAGCTGTTGACTCAGTCCAAAGTTTGGGAATGAAAGAGTTAATTTTACCTCATGCTCTGCTACCAGTCATTTATTCAAAGGCGCCATTAATCCTCTTCAGATTGTTCATAGCCGTGAAAATTATACTTTTACCGTTTTTTTTCCTGTGATAACACAACACTATAACGCGAACTAATATAGCAACCATTACACCGTGCTTCCTTAGAGCTTAATGAGTTCCCTGATTTGTTGCTCAACTTTGTCGTTCATCATAATTTTCATAAAGATTAGAGAAACACAGCCTGTAGCAAAACGTACAGGACTTCGCTTAATTATCGTGTTATCACGAACTTGTGAATATTGTATGAGCAAGCCGTGAATGAAATATATGACGCTCAAGTAACAACACGTAGGTGATGAAAAACATTAGACACAACTGCATTTATTTAAAAAATAGTTCTAGTTTGAAAGACCATATCTTCAAGTTGCAGCAAATTTAGATATAAATCGATTTGTGGTAGTGCATGGCTAGACGTACATGTACATGGAGGTTGGAATGTAAAGGTCTGCCCTGTCAGATGATATTAAATTGAGAAGAGGATGCAACACAGAAGATTTCGCAATAAACCATTAAAATATTGCTGATTCTTAATTTTCCTAGCAAATTTCAATCAGCTTTAATGGTCTAATGTTTTCTTTTTCTAGCATTAGTAGTCATGTGGGTGGTGATATGAGTGTTCATCTAACCCCAAACAAAATCATCTACAATTTTGAAATTAAATTTGTTTCACATGAAATTCTGTCCTGATGAAATCTGGATGAAATATCAGGCATTCATATGAACTTCCAAAATCGCATTGCAACACATTTTTTCATTGCTGTCATTCTCTTTGGAGAGTCACCGGAGAACACATAGTTCACGTAGTGAACAATACCAAATGACCCAAGGGGACTTTTATGGAACTATCTACATGCACACATTTTAATTATAGCTGCATTTTATGTTCATATTATGGCCTGTGATTATCTATCTCCTCAACTTGTGTACATGAAACAAAACTGCCTTATCTACGAAAGACGAATAAAGATGGAAAAAAGAAGAAAAAGCCTGCCCTATCGACGTGCGGGCCTGTTAACACTTTCGCAAACGTATCTGCAAACAGAGATATTTCAAATACAGTACGATATACCCCGAATATAATTGAAATGTGTTTCTGTGTGATTGCAATATGTTTTTTATCCAAGTATTTATTAAAGTTATTCCAGTAACAGGCCCCTTTCTTTGAAAAGTGCTCAGTTAATCGCAACAATATCCACGGACTCCAAAAGACAAAATGCTAGAGAAGTGACGTTCAATATAGCAAATTCCCACTGTTCGTTACAAGATCATTCACATTGTACATAGTAAAAGCAATAATAAACTCGTAACCTTGAGGCTAATGGTAAAATGTGCCGTTGCACATATAAATAAAAACATGTCCCTGTGCAATCCACTCAAGAGTGAATGCTCTTTAGTTATACACTTCTTTCACTTTGTTTCATCCCTACTGTGCTATTGCCAAAATAACAAACAAACATACATACATACATACATACATACATACATACATACACACACATACATACATACATACATACATACATACATACATACATACATACATACATACATACATACATACATACATACATACCTGACTATATAAATAGAGGGCTACGTGACACCCAGCTTTTCTTGAATGTATGCACAACAGTAAGGAGGGTTGCTGTACACTAAAAAATCAAATAAAATCTGAAATAATAGGTGCATACTAATCATAATACCCCAAAGATCACATGTGCATCCAAGCACACAATAAATTGTTGAGCATGAAATATTAAATGGCCTCATCAAACACAATTACAGCCATTATAATCAGTATAATATTTTTTTTCTGTTTTTGCAGATGATTGTTCCGGTGATGGTGTGTACATCAAGGACAGCGATTCCTATGTTGTATGCAGAAACGGAAACGACATTTCACAAGACTGTGAAGAAGGCTATCAGAATCCAGATAAAGAGAATTTCGTGGAGGGTGATTATTACAGTCTTAGGTCATTCTGTAGCCAGAGGGACAGTAATGATGACTCAGATACACAGGATGGAGGTGACACCAGGGATGCTTCAGAAATTACAATGAATCTTGCTGCTATGCAAAGTCTCTCTGGAGGTAGGCCAAGGTCCCTTGTGTCCAGCAATGCACAAGCAGCACCAATAAATGCTATCATTGCAGGTGGAGCAAAGACTGGTTCAGCTGCACTTCAGGCTGCTGATGTGCACCAGGGTCCCGGAGCAGCACAGACAAACAAACCATCAGCTTTATCTAGGAATGTGTTACAAATGAGGGCTCTTGCTTCTCAAGTGGCTGCAGAAGCTGCATGGGATCCCATGGATGTAGATCCACAGGAGGTTGCTGAAAAGGTCGCTAAGATACAAGCACATGCAAACCTAGAGGCTATGAATCCACTAAATGCTAATGATCCAGGAGTTGCAAGAGATATGGCAGAAATGAAAAACATAGCCTCTGGAATGGCCAAGTCCCTTGCTGCTTATACAGTACCAGCTGTGCCTGTTGCACAAATGGTTGAACCAGGAAAATCAGCCAATGAAGCAAAATCAGCTGGACAAGAGATTGGAAAGATCCAGGAGCATACACATCCAAATGGGGTTGCACAGGTACAGCCGACTTTCGTTTCTAAAGATGTATTAAAAATGAGAGCACTTGCAGCAGAGGTAGCTGCTGATGCCGCATGGAATCCTTTAGAGGTTGATCCACAAGAAGTAGCTGAAGAGTTTGCTGAAATCCAAGCCCATGTAGCTCAGAGAGCCATGAATCCACTGAATCCAAACAGGCAAGGGGCATCCTCGGATATGGCTGAAATACAAAACATAGCTAAAGGTGTAGCAAAGACACTAGCTGCCATAAGAGCTCCACCCGCAATGCCAGCTGGAACAGCAGCACAAAATACGGCAGCCCAGACAGTTGGTCAGGTAAAACAGGAGACAGCATCGGGATCACCAGCAATTCCAAACTATGTTTCTCCAGAGGTTTTAGAAATGAAGGCACTTGCAGCTCGCATTGCTGCACAGGCTGCTTGGGATCCCACAGAAGTTGACCCCCAAGAGGTTGCTGAAGAAGTTGCTGAACTTCAACAAAGTGCCCATGAGCAGGCATTAAACCCATTGAATGCATTCAACCCAAGGGTATCCCAGGAAATAGCTCAACTTCAAAACATTGCTGCTGGTGTCGCAAAGACATTAGCATCTATCAGAGCACCAATGTTTGGAATGAATACACCTGTTGCTGCAGTCCCAGTTGCAGGTCCAATTGCAGCTGATAATGTTGGTAGTGCAACAAGCCACACAGCAGCTGAAAGTGAACCAGTTAATATACCAGTTGTAGGATCTAGTGATGTTGTATTGGAAGGAGGAAATGTTGAGCATTTGCCACCACTTGGAAGTAACACAGATGAAGCAGTTAACATACCAGCAGTAGGATCTAGTGATGTTGCATTGGAAGGAGGCAATGTTGAGCATTTACCATCAGTAGGGAGTAATACAGCTAAAGCAGTTGATATGCCAGCAGTAGGATCTAGTGATGTTGCATTGGAAGGAGCTAATGTTGAACATTTGCCATCAGTAGGAAGTCATACAGCTGAGGCAGCCAATATACCAGCAGTAGGATCTACTGATGTTGCATTGGAGGGAAGTAATGTTGAGCATTTGCCTTCAGTAGGCAGTGATACAGCCCAGGCAGCTTCCCCAGAAATTGCTATGATGCAAGAGATTTCAGTTAATACAGCAGAGAATCCTCCTCTTGCCAAAAGTTTCATTGATGCTGCCCAAATTCAGCAGGGCCCCGTGGCTGCAGCACCCCAACCTCAGCCTGCCTTTGTATCTAGAGATGTTTTAGAAATGAAGGCTCTTGCTGCTCGTGTTGCTGCTCAAGCAGCTTGGGATCCCAGTGAAGTTGATCCACAGGAGGTGGCAGAAAGGGTTGCTGAAATACAAGAACATGTACACCAGCAAGCAATGAATCCATTAAACCCAACAGCTGCCAATGATATGGCAGAGATTCAAAATTTAGCTGCTGGAGTTGCAAAAACTCTAGCTTCTATCAGGGCACCTGCATTTGGAATGTTTAATCATGCACCAGCAGCTGCTTCCAGTGTGCCTAACGAGGCAGCAGGTAATACTCCAGATACAGCAATTAATATGGATTCTGCAGGTGGCCCACAAATTGCCAGAACTGAACAAGTTCCTCAAAGTGCAGCTAAAAGCTTACCTGGTATAGGGCCAAGCAATGTGGCTAACATTGGTAATGTTCAACAAAACCAGCCTGCCTTTGAAAGTAGAGATATTTTAGAAATGAGAGCCCTTGCTGCCCGTGTTGCTGCTCAAGCAGTTTGGGAACCAAATGAAGTAGATGTGGGGGAGATAGCTGAGCGGATTGCTGCAATCCGAGCACATGCAAATTTGCAAGCATTAAATCCAATGAATGCCAACAATCCAGCTGTTTCAAGAAATGTAGCTGAAGTAGATAAAATTGCTGGTGGTGTAGCGAGAACTCTTGCTTCCATGAGAATGCCACCTGCTCGTGCTGCTGCTCACATTGCTCAGCTGCAACAAGCCATCAATCCTGGGGTTAATGGTCAATCTATAATGGATGGAAAGAGCTCTTCAGTTGCTAATGTCCAACAGGGCACTGAAGCTGCAGCAACTGCTCATGTGTCACCAGGCGTTTTACAAATGAGAGCCCTTGCAGATCAGGTTGCAGCTCAGGCAGCATGGGACCCAAGAGAGGTTGACCACCAAGATGTAGCTGAACGAGTTGCTGAAATAAAAGCACTTGCTAATTTGCAAGCTTTAAATCCATTAAATGCAAACAATCCTGCTGCTTCAAGTTCCTTACAGGAAATTAACAACATTGCCAATGGTGTAGCCCAAACCCTTGCTTCCATAGCTATGCCAGCTTCACATATAAATGCTAAGTTTGGCTCACCCCAAGCCATGACTCCTGGCAGCAATAATCAAGCTGGCATTGGTCCAAACATCCCTTCAAATGCTGCCAAAATTCAACAGGCCAATGGTGTTGCACCTGCTCCTCAAAAGCCTTTTGTTTCTAGAGAAGTTTTACAGATGAGAGCTCTTGCTGCAGAAGTTGCTGCAGATGCTGCTTGGAATCCTGCTGAAGTTGATCCAATAGAAGTTGCTGAAGATATAGCTGAAATTCAACAACGTGTTAGTTTACGAGCCATGAATCCTTTAAATCTTCAAGGAGGACCAGCAAATGATATAGCAAGGATGCAGGCTGCCAATGATATGCAAGAGATACAGAATATAGCCAGGGAAGTGGCAAAAACTCTATCTGCTATCACATACCCAGGTGTTGGATTAAGTGCAGGAGGAGCAACTGCGGTCAGGCCACCTGGACCCCAATTAGCCATACAGAGTAACATTGGCCCAATACCAGTGGTAGGAGGCAATCCCGAAAGTGCAGTTCCTGAAGGAGCATCTAATGCAGAACCCCTAGCTGTAGTAGGAACAAGCAATGGTGAAGCTGCAGGAGCTAATGCAGATGCTCCACAGGTTGCTAGGATGCAAGAAGCAACTGCTGTTAACACACAAGAAGCTGTAGTACTCCCTGACGTTGGTACAAGCAATGCAGGCACAGTTCAGGAGAATCTAGTTGCTGTTGGCAGGATACAACAAGCTGAAGCACTTCCTGAAGTTGGCACAAGTAATACAGTCAAAGGCCAGGAGACTCCAGTTGCTATTGGCAGAATGCAACAAGCTGAAGTACTCCCTGATGTGGGTACTAGTCTTGCAGGCTTTGGGCGGCAGCTACCAGCAGCTGTTGGGCGCATACAGCAAGCTGTAGTGCCTGCCAGGCCACTGGTTCAAGGAACAGTTCCAATGGTATCAAGAGACGTTTTACAGATGAGAGCATTAGCTTCTCAAGTTGCTGCACAGGCAGCTTGGAATCCTGCTGATGTTGATACACAGGAAATTGCTGAAGAGGTTGCCCAAATTCAAGAACAAGTATACCGCCAAGCTCTAAATCCACTTAATGCCAACAACCCAGCCATGTCAAGTGAAGTTGCTGAGGTAAATAGCATAGCAGCAGACTTAGCCAAAACTCTTGCTTCAATTACAATGCCACCTGTGTCTTCAGGACAACAAGGCCAACTTGGGCGGGTGCAACAGGGTGGAGCAGCTGCAGGGCAAATTCCTATGCCCTCTGCTGTCTCTAGAGATCTTGCAGAAATGAAGGCCCTTACTTCTCAGCTTACTGCACAAGCCTTATGGGACCCTACCGAAGTTGATGCTCAAGAGGTGTCTGAACAACTAATAGCACTACAAACACGTGCCACCCGAGAAGCTATGAACCCAATGAATCTCCACAACCCAGCAATTGCAAGTGAAGTGGCTGAGATCCAAAAGCTTGCTGCCCAGGCATCAAATACCCTAGCTAGTATTAGAACACCAGTATTTCCAGGTAATGTTGGCATTTCTGCTGCTGGTGTTGGGCCTGTTAATGTGCCTAGTGGGAACAGACCCGTCCATGGAACTGGGATAAGCAGTGCAGCTGCTCCAGATATTGCCACTGAACAAGCTGCTGCTGTACCAGTTTCAGGACCCAGTGCACCAGGTCCACAGGCTGCAAGGGTCGCAGAACTGCCTGCAAGTGAAACAAGGAATCCAACGGTCATTGAACAAGCTATCAATGCTCCAGCTGTGGGAGCCGATGTAGGCATTGTGTCAGCCCCGCAGATTGCAAACCTGGAAGAGTTACCTGCCAGTCAAGCAAAAAGTCCAGCTGAACTGCAAAGTCCTGTTGAATCACCAGACAGTCCAAAGAGCTCTACCATAGTATAAATATTTCTCATGTCACATGATCCCGGTGCAGCAATTGCAACGATATTTAAAGAGTTAATGATAAAAGCCTCAGTATATGGGAAAAGGCACAGGTGTACCATTAGCAGTTAAATTAACTGGTTATCAAGTTGCATGCAATTACTGAATTGTGGAGATCTGTTGTAGTGTAATACTTCAATATGTCTGTATATAATGCAATGCTGGCACTGTTATCATTTAAACCAAGAAACACAGAGACCCATTATTTTAAACTGAACAATACAAACCTGTATTCTGGAGATCTTAATCCTAAATGGTATATTAATGAAGGGGCCCAGCTTCAGATAGTTAAGTTTGTAAGCACCACTATGCAATAAAAAAGAACACTAAACCTGTTGAATATTGCTGAGAATCTAACAAAAACATATATAGATATACGTATTGACACTGACTATTTAATTCTGGGTAAACTATCTGTTCGTCCAATTAACATTCAGAACAAAATAGACTGAAGCGATAATAAAAGTATTATATACACTTATGGGTGGTAAGGATAAGGGACATGTTGGAATAAAAAGCAGAAATGAACGGAAATGTGGTTAAGTTTTGAGGACGTATGATTTGAAAACAGTGTTTAAATTGTGCAGTTAAAGTTAAATGGCATGCCAAGCGTGGAAGGGACGGCACATCTTTTGTATCCAAATCCCGACAATTTCAGAACAAAAAAAAAAAAAGGAGCCTGACTTTCCATTAATATAAAAATGCCATTCTTAGAGGAATGTAAGATAACACTGTAATAACTGATTTACATAGGATAGGTATGCCATACGAATATGCTTTCACGGAATGCAGCATTCATCACACGCCTGTAGTACAGAACATTGCCACATAGACCTGACCGAAAAACCTACATTTAATTTAATGTATATATTATGAAGTGTAGAATATGTCAATTAAATGTTTGAAGAGAGTGTTTGTTGTATGTCAAACAGAAATTATATCTATGTCAGATATGTAAAAATATTATACTGGATCTGACCTTTTATTAAAAAAATCAAAATCTTTTTGCAGAGTGTTCTATTTGATTAACGGCGATGAATGATACAAATATGTTTTTCCTCGAGTTCTGAGTTAAACAGCTTTATTTTTGTGAGTGAATATCTCGTATTTTCTGCTGCACTGGGTTATTTGTTTGACTTGTATTCGATTATCTTTAGGTTATATAATACAGAGTTTGTCTGCACAGCCACTGTAATCTTTTTCAATCCCTTCCCATTGCATAATGAGAAATATTTAACGATAATATTGGACACGTTTCACTCCCTTAGCATTTTGATAATATTATGACTTGTCAGTGCGTGTCCTGCACATTCGTTTGCATGGTGCATGTGGCATTTTATACCATTTTTTTGTGTTTTGATACATTTTGACAATATCGAACATGTATATATATATACATATATATATATATATACATATATATGTATATATATATATATATATATATATATATATATATATATATATATATATATATATATATATATATATATACATATATATAAAAGGTCACTTATATTATTCAAACTGCACCTTTTGGACCCTGCCATAACCCATTTATGTGTGTCTGTATATGTGTCTGTGTATGTTTTTTCTGCTTTTTGATGTTGCGGTTGTATATAGCTGATAATTTATAGCAGGGTATTTACATTCACTATTTCCCCCATTGTAACACTGGTAGCTCCATCTGTTGGTGGTGGTGCTGCATAATTCATGAAACACCAGAGACAAAAATTGAAAAGTTAGCTCAACAGGCAAAATTATCGGACTAGAAAACAGTGAACAAAGAAAGTTATTTTTGTCTGGTCGGCGCATTAAGCTTTGCAAAAGGGAACATTTAGAAAATGGCTGCATCAATATTTGTACATTTACTTCGCTCATAAAGTCTTGAATGAGAACTGTTGATGAGACTTTTATGGATAGCATGTCTCTGGGTAAGAGCTTCCTAGCAGCTGGCTGGGGCAATAATTGGCCAACCAGCTTGAACAAAGCTGTTGACACGGTCTTAGGTTAGCAAGGAGGGTTTTTTTTTCTTTCCCTGTCGAACCGATCTACAGCACCTGCCAGACCGACCAGGCTAATCTGCCAACAGTCAGTGTCTTTCCTCGGTGCAACAGTAATGCTTAGCTCCAAGTATGTCCCAGACAGAGCTGCTGACTCAATCCAATAATATTATATTTTATCTCTTTCAGTTCCGAGTGCGGCTAAGTTCAGACAAAGATTTCTGAACAAACGTGTGAAGTGGTTTATGAATACAAATATTTTGTGACAAATCTAAAATTAGAATACATTTCATTTCAATTATACAAAAAGCACTTCGTGCCTTTATCCTTTAATCTTTTTTTTAAAGCGCTGCACGTGAACTCTGCCAAATGTTATATGTGAGGCTTTCTAGCCTTCACGTTAGAGAGTTGGCGAGCCCACTCTACAATGAGACCTAGCAGCAGACGCTTTATGCGACTTTCCAGATGTACTAATCAGCAAGCGGCTATCGCACACATCAAATCATTTAAGATGTTTAATGCAATATTTTCAAAATATATTTTTATGGTGGCATATTTCGTGAATAAGAAACAAATCTTTCTTAAGAAACAAATCTTTCTTGTTCACAAACCATTGGCTGTGGAAATGACAACAATATGGCAGCCAGGTCCACATGCGATAGTACCGACTCAACACTTTTCAGAGGTAGTATGCAAAAGTATGGCCCCAAATTAGTGGTCATTGAATTTTTTGACCAAATAAATACAGTATAGAATGTATATTGAGGCTTTTCTAGTAGCAGCATATCCTAAAAATTGCCCTGCTCCAAAACAGGTGTTGAAGGCAGTCAGTCGTATGCCCCAGAAGATGGATCTTGTAACGGACAGCGAAGTCGGCTTGAAGGCAGGAGGTCTAAAGGTTGAGTACGGGAGGGCGTCTAACAGCGATACAGAGGTCGTTCAGTCAAGATGACGGCCCTAAAATTAGGCCAGACCAGCAAATTTCTACAAGTATTGCAGAACTTAAGGTGGCGATTTAGTGAGGACTAATCAAGTGCTCCATAGTTTCATTTGTTTTATTCGCTGCAAAATTATATTGAAACTCCATCAAAACTATATATTTCGTGAAACAAAAGAAAGAGGGGGACACCACAGTGGCCTTTTTTTTGCTTGCATGCAAAATTTCAAAAGATATAATTGGGTACACAACCAGTTAAATTTTAAGTAAAATTCTAACTTTCAAAACAATTGGCACTGACACGAATAATGCAGAATCAATTATTTTGGTGCCAAATGGTAGAGTACGGTATGTATCCCAAATATGTGTATTGCTTTCTTCTTACCATCAATATTTTTCAAGTTATAGCTAATTAAAGAATATGTTATTCAAATCTTAATTTTAACATTTCATTACCAATTTTGAATAAACCACATCTCTTTAAAAATAAATATGATACAGATAAAATGAAACACTTTTTTGCAATACATACCTAACTCTTCCATTTGGCACCAAAATAATTGAGTCAGTATTACTACATGTAGTGTCCGTTCCAAGATTTTTGCTTTATTATGGCAAGACTTAGTGAAATTAGATGAGCTGGAGCATGCACCAATATACGGAAACAAGAGCAAAAGTGAAATCGTGACTTACCACGAAAAAAAGTATATGTATTCATGAACCTTCTCAAGGAGGAGGATATCAACTGGCCATTCAGAAGTTAAAGTTCAGAATTATTGCTTTGAACTTGAACCTACAGAAAGTGCACACTATAAAAGTAACCAATAAAGTTGTTGTCTTAAGTTTGTTGTTCCAGTTAAATATGCTGTTACATGACTATAGCAATCATACAGGACACACAAACGAAACCCATTTTCTGGTCGGAGTGGATATATACAAACGTTGAAGAGCTGTTCGCATTCGAACAGTTGCGACCTTCCAGAATAATCAAACGTGTGTGTGTGTGTGTGTGTGTTTCGTTTTAAAAACTAAAGTCTGGGCTGTAGATCGCGACAGTCAAAACAAGGAAACAGCCCATGAAGCTCTCTGCCTATAAAAAGTATCACTAATAATCTCAGAATATCATTAAAGGTTCGTTGAAATTTATGACCAGCATCAGCACATTATTAACTTTAACCCCTCAAAAATTATTCAACGATTAATCATCTGATAATGTCTTATTTGGAGTTTTGCAAACCAAATACAAGGTAGTCGCAGTGATAAAAATTAATATATATATATATATATATATATATATATATATATATATATATATATATATATATATATATATATATATATAAACTTTTTGCATTCACACATATCGCATTTTGTAGCAAGTCGAAATAACTAGTGATTGTATAGCAAAACTAATAGGTGAAATCCCAGTTGCTGCCTGAATAATTGAAAGCATTTATTCTCTGAACATTTGCGGGACTGGACCAGTAGTGTGGTTTTTCTTTATTACCGCGGTATTAGCAAAAGAATATTAATTTGTTGAGCAGGCAATACACAGTTTATTATGCAATAAGAGGCGCATACTATTAGCCTCTGTACCAGAGGTACTATATCAAAGTATGAATATTATATGCACCGAAGCAGGATTTTGTCTTTACATTTTATATCAAGCATGTGGTTCCGTCACCATCGAATTAGCAGCCCAAATAAATACTACCAATGTTAGTTCCAGGAAAATACAATACATTTCATCTATCTCAACTTGGGTCTACAATTCAAAAATACAAATTATTTTCAAATTTCACTTCCATATTTTTGTTGTTGTAAAATTGATGACAGTGCTACGTGATCGAGACCATGACGCGTGAAAGAGAGCTAGCTTCCACGAATCTGCAGCTTCAAGACACCTCAAAGGTTTGATGCGCCATGAAAGCTAGCTGGCTCTCACGTGATCTCCCAAGGTATGATCCAGACCTCCCTCTTCCCTCTGGAGCGCGAGATACACTTCATGCGTGAAAAACTTCCTCGCTTCCTGACCATGCGTACTTGAGAGCTTATACTACCTGGTTCCCATCGCCTTTTTCGCCCGATGAAAACGCTGTTGCCCTTAATGCCTGTGCAACAGGCATTAAGGGCAACAGTAAACGATATTTTCTCTTTATTGATTTTTTTTTTCAAATTGCTTCTGTTCATAGTCGTATTTTGCTCTATTAGGTTTTTTCCCATGTGTTGCAATAGCTCACTATAATAATTATCCCAATATAATTGATGAATTTCTTATTTTTGAACACTGTCATGGGTCCAATGATCGTCCTGCCTTCAGGGGTCAACTTACTAAAATTTTTGTCAGGGCACCAGTATTAAATACTATCTTGCGGCTGTGGTTCCGCGAGGTAAGTTTCATGGCGAGGTATGTCTAGAAGGGAATTGAGTGGTTGAGCGCGAGACAATTTTCATGCGTGAAGAAGACCTCGGCGACCGGGAAGCTTTGAAACCGCTTGCGAAGTCTCGAAAGCGAGGTTCGTATAATGCTGGAACAATTACCATTAAAGATACTGTAATCTGTATCTGCTGTAGCTACGTATACTTAATCCCCAACGACTAGAAATTTGGCGTGGTTCCGTTTTAAGAGCAATTTTTGTTAGTGCTTATAAAACACAAGATAAAGACACCAAGCAAGGTTATTAAATTATGTTAATCTAACCGAATAGAGGTGAGTCAGAAAACTGTCAGCCCCAGTGTTCACTTTGACAGAGCCACATTTTTTTTCCACGTTGACAACGAGGAAACGCATTGAAGTCATTAGCGGCAAATCTTCTCACATTCGCCGTTATGGATTCGTTCATACAGCATCAAATGATTTCGTATTTATCAAGAACGAGGGCCAGATAGTCCCCAAGAATTATATAGTCAGTCATATTGGATAAATTTTCCACAATAGATGGTCCCGAATACCCTACTTTTTTCATCCGGTACCGAGTCGCATTTCATTTAGCGCAACGACGTGTGAATACGTCTTTAAAATTGGGGACTGAACATTTTCTGTGTTTCTTGATTACCACCTTTACCACTTTCTTAATTGCGGTACGTCAGCGAGCAAGTTTAGACCCATCTGGTGGGATAGTGGAAATTCTTTGAAGTGGACAGAATTTTGTCCACTTAAAAAGTTCCACCATATTGACAAAACACATACATTGGACATTGAAATAATGTTGCCATGCCATGTATTTCTACATCTGATCCCCAACCGGTAATTTTGCCACCTATGCTTTCCGTTGCAAGTGATGATCAAAATTGTCCACGTATGCCGAGAATGTGTCTTTGTGACTCCTGATGAGTTGACAGGTTTTCAAACAAGTACTGAATGTATTTCTTTCATTTGTAAGAGGAAAGTACATACTGCCCTTAACAAACAATTTGCATAACCTGCAACACGGAAAATGACTGCATCTCCTTTGAACATGGATGGTGAAAATATGTGCCTCTGGTCATATTTTTACTTACCAGCCGAGACCGGTACAGGGGTCAAACTATATGACAAGAGATACCTGCATGTCTGTAATTTCTGGTTCAAACATGTACACACATCCCTGTTAAATTGTCGAAGCTGTACAAGAATTAATTTATGAAAAGAAAAGTAAAATAAAAAATATAGAGAAAGTTGCCAGATTTCATTTGTTGATCAGTCTTGGACTATATCGTGTATTTAACTATTTGAAGAATTACAAATTGCAAGAAAATGTCCTTCTCCAATTTAATATAGTTGTGCAAAATACAAAAAAACATCAATGAAAAAGTAATGGATGTGGTTATTTTAGTTCTGCGATATAGCTAAATTAAGTGATACAGTAGTAATATTTTGGTTTTCACTATACTGTTAATCATGAAATGAGTGCATGGCACAAAATCATTGATTTCTAATTCCTGTATACATCTGCATAAGCGTCTTCAATACAGACTACAACGTGAGAACAATCAATTGGGAGAGTGCTATTTTGGATATTTTTAGTTCGGGAAAACTAGCAAAATAAATAAATAAATAAATATATAAATAAATAAATAAATAAATGAATAAATATATAAATAAATAAATAAATAAATAAATAAATAAATAAATAAATAAATAAATAAATAAATAAATAAATAAATAAATACAAAAAATAACAAATAACAAATAAAGGGAACCAGAGAATGTTCGGTTTTCAGCAAAACAAGCCCACACATAACTGTTGAGACAATCACACTTGAATGTGAATTTCACTCCGCAACTTTCTACTCTGGCACCAACCTGAGCCAACTTACGCTGAGAATGAGGGACACGACTCAACAACTTTCACGTCGGGAAGGAAGGCACTTAAACGCTGCGAAATTGACTGCACTGTAACGTCGTCTTTTGAAACTGACCTTTGACCTGATGTACAGACGGCCGCGCAATATTCAAGATCCCCAAGGGGATTTTAATGCTGCATGTTCGTCAATATTCAATACCTGTGGACTGAAATAATGTTAATTTTTTTTCTCTGTGAGCTGAGAAAACTGTAAGAAAAGTGTATTTTTTTCTATAAATTCATGGCTCCTTGAAGTGCATTTATTTCCTTTGGTAAAATGCGTCAATCCCGGTGTAAGCCCCTCGCATTGGGTTTTCGCGTTAGTGGGACTGCAATATTTTAATAAAGGTATAAAAGGTATAAACACACGCTTCCAATATTTCACGAAAGTGTCAAGTGCCACTACAATTAATTACTGTAATCTTTATTTTCGAATATTATGATCGTGAATATAAATTTTAACTTGGCAAATCAAAACGTAAGTTCAAACAGCGATTTCTTTTCGTTAAAATCATAATGTAAACCAGAGACACAAGCTGTAAATAATATTATATGCAATCTGTGTTACGATACTCGCCGGGAAACACCAACCTGGCTTGGCTAGGCAGAATCATCAAATTTTCAAATTAGGATTTTCTATTGATATTAAGATCACAAGATATGTCATCAGATAAAGATAAAGTATTTTTAGAAATATTGTTCTATGATGAAAACTTTTAAAGATATTAAAGAAACAAAATCTCTGATAAAGGCGATACTGTCATCACTGCTGAATACTAAAAAGTGTGATCAGGGACGGAGGCAGGCTGGTGTGGTCCAGCTGAACTAGCATAGACTGCATGGTTTTTCACACCTCCATACACTAGAGAGAGCTGGGCCGATCTCTCCCAGTCATGGTACACACATCAAGCGCTTACCAAAATACATGTTTTGCAAGAAATTTTACACAACTAAAAATGAAATATTACTATGAATTATTTTGAATTTAATAACCTAATTATAGTCGAAATGTTCAGATTTCAAACATTGACAGCCATGGCATCCCATTTTTTCAGACACCAACATTGGACTGAGAGACAGAAAATAATCACCATACAACATTTACAGGAACACAAGTACGCATTTGATTTATGACAGAATAAGCCAGATGTAGTCAAAATCTACACAATCAGTTGAATTATTTTCGTGTAGTTATTCAAGAGTCAGTTTATAAAATCATGGACGGAATAATCATAATATGCACAAACTGCACGGTGTACAGTAAAATTAAAGACAAAAGCTCAATGTTAAAAATATTATCACATTAGTTGAATGTCATAACCTTTGGCTTGATCAATGGGCAGGTTTGTTCATCACAAATTATCTTTTGGAGATCACTGATTATTTATTGCACAGTCAATGCTCTTTTTGCACAAGCATCAGTTTGCTGCTAAAACGGCTGAGAATATATATGTATATATATATATATATATATATATATATATATATATATATATATATATATATATATATATATATATATATATATATATATATGTATGTATATATACTTAATGATAAACCATGTCCTGTAGAGTGACTGTTATGTCAATAAAATCACTGAACAAAGTAAAGTGTCACACAGTGAAATGTAGGCCTACAGGTCAATTGCCTGTAATCACAATTATTTTACCGTGTCTTGATCACTTGTGGCTAGATGCATTTATGTTTTTTATTAAGGTCAATCAGATCACCACGGATGATATCCACAAGGATGGATAAGGAGCATAGCTCATCCTCTCTTTCGTACTGAACCTTAAATTCATAGTGCCAATGGCTGTCTTAAGCACTACTCAAAACCTTTCCACTGGGGTTCCCCACCGCTGTCCCAAGGATTTCGAACTTTGGATCCTGAAATTAGAGGCACACGGGCTGAGCGGCTCAGCGTTTGGAAATCCGAAGTTCAGTCCACGGCTCCCGCAACCAGTGATGAATGATTGGGATTTTGTCAAAATTTAAACATAAACAGATAAAGAGTCTATAAAATAGAGGTATTGTATTATGGATATCGTATTTCTAAGGGTCCGCCCCATGGGATGGGGGAACCCTGTATGTTTTCGGGTTGTTGTACGTCCGGATGTCTCTCCGGATGCTCGTTGGGATGTGCACATTCTCCTCGCATAAAGAAGAGTGCACTGGACCAAATTAGTTGTCCCTTGTTGACTAGGTGATCCCAGGCTGTTCTAGTGCAGCTTAGGATCACCTATTCAACTCGGGCCAACTACTTTGGAAAAAAAACCCCTTCAGATGGCGGTGCAACAAGAACTGAAAATAGTAGTTTTCCGTGCAGTACGACAAATGGCGCTGCTAAAGGAAATAAAAATGGTGGTATTGACAATCGCACGGCGGTAGCCCTGTGTGAACGATTCCAGTATTTCCTCAATCAGGAAATTGTTTAATCTGAAGATCCATTCGACTTTGAATCAGAATGAATTTCCAAAGAATTTGAGCAAACATTGGATCCTTGGGGACACCATGGAGGAATAACTTGGTTTATTCCTCCATGGGGGAACTAGCCCTGGGCAAATTGGTTGTCAGGCATTGTGCAGTTGTGCTCTGACGGCCGGTCAAGACGTGGCCCCTGCGCTGCGTTCGGAACTCCGAAGTTCAGTTCACGACACCCGTTACCAGTGCTGAATGATCGGGATTTTGTCAAAATTCAAATAAACAGATAAAGATTCTAAAAAATAGAGGTGTTGTTTAAAGAATATCGTATTTTTAAGGGTATGCCCCATGGAGGGACCCTTTATGTTTTTGCGTTGTCCAGATGTCGGTCCGGATGTTTGTCGGGATGCGCACATTCTCCTTACTGCGATATATACACATTGCATCCATGCGTTTCTCTCAAATTTGGCAATATGTTTATTTTACCTGGAGAGATAAACTGATTAGATTTTAATCTCACCATGACCCAATTTGCGCAAATGGCAGCCAAATTACATGGTTGTTGGGGCTGCAATATCTCTTGATGTATTTTGCTCACTATCATAATCTACCATGCCAAAATGAGCTGATTACATTTTGGTGTCACCTTGACCTATTTTGAGCAAATGGCAGCCTTATTACATGTTCGTTAGGGCTTATTACTGCGATATCTCCAGAATGGTTCCATGTATATTGATCAAATTTTATATTATGACTATCTTATATGTCAGGATTATCTGATTAGAGTTTGGTGTCATCATGATCTAATTTGGCAAATGGCAGCCTAATTACATGTTCTTTAGGGGGTCGTTACCACGATATCTCCAGAATGCTTCCATGTATTTGGTTCACATTTTGCATTATATTTGTCTTAAATGACAATATGTACTACATGTACTTAGATTTTGGGGTCACCAGGAGCTAATTTGAGCAAATGGCAGCTCAATTACATGTCCATTAGGGCTCGTTACCATGATATTTCTAGAATGCCTCCATGTATTATGCTGTCAATAAAGTTTGAAATGAATTATTAAGGGTCACCCCCATGCGGAAACGCTTTACCTTTCTGAATCGTCTGTCCATCTGGATGTCCGTTCGGATGAGCAGATTGTCGTTACCACGATATCTACAGAATGCCAACGTATATTTCACTAAAATTTGGCAATATGGTTATCTTATCTGGCAAGATAAACTGATTAGATTTTGCCGCCACCATCCCCTAATTTGAGCAAATGGCGGACTCTATCTATCTATCTATCTATCTATCTATCTATCTATCTATCTATCTATCTATCTATCTATCTATCTATCTATCTATCTATCTATCTATCTTTCTATCTATCTATCTATCTATCTATCTATCTATCTATCTATCTATCAACACTCAGGCTGCTTTCCATAGGGGCTCTGGATACACACTTGCACTCATACATCAATTGGTATAAATATAATATGCTGTAAAATACATGAACAACAGGTAAGTTACTAAAAGTAACTAAAAGATTGTGATTTGATGATGAAACGTCAATGATGCTTAAACATTTTCCTCATGTAATGACAAATTTACGGTCGTAATGCAGGTTTTAAAAACGTCAAATCGCTTACCATGGCACGTTTTAAAGTATACAGATTTAAAAGCTGTTAGGGATGATGCTTCTTTAACCTTATCATTTAAGCTATTCCAAGTCTTGGCACCTATAAACCTAAACCCTCTTTGACCTAACTTGCTTTGTGTTAGGGACTGTCAGATTAGCCTTACTTCACTTGTAAAATGCACATGGGCTTCCGACACTGGTTTAAAGGCATCATTCAAGTAGGTAGGAGTTTTGCCATTAATAGCTTTAAACATGAAAGTAGCTCGATGATATTGGTGCCGGGCCCTTACATCAGCCCAATGAAGTTCCTTAAGCACGTCCCTAATTCTCGTTCTACGACCTTTAGAAAGTATTACCCAGCTGCTCGATTTTGGAACTTTTATGGTATGTCCAGGTTTTTTGTAGGACAGTCAGACCATGCGACGTCACAGTAATAAAAAAGCGGTAATATCAAAGAATTGTACAGGAGTAATACTGAATCTTTTGACACAAATGGGGATATTCTCCTGAGAATACCAAGACGTTGTACAATTTTGTCGCAAATATTTTCAACATGTTTGTTCCATAACATCTGCTTGTCAAACCACAGTCCTAAATGTTTAAAGTAGTAGACCTGTTCAGTTTGTTTCTCGTCCACTAAAATATTCAATCCGTCATTTTCTTGAAGTTTCCGACTAGTTCCTAATAACATACACTTAGTCTTTTGAATGCTCAAGGTTGTCGTTAATCTATTTAGCTGTATTAAACATTTTGATATTTAATGTCCTCTGAATGTCAAGAACCCGTTTAGCAGCAAAGAAAATAGCATTCTCATCAGCATACAATACAACCTTACTATTTGTAATAACAGAGGGCAGGTCACTGATGAAAATGACGAAAAGAAGGGGACCTAGTATTGATCCCTGGGGGACACCATAGGCTATTTCCATATGGTCAGACAATTCCCCCCGTGAATTGGACGCAGGGTCCGCTCGGATAAATAGTTTCTAAACCAACACAGTTCAATACCATTGACCCCTAAATATTCAAGTTTTGTAAGTAAGAGTTCGTATGACACAGTATCGAAGGCTTTTTTTTAGATCTAAAAAGCACACACCTGTAATTAAACCCTTGTCCATATTGGTAACGACATAGTCATTTACATCTGTCAGAGTAGTAGCTGTAGAATGCAAGGGTCTAAAGCCCGACTGGTTTACGTTCAGGAGATTGTATTCTGTCACATAGAAATATAGTTGATGGTGGACAATTCTTTCAAACACTTTCATGGTAATGTTTATAACTGAGATGGGTCTATAATTTCCTGGATCTGCCATTGGGCAAACTTTATGAATTGCAGATACTTTTGCCTGCTTCCACTGAGATGGTAATTTGCCTGTAGGTAACAAACGGTCATATAAGTATGTCAGAGGACCTGATAGCACATGAGCACCAGCCTTCAAAAAAGTTGGATGCAGGGAGTCAGTGCCAGTTGCTTTTTTAGGCACTGTTCCAGAAATTTCAGAATTGTTCACAAGATCTTTATATCGCCATTGAACTAGTGCCATATCCTGTGGCAGAGACGTAGTGCGTACGGAGAGTGATTGTTGGAGTGTCGTGCGACAACACCAAATCACAGCACGCTTTGGCAACATGAGGTTTTGGGGCCCCTGGGAGATAAGTGTGACTGGAAGATGCGATCTGGAAGGCCCCAAGAAGCGACCTGGTGACTGCACAATGTGCAGATATTAGTAAGTTGAGAAGCAACATGCGCAACAAATATTACATACTTTGGGATGTTGATTTAGGTTACCCTCACACATGTCAGGTTTGTCTATTCTGCGGAAACCCACTTCCAGCCCCAGAAGTGTGTTTGCCAGACCCACGTCCCATCGAGGTGTTAACAATGCAAGTTGGTGAATCGTTACCATTTATTACACTCTGTCGACAACGTTTTCTGAAGCCCAGTTATGAATAATTGACATGCTTTCCATAAAGGCAGGTAAGTTAGATACTTTGGTGTTAATAAAACTGCAAAAATTACCCGGGGTGCCTAAAAACGCAATGACTGCGCCCATGTGCGCATGCGCAGGAAGGGATGACAAAGAAAATCAGCTTCGTTTGACAGCTACTGAGTACTCTTCTGATTGGATAATTTACTATTCTGTTATATCCTATATTCACATTAATGGTAAGAGCACGGTGAGGTTCACTATAATCAGTTTCACGGCGTTCTGATTTTCACGTCAAAAGCTGAGTCGCCAGCATCATTCCGAGTGTGACATTGGGAACCTCTCAGGCACTGTTATTAAATTCTATGTTTCTCATGTCCAGACGACAAAATGAAAGGGCCGGTCGGTCGGTTGAAGTGGGATAAAACGCAAGCGGAAAATAAAAACTGCTCCTCAACAATTATTTTCACAATATATATATATATATATATATATATATATATATATATATATATATATATATATATATATATATATATATATATATATATATATAAACTGACCGAAGCAGAGTACAACTTTATGAATTCGAAAGATAGAGACAGAGAAACTATGATTCATTGGTATTGTGCTGAGTGCAAAGGTGATGCAATTTGAGCTGTCAAGACGGGAAACTTGATCAAAGAAAGGTGTAAGCAGTATTTTAGAAGTTTCAAATCTGAAGTATACGAAAAGGGCAACAGTTAGAAATTTAGAGCAAAAACTATGACATAGTGCGTCCCGCTAGAAAACTAATCACCCATGATGCTGACGCGTACGAGAAAATAGTCGTAAAAGAGATATGAGGCCTCCAGACAGGGAAAAAGTCTTTGAACTAACTCAGATTGAAAAAAAAAAGATCAAGGAGTGAAATTGTACTTACATGTATAAGAAAGGTAAGAAAAAATTGTTTTGATAACATGTTTTTGGCATAAATGCTAATGACTTTCATTCTTTTCTGACATGCCTAAATGCACATTTACTCAACATTAAAAAAATACTGAAAATTGGCAGTATTTTCTCGAATGTCACAAACCTGACACACTACGTTGATACATTGACTCAGGGTTGCCAGTGAAATAGAGTTTAATTGTTTGAGGAGTAAGTGTCATCATAGAGTTTGTTTTACATCTCTGGTGCAGGATATACATTGTTGGAGTCCTTGTTAGGATTTCCCTTGTTTGATACAGGTGGTCTAGCTGCAACTGTTTATTTTACAATCACTGGGACTGAATATAATGCCCCCGCTTGTTTTCACTTCAGTTAAAAATTGGTAGATGGTTTAACAAGGATAAGCTGTCCAGCTAGAAAGGGTACATATTGGTTCAGGGGTAGATCAAATTGTTCTTATCTGAACCTGCACTCTACAAATTTAGTAATTATGGTTTGTTTGACAGGTATTCTTCTTTCATATGAAGCTCGGCATTTATAAGCAAAACTTCACGTATTAAGTAATTCATCAATTGCCACGTTCATATTTATTTATTATTATGTGGCTTGTCTGTGCTGAATATTTAGCTTAGACAAGGAGCCGCTACTCAGAGAGACATGTACGGGTAATAGGTTCCGAAACATGTTCAGTATTTACCCGCTGAAGACCTTTTAATTTATTTGGGCTAATACAGCCTATGTCAAAAGTTTACAGACGAACGTGTGCAATATGGACAATAGTACTTATATGTATATAGGTTAGACAGGGATAGGTTAGCTTATGGAGAGTTAAGAATTCGGACTGCGGAATAGGGTAATGACTACTAGGAAGTGGTTTTGGACAAAAAGACACAAATACAAATAAAAAGGCGAAATATCATAATGGGTAATCAGAAACAACAGTTATAAACATCCACAGGAAACCCCAACAGGGTAGTACAGCCACAAACACAAACAAAAACAAAAAACTGCGCAGCCATGCTTGGGAATGAGAAATTAATTAAATAAACTTGAATGAAATGTGGGCTTACTTTATGAACACTTTAGGTATGGTGATTGATAAGTGTATTCCACAAAAGAAAAGCAACAAAGGGTACAACTAAAAGAAAACCTACATGGATGAATGAAGTAGCTCTTCAAAATATCAAAGAAAATAGAAAAGGTTTTGAAAAATACATACAATCAAGAGAAGGAACAGATTGTTGCCTAGTATATGCTAGGGCTAGAAACCAAGCGAAAATGGGCGTATAACAAACCAATAAAAAAACTTTGAATAAGAAATAGCGAGAGAAGCGAAAAAGAAAGAAAGAAGGAAAGAGAGAAGCCAAAAAGAAAAAGAAAGAAAGAAAGAAAGAAAGAAAGAAAGAAAGAAAGAAAGAAAGAAAGAAAGAAAGAAAGAAAGAAAGAAAGAGCGCAAAGCCTTTTATGCTTATGCACGAAGTAAGCTGAAGACCAAGGAAGGCATAGCTGATTAGGAAGTTTTGAAAGTACCATACTTACGTCAGATCATGGAATGGCAAACGCGCTCAATGAGTATTTTTGCAGTGTTTTTACCAGGACAATGCAGATGACATTCCTAGCTTTGGATGTAGAGCAGCACATGTGGACCTACACGAAATTTTGATCTCTCCTGAAGAGGTGTTAAAGAATCTACACAATTTAAATGAAAATAAGTCTCCAGGCCCTGACTGTCTTCATATTTCCAGTAATCAATGCATGAAAAATGCACGCCACACGATTGGAAAGATGCCATTGTAACACCCATTTTCAAAAAAAAAGAAAAAAAAAAGGGGGGGGGGGGAGGGGGAGGAAAGTAAAATTTAAGGGCACAAATTTATCGACCAATAAGCTTAACAACTGTACTTTGTAAACTGATGGAATCTATTGCAAGAGATAAGCTAGTTTCATACCTGAGAGAGCATAATCTTTTCATAGACTTTCAACATGGTTTCATCTCTGGAGGTTCCTGCATCACAAACCTGTTATCAGCCTTCGATAAATGGACTGAAACTTTAGATATAGCTGTCCAGGTAGATATAATTTATCGGCACTTTGGAAAGGCATTTCACACTGTGCCCCACCTGCGACTGATTATCCAACTCGAGGGCTACGGCATCAAAGTTGACGTTTTCTGCTGGATCAAACACTGTCTTGAAAATAGATGGCATCATTTAATAGTAAATGGACCATCTACATGGGCTCCTGTTACCAGTGGTTTACCTCAAGATAGTATACTCGGGCCAATCCTGTTTATCATTTATATCAATGACTTATTAGAAGTAGTACATATTATATGACGTTAATGTTTGCAGAAGACACAAAATCATACACTCATTTGCTTATCTGCTGAACATCACTTGTCACCTCCAAAGAGACCTAGACAGTGTTACTGAGTTGGCTGCCCTATGGCTACTAACTTTTAATATTTGCAAATATAAAGCGATCCTCACCACGAGGAAAGCATGACGAATAGTGGAGGCGAGAGAGCAGTGCTTGAGGAAACACAACTAGAAAAAGATCTAGGCATCCATGTAGACCCGACGCTGGAAAGTTCAAGACATTTGTATATTCAAGTAAATAAAGCTGGGACTAATTACTAGGACTTATTACAAGGTCGTATGATTATCTCGATTGACAGTCCTTGATACTATGTTACAGCTACAGTGCCGCGATATGATGTATCGGTACTCGTCCGGTGGTATTGGCACTCTTCCGGTTTCATCAGTAATTGTGTTGATGAGGAGTAAAACTTTCTGCAAATGTCATTCTTATTTTTGCTTTGTGTATTAAAATGTGCAAATCGACCGAAACATGAGATAAAAATTTTATAGCATGCTTTGTAGACGATATGAAGTAATCAACTCGCACTGGCTATACAATATAGCAGAACTCGTTCGCTTCGCTCACTCGTTTGCTCTATGGCATCCAGTGCTCGTGGATATACTTCATATCGATGTTTGTGTGGGGGGGGGGGGGGGGCGTGTGTCATACATCTCCATTGCGGTCAGCTCTCAGGGTAACTTTAAGAACGGTACTGGTACTTTTTTTCCTCTCTCTCATGAGGAAATTTTACGGTCGGTTTCTAACCTCCCTTCCATTGGTTATTCTAATTAATCCCCATCATCATTCAAGTTCATTTCATGAAGTGGCGACTGCCATGCCACTCTATATTTTGCCATAGATTGTCGAGGCAATCTTATGTTTTTCTGCCAAATGTGTATATAATGAAAATATATAACTGACGTGTTGTATGTCCTTCATAAATGTGGCGCATATCGTAGATATGTGCAGTTTATAAAGGATATATATTCTTTGCGTAGAGGCTAGCTGCTTATATCTTTGTTTATAATACTATGCATTGCAAGGATTGTGTTTCATTAAATCCGGGCACTTGACATACGCCCAGAGTTGTGTTTCTTTATACCCGGGCACATGGGTTGCGGCCCTTGTTGCCAGTATAGCAAATTACTGCCTCTGTTGAGAGCTGGCAAAGTATTCAACGTTAACCACCACCACTCCACCCGACCTCCGGGTATTCTAATTATTCCCCATCATCATTCACATACATTTCATGCAGTGGCGACTGCCATGTCACTCTCTGTTTTGCCATAGATCGTCGAGACAAAAAGGTATACAAAGCAATATTGTTTTTACATTTTCATTATAAGTATGTAATACTATGTATCTCTCTGTCTGTGTATGGCGAGGGCACCAAATTAAGTGTCGGTAGAAATACAAAAGCGGCTTTTATCGCTGGTTTGAATGCAAAAATATAGAGTCGGTTGAGACTTCAGAAACAGGATGTTTCATGACATAACCCTCACCCTAACCAAAGGGATTTAGAGCCTCTCAAACGAGAAGATTTGGTACCGATGGCGGATGACAAGCTTCTGGTGGGAATTGAAGATTAAAAATTAAAAATTTGTTTGCAATTGCCCAGTTACCCGGACAATATTCAACGCGAACGCACCTGAGATTATCATCAGTTCCCTAATTACTTCAGCTTTCTACATGACCTGATGAAGGCATTAGGTGTTGTATTTGCATTTGTTTTTGTTGAAATGAAATAAGATTTCAAATTTTTTTGCCCTAAAGGTAGCATTTCAAGGCCTCCAACTCTTCAAATTCTAATAGGGAAGACAGAACTAACTGGATTTGTAGGGGGAAGGGTAGCAATGCAATGAAGAAGACTATTTTATTGGCCGCTGTGAAAAAAGCAGTATCTATTGTACATGCGCCACAGTAAGTTAGCATTATTCATTTAACAAGTTGCTTCAGTTGATATATTAAAATTTTTGAAATAACAAACAAAAAAAAAAAAAAACAAAAAAAAAAAAAAAAAAAAAAAACACCAACACCCCCCCCACCACCACCACCAACAACAAAGAAAATCCCTGACACCCCCCCCCCCCAATCTGGGTTACTGTCTGCTGACGATTTTGTGAATTGGTCAAGTGCATGGTTCTGTCCAAGGCTACCTCTCAAGTATAGTCACGCTAAAATGGTCGGTATGTGATTCCATTCTGTACGTGGACTTGTATCCATTTATCTGCCATTGTTAATATGTGGACTGCTTTAGGACAGCGCAGAATGGCCAGACAATAGGATGCTTCTTTGCTGTAGCCAAAGGCAACTCTGCACTGGGCGGCTGAAAGTCTACTCCCAGGGCCACGTAGCGCTCGAAAAGAATGCGGCCAAGTATAATCTGGCAAGCCAGGTATTGGCAAGGTAAGATGTATCAGATTTACCTGTTGGGTGGATTAACATTGGTTTTAATTATACAGAATTGTCTCACAAAAAGACTTGGCCACTTTCACAATGTCAAGGTTTTACATCCAATATCCGAGTTTAATGGTAAGTATCATGTTCCTTTTGTCTTTGGAAGGTCAAAATGGTCTCACTGAAGACACTCAATTTTTTTTTTTTTTGAAGAAAAGGCAAATTTTAGATTCAATATCTCAGTGCCAACTGCGACGTAAGTTGAACTCCTGAAACGAACTGCTCTGAAGTATAAGAGTGCTAGAGTTATGTTCTTTGTAAAAAGACCTTTCACCCACGTATCAGCATGTCTGTAGTCACATAGAATATAAAAGTACAGGTCAGCAGCTTTCCTCTGCGCCCTTTAAGTGAGTCAAGGAAAGCCGTTGACTTAATCTAAAATGTGGCGTTGAAAGAGTTAAATATAGATTGCCAAATAAAATGCCGTATGCTCTTCAGAATTTACTGGTATAATCGTAGTCGCGAAATACGGTTGTATGGTACTTGTATCATCAGATGCAAATTAAAGTAAAAAGAGTGAAAAAATGCTCCGATCCCAAAATTATGTTAACAGACGTTTGGAAAGAACAAAACCCTACTTATAATATTTTCTGATATCATATATTAAATGCACTCAAACGTTGCATAGGAATATCTTGTTTTTTTTGAAGAAGTGCAGGCTAAACCATTTAGTCACTGTCTCCTTAGTTGACCCATTTGTATACTTACATACTTAAGCGTGATTGTTCACAAGATGTTAAGACAAAAGATGTAGCAGCAGAATTAGACACAGGCTGATAATAATGTGTCCCAGAAAAATGTCTTGGATTTTTAAAATTTTTCGCAAAATCATACTTGTGTATCGTGCGAAAGATTTCGTAACAGTGGGCTTTAACAATTTTCCATTTTCCGTTAGATTACATTAGTTTTTCAGCTTCGATTTGATTTTGTAAAAATGCCCTATTTTTTTTTCAGGGCATTCTCTTAAAATTTGTTCCATATATATATATATATATATATATATATATATATATATATATATATATATATATATATATATATATATATATATATATATATATATATATATATATATGTATATATATATAGATATATATCTGTTCCATATATATATATATATATATATATATATATATATATATACATAGTATATACCATTGCAGGAGGCTGCTTCAGGGATGGTTACTTCTACAAGGATCATGATAGTTACGTTGTCTGCGACAGAAGGGAGTCCTATCATAAGGACTGTGCAAAGGGTACCGAACATCTGTTTTATGACCCGTGTCCTTTCGACGGGAGACGATGTCCCTTTCTCGTGCGACGTCTCTGTGGTCTGAAAAAAATCGGATAGTTATATTCGACAGTACTCGTTACCGTACATGAGGCAACGGTTAAACTGGAATTTCTTATGAACGGTGACGATGCAACTCGCCCCGCGTGTGCGTCCGGCGTCGAACATAGAAAAGCGTGGCTTTATTGTACTCCCAAAATATGTCAGGATATATCCTTTCACAATGTGATCAAGATATGCTGTCTCAGATTATATACAGGCTTTGTAACGTCAGATAACCGCGATTGTGTGTAACATAAACTCTTTATTCAAAATATTTTTGGTTTACCCATTATTGAAGTAAGCCGAGCCACTGCCTCAGTACCGCTGCCCACAGGTAGATTTAGATGAGAGGGCATTATTCCGCAGAAGAAGTGACCCTTTCCTATTCAAGCTGTTTAGTTACTCCGGTAACCAGAATCAAATTTTTTATTACCTCCCTGGGTAAGTTTCATTTAAAAAAAAAAAAAAAAAAAAAGACTGTACTTCCAATATGAAACACAAGAAAAAAAAACTTCATAGCCCCAGCTCTCGATTAGACCAGTTCTTTACACGTTTTTAAGTTTGACCACTAGCTGTACATTTCTATGTTAACTGGGAGAAAGTTGTATTTGACAACTCTTGACCTGAATAGAAGTCAAAAGATCACTGAGCATGCTCAGCTGAGACGTTAACTTGGCCTATTAAATCATGGTAGTGTTAGCCTCTGGTCATAGACTGTGGGTCAGTTGACCCATATAGAATCCCAAGTTACGTCCACTGGAAGCAGGCGACCTTAAAAACAGTTCCAGCCATGTTGGTTATGTATACTTTCAATTTAAATACTCTAGACACGATAATTTTTTCAAACACTGGAAATACGGAGTCTGACTCCTTGATCATTGCCCTGCCCATGGCTGGAACAATGGTAAGGGAGGGCAAAATTAAATATACAGCCCAGAATATCACCAACAAAACACTTGTACATGCGTCACAACTTTATGTATGTCCTACTCCGTATGCAGTTATTTTATCAAATACTCAGTTAAACATTCCATAAAAGTATTGTATTTTCGGGTTTGTCTGCTCATTGGACGTAGTTTTCAAACACATGTTTTAGTTGTATCGACCAGCACACCCCTAACTCCAAGTGGGTAACTGTTGTCAGATGTACCCGCGGAGGCTCACTGAAAAGTGGATAGGCAGATTAAGTTGATGCAGGACAAGAACTAAGGCTGTTCAAGGTGGCACATGGTGACTTCTAGCCGTCAGCCTTCAGATTCCAACCGTCATCGCATTGCACGGCCATAATATTTTATGTTTTGCTGATGTCCTTTTGAAGGCGTGAAAGCTTCTCAATTTGCTTTAGTCGGTGTTTCATCAGTCGATGGCAGATGCTGCCATCTGGTGAGTAAGCAATGGCGAACTAAGGTAAAACTGGGGCTCCACATACTACTACTGGCGCTTATTGTAATACACCAGTAGTAAGTCACTGCTATTTCCAAATTTATCATTTCGCATTTATATCTTGGAATGGCAAAAACGCAATGGTGACAGACTATATATGTGAGATGGTTGATCAAAAGAACTTTGTATCATGGACCCCTTAGCTATCCATGATTGCATATATTCATCTGTTGCTCCGTTCTATGGGTAGACGTGAACAGCCTATGCTGTTATTTGACCTTGCTTTATAGAACAGCAGATAGAACAGCAGCCATTTTAATGAGGCTTGCACAGTGTACCTCCGTTCCTGAATGTCCACTTTTACTTAATGCAGCACACTTGAAAAATTAAAGTGAAAAGTATCTATCTCACAGTTTTGCGCTCTAATAGCAAAGGTAGGATTTTGATAATTGCAAATGTATGATACAACCAGAAAAGAAGATTTGCTTCACAGCAAATCTGTCCGGGTGCCTTCAAAATGAGAACAGTTGAAAATGTTACACTTTGCCATTGTTCAACATAATCTAAATTATTTGTGCATTGGCCTAATTTGTATAAATAAAAATGTTACAAGTTTGATTATTGGTTTATTGGATATGGCTATATCACAAACGTATAAACTAAAGTTTGAATGAAACCACTATCTATAGCAGTTATGAAGCTATTCAAGATTTTAATTTTTGTGTATTGCATAATTTGAATAAATTAAAAGCCTACAACTTTGGTTCATTGTTCATTAGATGCACCTATGTCCCAACCCAACAATTGAAGTTGCAGTGGTACCTCTATGTATAATGGTTTTGAAATTATTCATGATTTAAATTTTGTGTATTGGCCTTATTTGCATAAATTAAAATCTTAAAACTTTGGTTCATGATTCATTTGAGGCACCTATCTCACAAATATATACAGTGAAGTTGAAAAGGCACCTCTATGATAGTTTTAAAGTTATTCAAGATCAATAGTTTGTGTATTCACCTAATTTGCATAAATTAAAATTCTGCAACTTTGGTTCATGGTTCATTAGATGCAGCTATGTCATAAACCTACAAATTGAAGTTGGAATGGCACCTCTATGTACAATAGTTTTGAAGTTGTTTAAGATTTAAATTTTGAGTAATCAGCTAGTTTGCATAGATTAAAATTTTACGTTTTTGTTTCATTGGATGGGTGTATGTTACAAACCTTTAAATTGAGGTTAGGATGGCGCCTCTTTCTATAATAGCTTTGAAGTTATTTAAATAGATTTAAATTTTGTGTATTTGCCTTATTTACATAAATTAAAATTTTGCAACTTTGGTTTACGGTTCATTGGATTCGGTTATGTTACAAACCTTTAAATTGAAGTTCGAATGACACCTCTATAATATTTTTAAGCCATTCAAGATTTTAATGTTGAATATTCACCTAACTTGCATAATTTGAAATCCTACAACTTTGGTTCATATTTCGGTGGATGCGACTTTGCAATAAACCTATAATTTGAAGTTGGAACGGCTACTCTATCTTTAATAGTTTTGGAGATGTTCAACTTTTAAATTTTCCAAAGTCCCTAATTAGGCATAATTTGAAGTTCCATGACTTTTATTTACTGTCCATTGTATTGGCAGGTGTCACAAACTTATACATGCAAGTTGAAATTTTGTGTCTATCTGCAATAGTTTAGAAGATATGGAAAGTTTTTAATATTTTGATTTGCATAATTTTAAACATCATGACTATTCGAAACCAGGTGCAAAATTTCATTGGTAGGTCAGTCACCGTGGCAAGTTTGGTGGTTTTCTGATTAATAGGGTCCGATAAAAACTCCGGACAAATCTGGTCGTAAAGAAGAAAAGAAAAGAAAGAAAGAAAGAAAGAATTCTTGGAAAAACAAAACATCTGGGTTGGCACCTAGGAATAACTAGAAAAGAATATTTGGTTCACAGCAAATCTACCTGGGTGCCTTCGAAATGAGCAAAGTTTGAAATACTACTTTTTTATTGTTCAACATAATCTAAATTATGTGTACAAGCATAAAGTACGACTCTACAACTTTGGTTCTTGTTCAATGAAGGTGGCCATGTCACAAACTTAGAAAGCGATGTTTGAATGGCACCACTATCTATAATAGTTTTGAAGCTATTCAAGATTTCAATTTTTGTGCATTTGCCTAATTTTCATAAATAAAAGGCTGCAACTTTGGTTTATGGTTAATTGGATGCAGCTATGTCACGTACCTACAAATTGAAGTTGGAATGGTACATCTACGTATAATAGTTTTGAAGTAATTCAAGATTTAAATTTTGCGTATTCATCTTATTTGCATATATTAAAATACCACAACAATTTTAGTTTATGGATCATTGGATGGGGTTTTGCTGCAAACCTATAAATTCAAGTTATAATGGCATCTCTATGCATACTAGTTTTAGAGATATTAAACCTTCAAATTTTTAAATTAACATAATTTGAAATTCTAGAACTTTCATTTACTGTCCATTATATTGGCAGGTGTCACAAACCAAAACATGCACATCAAAACTCTGTGTCTATCTGCAATAGTTTCGAAGATATAGAGCTTTTAGAATTTTAATTGCCCCTAATTTGCATAATTTTAAACACTATGACTATTCCAAACCAGGTGCACAATTGCACTGGCAGGTTAGTCACCATGGCAAGTTTGGTGGTTTTCGGAATAATAGTGTCCGTGAAAAACTCCGGACAAATCTGGTCGTAAACGAGAAAGAAAAAATTCTTAGAAAAAACAAAATGTTTGGGTTCTCATCCAGACATAATCACCCTTTTTAACCGGAAGGAGACCATTTTCACCATTGATTCGCCTTTCACATTACCTAAACAATATCACAGTGACTCATCCATAATTCCTTGAATTATGATGACCAAAACCGTCACATCCCCCAACCTCGGGCTTTTTCTCCTGGCCGCGACCCTCAGATCTAGTTTAATGACATTTCTTAGGAGACACAGTAAAATAGTTGTCGGTGCCTGGATGAGCGCATACGGATCTCGTGATCTTATGCTCACGAAAATCCCCTCCATTTCTTTGAATTTTGCAATAGGATAGGCTGCCCGACATATTACCATTATCGCATTCGGTATATAGCGCTAGACACAACCAATGACACTTTGGTTCAGCACTTTATTTCGGTTTGCGAGAAGAAAGCTGTAGCAAAACAATGGACATTCGAGTTTTGTATGCTGATACGCTGCTATATGGCTTGATCTGTATCATTCTCTGTATCAGATCAGAATGATGCTCCGTGTATTGGCTTCGCCCTAAGCCGATGCGGGAATTTGTAGCCTGACCGGTGTCGTACCACTTGGATAAAACTCGATACCTTCCGCATAAAACGGACTAATTGTGATCAAGTAGTTTAACTCTTTAGAATTTTCCTGGCAGTATAACATCCAGTGGGCCTTCAGAAGTTTCCGTGTTCATTGGATTTAATACTAAAATGAAACGGTCCTTAGCGCTCTCTTTTGTGACCAGAATACAAAAAAAAAAAAAAAGGCATTTCTTTTCTTCTTAAAAGTTGCCCCCCCAATATACATATAACATTATATATATATATATATATATATATACATATATATATATATATATATGTATATATATATATATATATACATATATATATATATATGTATATATATATATATGTATATACATATATATATATATATATATATATATATATATATATATATATATATATATGTATATATATATATGCTGCCGGAAGAAAGACGCACAGATAAATGTTAAACTTGGGGGCTAGAATGTTGAATGGATAGTCAAAAGATATTTTATGGTTTTTTATCTAGTAAACGATCGGGTCGATATAAGAGGTGTTCAAATGTATGTTTGTGTTGTTGATTGTTTTAGGGTTTTAGGGATGTGTCTAAAGTGTACCACTACATTCCAAATAGGTAAACAGAGTCCGTAATGAAGATGTGTATGTGAAAAAATAAGTGTACTTTGTGTGCAGTTCAATTTGGTCGTCTTGTCTCCAGTCAAATTTGATTATATTACTGAAAAAATTATTGTTGGCTTCCGTGTGGCTGGTTAAGATCTCCAAAAGAGCACATTGTGTGTGTGTGTGTGTGTTTGTGTGTGTGTTTTTTGTTTGTTTGTTTTTTTTCTGTTTTTGTTTCTTTTTTTGGTTTTTGTCGTGTTTTTTTTTTTCTAATTTTTAGTTGCTCTCCTTCCTGCTAAAGTAACACTGTTTGAATGAGACAAAATCAGGTGCTAAACTACATCTAAATTTCACCTCAACAGGTGGCCTCTTTGTCTGCGAAGCACGCCTTCTACCTCCAGCATTGGAACATCAAAACTGACTCTGCTTCGCAGGTAAATGTCCACCATGAGCAAACTGCATTGTAAACGAATAAAATAGAATCTCATAAAATAAATATGAGGACATGCATGAGATCGCCTACATTTATACCACACATACGAGGGATGCAACTTCAATCAAGTCAAGAAGCGTTTCATTTGCAGTGAAAACATGTGATATTCATTCTTCCTATCTTGTTTCGCATGACATGGTAAAAGTAACTTGTGTTTCTATCTTTCTATTTTGGCTCTCCAGAAAAAAGTTACGGTGAAAACGTTAATTTTTTAAACTAACGTCCCACATTTGTAATCGTGAAAGGCAAACATGTAAAAAAATTACAGTGCTCTTTTAAATTCAGTTTTTTGTGTATGCATGTTGAACAAAATTGATTTATAACAAATAATTAAATAAATTAATGAATTAATACATAAATTAATTGAATAAGTAAATAAATAAATGAATAGATGGATGAATGAATAAATAAATAAATAAATTATAAATAGATAAATAAATAAATAAATGAATAAATAAATAAATAAACAAACAAACAAATAAATAGATAAATAAATAAATAAATGAATAAATGAATAAATAAATAAAAATAAACAATAAAAATGGCTTTATATTTTCGTAGACATAGGCATATATTGTTATCGCTTGCTATGGAGATATGATCTAAATCTCTAATCAGGCAATTTGCTTATTGTGGCTTTAGTGCACTACGGGGAAGTAAGTAGGCAAGGTCACACTTAGCAAACATAAGTGTATTCAGTTGACCAAAATTTTGATGACGGTAGATATGTTTATTGCTTTTAGATTGTATGTCTAAAAGGGACTTTCCATTGAGCAAATAATGTAATTATTTTTTGCAATTGAGCTAGAAAGATTAACTTGTGTATATAGCTCTGTATCCAAAATATACAGGCGAAATATGATGGCAAGAGGAACACACAGATCTTTGCCCCTGTGAATTTGTTTAGACCTACCTGTACCTCTGGCTATGTGAGGATTTTATTGTTCCCTTTCCCTATTAAGTAAGGAGGTATTTACAACAAAGGAACTCTGGAATTTCGTCAATTATAAAAAAATGACAAAAACACCATGGAAGATATATAATATTCAATTGCACTCTAATCTTATCTAGTTATATCGCCCCTCTGATTGTTTTTGGTTACCGGTTTTAATACTTATACCAGCGTTCTTAGATAAAGATTCAATGTAAATAACATTTAATATTTAGGAATTCAGATCGTGATTCTAAAGTAGGACGTTGTGGCGCCTTCTGCCTTTCATAATTTGGGTTATGTTTATAACAGGTGCAATGATTTATGTTTTCTAGGTAAGCAAACTTAAAACTATGTTAATTTTCGCATCAATCGAAGTTTCAACAGTTTTATTTTCCTATTTCTATTGATAGCACAATTATATATGTCACTCTCCTTTCCTTCACTATACCAGAATATCCTGCAAACTCTTAATTACCTTCGTTCTATTCTCCACATCTTCACGTTTTTGTAACTTCCCAATATTTACAAAACTGATGGTCACAAATGAACTTCTCGTTGGCCCAAAAAGCCTTCGGATTCTAGAGTTTATACTGGCGTTACGTGTCATGTACAGTGTATTTTTGGAGGTCTCTTCGAATACTTAAAATGGGTTCACATGAGCAAAATTGATGGTTTTGTTAACGTTTTGTCCGTGATAGAAACTGTTTTATTAGATACAATAACTGAAATTCAACGTGAACCAATCATCCGAATGAGAGTAAAGACTAGCTCCTTTCGAAGGGACACATATAAATACACCTACAGTTCAATAGTCTCTATGTAGGGAACATCAAGTGTGTGTCCACGCAGACATTTCAATATTCCCAAGTCCTCTTTCTCTCTGTGTCTCTCCCACGTAGTGTTCTTCCTTTGTCTATTAATTCTGTTTTATCTGGGTTTCTTGTCGGACCATGCCACATTACCAAGGGTATTTTGGCATGATGGTTGCCATGGATATGAAATTAGTATTATACTATCGTAACCATTTATGGAAGGTAGAACTGTTTAAACGTATTAATATGGGTTATGTCAAATTTTAAATCTTGAAGATGAGTTTTATTCAGAGATATGGCAATGTCAGCATGTGTTATTGACCGTTATAACTGGAACTTTACATCTGACATCTTTTAAAGTATAATATAAATTTCCGATACACACACACACACACACACACACGTGTAAATATATATATATATACATATACATGTATATATAATTATATATATGCATTTATTTAACGTACGCACAAACACACATTTATTTATTTATTTATTTATTTATTTATTTATTTATTTATTTATTTATTTATTTATTTATTTATTTAATTAATTAATTAATTAATTAATTAATTAATTAATTAATTTTTTAATATAATCGAGTGTGGCCATTTCATTTTACCCTAATATCAGGTTCTACTTTACAAAGACACGTACTGATCTGCTGTTGAGCAAACCGTTTCCAGTTCAGTTCGTAATCGTCACAATAAGTTCAGCACACATGTTTGTTTCTTTCTGTAGCAGATAAAAAATGATAAAAGGGATCTGGTAAAGGCCCTAGTAATTTTGCATCCGAAATACGAAGTTCATAAAATGCACATTGTGATAGGAATGGATAAATAAAGTTAGATTGAGCAAGAAAACATGCCAAAATTGATAACTTGCTTCCACATTGCCAAGAGCACGAGGTGAATAACTTTGTTCGTCGCAACTAATAAGAAATATACGAGACTGTTGTTCAAAAAGTTTTATTTTTACGACTTTCACATATTTATTACTTTTTACGCAAGTACAACAGTTTTGCTCGTAAATACGATATAAAGAATCAACTCTAATTTGGCACCAGTAAACCACCACACGTTATTGATTCTTTATGTCGATGTAGTCCCTCGGTCACACGTTTAACCAACTTAACGTAGTGCGCCACTTTTCTTTAATCACTCCTTGATAGGTAAGTGGGTAGGTAGGCAGATGGGCAGGCAGGCAACACCCGTGTCTCCGCAAGGTGGGGATGTGATATTATGGGGTGGGTGAACTTGTGGGTAACATCGACAATGAATAATACAAATACTACTCTGTGGTTGACAAACAAAAACTCGCTCCGTAATCTACAGACTGTGGAAGATTAATTAAACAAATCAAGTTTCAATCTTCCCATCATCATCATCATCATCATCATCATCATCATCATCATCATCATCATCATCATCATCATCATCATCATCATCATCATCATCATCATCATCCATTCACTGCTTTCAAAAACCACAATATCACTGAAAATTTGCTAAGCAGACTAATTTGGCAATACCAAGCTGCCCATCTGTTCTCCGGGAAAATCTTTAGTCATGGAGGGCATACCACGTGGCATCATGTACCAGGTTCCAAAAACGTTTAGATGCGGAAGGTCCAAGCAGCTCCAGGTGTTACTAGTTTGAATACCACTGGTAATTTGTTGTCACGTATCAAATTATTCCCTTCAGTCATGCTTAGCGGGAGCTCTGTGACCAGTCATCGCTTGATGCATGTTCTGGTCTGGTTGGCTCGCCTTCTTGTGTGGATATTGTACTAAAAAGGTTAAACCAATGATTTGACATCACGACTAAGATTGCTGAAAAAGTATATATATATATATATATATATATATATATATATATATATATATATATATATATATATATATATATATATATATATATATATATATATATATTAGCAGTACAAGTATTTTTAGCATTAATTCACCATTTTTTCTTTCAGAAAAAATATGGCTATAATATTCTACATAGCTCCGTTTGATGGTACAGAAGCATTCTACGAAAAACCCTGTGAGTCAGCTTAACGATATCACCAAGACATTTATTTTAGGGTCACATGCCAGAAAAGAAGCAAAATAAAATGTCACGAGAAATGTGCAAAATAAATGCCACACAACACCAGTCACTAACACTTGACACTATAAGTAAATAAACATCGTGGATATTTTAGAAATAGTGGTGAAGCAAAACTTCATAAAACATTTCGCGTGGATCATACAACCATTTTTGTATAATACAATTTTAGGATATTGATTAATGTCGTAAGTTTGTATTGGTGGACTCTCTGCTGCAACATTTTTAATTCAGTAGTTTTTGTCCAACAAAATATTTTAATGTACGTGTTCCAATCTGAATAATATATTATATTACCTTACATAAATATCGGAGCAGTGTTATACTCTGTAACCAAATGTATTTGTGAACCCACCGTAAACTGTACCCCCAAAAGCCGTTCAGCATTGCCCGGGCCCTGCCCGAAATAATTAAAAGTCCTTACTTCTAAGCAACGTCCAAAATCGTGGATTAAAAATTTTTATCCAATGGCCCAGGGTAATTTTTTGAAAATTACACTCCTTGAGAAGTCTTTCACAATAATTTAATAAATAACTTAAATGGTAAGGTTAGAAATCATCGCGAATAAGAAAACCTGAAAACTATATCGGGTGTTGTCTTCTACCTCGGCATGGATATTAGAGAAACCGACACTGCGTAAATCATAATATATTGAGGGTCACAGTGTAGGCCTATATAAATATATATTGCGTGTTCCTCTTTCAGTTCATACCAGAGAAACATATCCTTTCGCTGGTACTGTAGATCTCATTGTAAGGTAGGCTATGTCATTATATAAATCGCCATTAATGTGTTGCATTACAGTTAAGTAACGAAGCTGGTTGCGTCCTGATAAGAATCTGATTATTATATTTTAATGTTTCTTGACTTGACAACAATATGCCTGTGCGGGTGCGCCGCCTTTGTTTTGCAACTCAAAAACCTGTAAAACCATATAATACATGAACATATCGTAAATATATCTATGTTAAGGCACGGAATTTCCTCTGTGAATTAGTCAAATGTAATAGAATGTAGTCATGTAACATAAATTTTCATTTGAGCCATCATATTTCGTGTGTGTAGGATGTACCTACTTGACAGAAGGCAACTGCTATAATAAGATACCAATACTTGTCTGAGTCTGATCACTGGACTGTTTATTAGTACAGGAATGTTTACAACAAAGAAAACAAACTTATACAACTTGAATTTTTCACTGTGTGTCTTAATTGCGGTTCATTCAGTCAAAAATACAGATTTTGGGTTAGAGCACATGCTTCCTGTTGTTGTTTTTTTTTTTTTTTTTTTCAAGAAGCGCTGCACTTTCCACATTGGCCACCCGGTCGTATTTGGCATTTCATCTACCTACCTACCTACCTACCTACCTACCTACCTACCTACCTATAACAGTCACGGTATCGACTGAGCTCACTGCTTTGGGTTGGTCATAGTCATATTTAGCAATTTTCTTTAAATAGTTCTGATTAGACTAAGTTCTGATGTCCAGTTGTGTTAGCCTGCCGAAAGAGTACTTGTATGTACGGACCCCCCCCCCCCCCAATAAATAAATAAATAAATAAATAAATAAATAAATAAATAAATAAATAAATAAATAAATAAATAAATAAATAAATAAATAAATAAATAAATAAATAAATAAATAAATAAATAAATAAATAAATAAATAAATAAATAAATAAATAAATAAATAAATAAATAAATAAATAAATAAATAAATGTATGTATATATATATATATATATATATATATATATATATATATATATTCCATTTCAATACACTGTATTTCTTTTTCAGCAGGCCTTGCCTATTAATCGTCCATACTACACAATTTATTGTTTCTACAGGGAAATTCAGTTGGACTTGGCGTGCTTTAGGTTTGCCGACTAGGGGCTACTTTGCAAAAAGCAAAATTTCCTAGCTTCATACGCCTCTCAGTCGATAGGCCAATAGGTTGCTTAACCTGTTTGGTCTACAGGTACTCAGGGGTTCTTGTGTTGTCAGATGCAACAAACTGTCGAGATACTATATGCTTTTGGGCGGGCTGGGTGTCCTGGAACTTTTCGTTTGCGAAGATTTAGATACACAATTATTATTGTACCTGCAATTGTAAGTCTAAAATACAGTCATAGAAGACCCTGTGACTTGGAACTTGCATGCCATTTTTATGCACACAAGTTTACGACAGAGGTGCGCATGCCTGCCTCCTTTAACCCCAGACAAACCTCTGACAACCTGTGTCCGTTTTATGGATTAATAGAAAAGTCAGTCAAACTCGGTGGTTTATTTTGTCGCCTTAGGCACCGCTGGCACTAGCCCCATCCAAATATATCTTTGCTGGCACGACACTTCACAGTGGGGAGCACTGTCTTTGCCAATGTCTTTTACAAGTGTAGTTCAAGTGAACATTTATCTGTGGTCAAATGCGACGACTAGTTCCCCGGACCTTACGGGTCTCATAGAACAAACTATTCTTTTAAATGGATGAGATCATCCTGAACAACATAGACCTTCAATTGTCAGAGGGAAAGGTCATGAATAGAACAAAGAATCACTTGTTCTTAAAATGTGAATGTGATGAATTTCAGGAAATTAGTAGTCACATGTAGTGATTTTTACGAGTTAAGGTCGTTTTAGGCGGTCTCTTGGACACGCCGCAGGACAACCAAGAATAGCAGCCGTCTGTGTTTTAGGGAATCGCCCTAAAAAGGGCTGAAGACGACTTCCCGCGAGTTTATTATTTCCAACAGACATAGTAAT
Source organism: Hermodice carunculata (assembly GCA_964020975.1). Lineage (NCBI taxonomy): Eukaryota > Metazoa > Annelida > Polychaeta > Eunicida > Amphinomidae > Hermodice > Hermodice carunculata. The sequence continues at coordinate 32,955,600 of OZ026612.1, forward strand.
TCTCATACTCTAAATTCCTATTTTAAAAAGGGAACAGTAAATTATAAAGAAAAAATATATAGCAAAATTAAAACCCAGCCAGGATCAAATATTTCATGTTTTGCTTTAAAATTTATAGATATGACTTTTGTTTAGTTTACAAGTAATCGGACTGGTATGGAGAGATAAGACCATGGCATTTATGATGGTAAATGCTCCTGTGTGGATGAAGTTACTACCTCCGATCACACGAACAAAATACTTGGAGAATAACTGCAGTCCTGATGTCGATGGTATAATTGACGAACACTTAAAATGTGGAAACGGTCAATATTTGTAAGCCTTTGGCAGTCATTAGTTTCTTTATGATAACCCATACACCAGACCCTTGCATTTTGATAGTGGTATAATTGTGTCGATGGTGAAAAAGATGTCTAAGTCCAAACGAACCACACAATTACCTCTCTATACTACTTAGTACAACTTACTCCAACTTGCTGAAAAAGTGTATGTTGGCCAAATTTACAATTTGGGTAAAAGAAAATCATTGAGTTTGCATTACTGTGAAGGCGATGTCATTTCCCCATATTTTTTCCACATTGTTATTATTGATTTCTCTTTTGAATTACACGAGTTTATAGGATCGAGGATTCCGATACGTAAAAACAAAGACAACAGTTTCGCATAAGTCGCATAAGACAACCTTAACTTTTGTTTATAGAGTATATAAGGTTTGCAGCAACTCATAGATGTGTCTGATTCATATGCATACAAATTGAGTCATTTTGGGGGCATTATTGAATTTTTAACCACAGTGGCATAAATCCCATGATAACATAAAGCTAATCTTTGAGCTTATGTAATTATTGGTTACTTGGTGGTCATTTTACGCGCATGGTAAACATGTAAACAATAAAACAGGTGCCGGAAACAGACTATAATCAGATAAAATAGCGTTGTACGATGCTATCCAGGCTTGTCAACATAGGGTAAAAAGAAAACAGTATTTGTATAACAAATGTTGACTTTCCTGTCTTTACTGAAATGATGTACAGCAAGTCAAATTTTGAGGGAAATGGGGTATTCACAGAGGTTCCTGACTAAGCAGTCTGTCGAACTGGGCAAAAATTTGCATCATTTGCTTTAATGAGGGCTCTCAATATAGATCTTATTTCTGAATTGATTAAATGTCATACAGTGAGCAGGAAGACTTTCATGTCCTGTGAGCTTTACCGTTGTGTTTCCACACCATATATGAAGTCTCGAGGTGTATTATATGCGGAAGCAGAGAGAGAGAGAGAGAGAGAGAGAGAGAGAGAGAGACAGAGAGAGAGAGAGAGAGAGAGAGAGAGAGAGAGAGGGGATGTTTTCTTGACGTTTGTTTATAGTCAAGCCTATCTCATTTTCTTTGACGACATTCACGCATGACTATGACTCAGACTCCACTCCTGGCGAGTTAAAAACCTTTATAAGTTAACCCAAATGATGTCTTTAGTGAGGCTGTTTCAGACCAAACAAGTCGTCAGCTCTGAAACTGTACAATTCAGATAGCCATGTTCAGTGAAATACTCTAATATGGTCACTTCTCAAGAACCTGAAGTCCGGGTTTCTTGAAACAAAGACTCCATAACACATTAGAGCATTGAAAATAAAAACGGTTGATCGGCTTGTTTATAAGTCGAACCATGCCAAACATAGGGGTGCAAGAAAGGATAGACTCTCCTTCTGCGGCAACAATATAAAATGGACAATTCGGTGGTCCTAAGCTCTTCGAGCATATGGTAAGCAAAGTCCATTCTACGGTCTCGACATCAAATTTGTGGATGACATGACACTTTTTGCACTGCGGAAGTAAACGTCGCGTGCCATTCCTGACAAAGAATTGGTCGTAACCGAATTACATCTGGAAGTCTCTGAGGACATGTCTGAGAACAGGTTTCTACGTTTTCATGCACAATCTAGCAATGACAAGGTCGACTTGGGAGTGTGGTTTTCCGTGGCTACGTTTGTCCTTCTTTATTTCTGTTTCACCATTAAAACAGTTGGTTCAGAATCCGTTGATATCGACACATGTCTGTACTGCCTGTGACCCTACTGTTCGCTTACTTGTCGTTGACTATTTGACGAACTCACCTTCAGACATTCTGTTGACCGTTCAAACTGCAATAATAAATCAATAATACAATGCACTTTACCATCCATGAACAAGACCACTCATCAATACAAAGAAAGTCGCAAATCATTGATTTACAAAATAAAAAAAGAAAACACTAACACTGATAATCTAACATCTTTTCACATTTATGAGGGGTTTCCCAGCTGTATTGGCAAAAAAAGGCAAATTAAAAATTAGGTATAACGGAAACTAAAAGCAGCTAACTCATCACCGGAACATACCTTCTATGGGCAACGCCCCTTAACTTTTCCTGCATCCTTCTCATGTTACACTGCCTAAGTAAGAGAGGCCTAACTGTCATCTACTGGCTTATTATTTCGTTAAATCTAACTTGTAATCGGTGTTATCTATCTTAGTTATGTGTAATATGATGTGTCATCTGTACATATTGAACCTACAGATTATATATATATATATATTTGTGTGTGTGTATACACCCATATATACATATTGGATTTATTGTTATTATTATTATTATTATTATTATTATTATTATTATTATTATTATTATTATTATTATTATTATTATTATTATTATTATTATTATCATTATCATTATTATTATTATTATTATTATTATTATTATTATTATTATTATTATTATTATTATTATTATTATTGTTATTGTTATTATTATTATTATTATTATTATTATTATTATTATTACTATTATTATTATCATTGTTAATGTTATTGTCATTATTAAAGCAGAAATACACAGAGAAAATAATAGATGTGTTAATATTGACCGAATACCTGATACTAAACTCTTAGCTGTGGGTGCACAGGATGACCTCTAATTGGTCAAATATACAGATTATATTATTTAAAAGTTGTCAAAGGAATTATGTGAGGGAATTCAAAGGGACTAGATCTCTTTCTAGAAAACTCGTACGCATATATACGATATACATCCGTAGTGGCAGACCTGTATGTTTGCTGAGCGTGGCTTTCAGCTGCAAAGAAGGACCAGGTTTGCCTTCGAAATTCTTTTCTTATTTTACGTGAATATTATTCTCAACATGCCGTTCCTCCTTTTAAGCATAGTCTGTTCACGCGGCTTTCATTTATTATCCCCATGTATTTATGTATATAGCTCCTCAACCGTGGAAATTCAATCAAGTTATTTTATCGGGAGCATGATAACGTGATGCCGAGATGTGGCACTACATGCAGTTTATATGTCTAGACTAATATAAGTCAATGATAGTTCCAAGAATGTAACCTGAGGAAACGAGGAAAACATCCTATGCCAATTGCTTGCTTGCAGCATTTCAACACAACATTCCACTGTTGTGTTTTTAAAGTATGTTTTGAGCTTCATTTGGTGGGTCACTTTGTTTTTGGATGACATACTTAGATCAACCTCATTGAAAAGCGATGCGAAGATATTGATGGGACATATATTTTTCCCCATCGCTTTGTCTGCTTTAATGGACTCAGGAAGTCTTTCGTTTCCCTTCGGCCTTTGATTTCCTTTGAATAATAAGTTCAGCCACCCCAATCGAAATCTTGGAAGTACTTTGCCTCATTTAAAAATTCCCCCATTTATATATTTTTGGACAACAGGCGTTTCTTGCTGGCAAACAAAGGACGGAAATGCCCACCTTTGTAGTTAAAAATTAAAAAGGAGCGGGGATTGGATAAATTTCACCGCACATGCCGGAAATGAGCTCTTGTTATGATAATGACTGGGCGTTTTTCTCTGATACCAGAAAAAAAAAACACCAAAAACTCGGGGTGCCAAATTGGACCCAAGATCGGGTTGTGACGAGCAGCACACAAACGGTTCAGCTATAAAATGTCCAGATGACAATTTACGAAATCAGAAATCAGTGTTGAGACATTCCAATTGATATCGTAGGAGTCCACTGCATCAAATATGATCTCAAGGGCTACTTTGTCTATTACCGTATGTGCACTGATAATGTCTCAAATTTGCATTATTACCTCTTTTCCCGTTGTTCCAAAATATGAAGGTGAGTAACATTGTTGTGTATTGTTGTTTTGCTGTCGGACATTTTTGGGTACTCGAAAATTACATTTACTCGAAAATCAATGATTTTTGTGAAATTAGCGTAAATAATATTGTTTAAATATGTTTTACTTGACTGTGTACCGTGACACCTGCTTTTGTTTCCTGTGCAAGATACCCATGCTACTTTTTTTTTCTATTTCATTTGTACGAAATTTACAAATGCTATGACATTGATACACCTGTTGCATCGTCAGAATTATCGCTGATGTTATGTCAGGCATAGTTAAAATGTAAATCTGCAACTTGGATGTTTGGATTCAACTGAAGGAATGAAAATATCTCACATTGACGGATATTTGAAGAAAAAGTAATACAAGTAAAGTTTGCGAGTACCACTTTCACATCAAATGGAAACACACCTGTGCACACAACCACTTCTAACCTTCTAACAAAAACTACTCATATACAAGCAGTCAGTAGCTCTTTTCATCTGCATGGGTAAAAAACTTATAGATATGAAAGGTTCATGTGCAGGAAACCATCTATCTCAATATCGCGACAGTGTGTTAATACTTTAAGAACTATGATAATAATGTAAAACATCTCCCAGTAATACGGTGACAAGTGGATATGCCTTGACAAAATGTATTGCCGATAAGGAGCCCGTGTTCTTTGCACAAGCTGGCAGAGCGGATATGCACCCGGAAAGGCTTGAGGTCTGGCATATTTAATTCCTAAGTCCTGGTCGCTATACGTAAACAACGTCATGTGTGAATTATACCATTTTTATGGCTACATAAAATAGCGTCCATGTATACTTTTGGAATTGAAAAAACTACAGGATTGTGGCAGTCCTGTTTTCAGTTGACCTTACATTCAAGCACAAACTGAGGTGGTCATGTGAACTTCACAATCATATCAAGGTCACCTTTGTTTAACACCATCATCACTGTTGTTCAGATGTACATATTCCGTTACTGATTTTTCCTAATTTTGATAACTTAATGAAAACAGATAATAAGTGCACCATCATGTAGCAGACAATTTGGTGGAGATCAAGACAAGGTACATTTCTAATAAATTAGAAGAGTATCTAATATATTTTGGGGCGAGAAGTCAAGCAAAGCAAAAACGCACACACATTCTCACAAAAACGATAAAGCATTACCGTGACAGTGGCACTTGTTAAACAAACTAAGCGCCCCAGAAGTGACCCAATAAATTTTCAAAGAATTGGCCAAGCTGTTTGGAGAAGATTTTTAACATTTAAGCCCGCCCCCCCCCCCCAATAAAAAGACAACAACAAAAAGTGCTGGCGAGACCAACCCACGATTTTACTGGTTAGAATTGGTAGACGGGTATTTTACAGAACTGCTCTATTGAATGAGGCTTTTTAAGACAAGAAATAGTACGCAGAAGCATTTTACAGTATGGGAAACACTTAAAAAGGAGGTAAAATATTGTGTTCGGGACTGTAACTATGAGGGTTTTAGTGGGCTTCTCATTCAAAATAAGTTCCACTTTATTAGGAGGCATGAACTTATCAATGAGACTATCCGTCTAAATGGCCTCAGTAAAACATATGTGATCAATCACTAAGACCATATATATATGTTTGGACGCATTCTTCACTAACCACAAGGAAGTGATATTTTGTAGAATCCACCTGTAAATGTGCTAGCATCTGAGCTTTTTGCATTGGTATTGGCAGACCTCATTTGCTATTGGCAAAAACCAACCTGCATACGTATTAGCTTAACTTGGCAAGTTTGTTTACAAACACTAGGTAAATACTCTCTCTCTCTCTCTCTCTCTCTCTCTCTCTCTCTCTCTCTCTCTCTCTCTCTCTCTCATTCTCTATGTATATGTGGGTATACATGACAACATACTTCATTGGAGAGACCTTTCTGACAATAACATACAAAAATTTACCGAATTTCATTACACATGGATCTTAGTATCACCGGCTAAGGAACAAATAAGTGTTTCATAGTTTCATTTGCTGTATCCTCTTCAAAATTGTACTGAAACACCATTGAAGTTATATATTTACTGACAAAAAGAAAGAGGGGACTGCAACAATGGCATTTATTTTTGCTTAAATACAATATTTCAAAAGTTATGACTAATTATATAAGTAATTACATTTTAATTAAAATTCTAACTTTCAATAAAAAAAATGAAACTGACACTAGTTACGATGAATCAATTATTTTGGTGCCAAATGGAAGAGTTAGGTATGTATTGCAAAAGAGTGTTTCACTTTTTCTGAATCATATTAACTTTTTAAGAAAGTGGATCTTTGTAAGTGGAAAATATGAATTGTGGAAGAATGACGGACGACAGACAACGACGACGACGAGTGATGATAGGCGACAGGCCACCCTGTAAGTTCAGCTGACTGATAAGTCAGCTGAGCCATAATATTTACGTCTCAGTTGTTTGTGTACATACATATTTTTCAGGAAAGTGTCGGCAGACTGGCTTTTTCAAAGGAGACGATAACAGACTGTTATTGTGCATTTTCGGCATAAAGATAGACTTGGGATTTCTGGCTGGACCTAGGCAACCTATAGTGCAAAAAGACCCATGTCCCTTCGGTGGCCGGCGGTGTCCATTTTCAATTTCATCTGATGAATCCGTTGAGAAGGCACCGCGGCCAGATCCACAGCAAGACGATCATGATGAACAACGACAACGCAACGTTCTTGTGCATGCACGAAACAGCAGCGTGGATGCGTAAACAAACATTGGACAACTTTTAATCCCCAAAACATCGCAGTTGTATACATCAAATGCGTTGGTAGCAGCACAATGAATGGCAGGGAAGACATATTCATTTAGTTTCCTCAACATGTCCGCTGTTTTTGTTGCTGAACAATTCAGAGATTTACTATTTATTTGAGTCTTACCATGTTCAAAAAGTAATCTGGCCATAACGTTGGCTTCAATGATAAAGATAAGGGTAACGGTTCAATGAGCACACGGAACTGCTGGCTGCTGCAGCACTTGACATAACGTGGTACTGACAGTGGACTTCCGCAATAGGAAAGGTTATACGATTTTTGTGAGGTATTAAGTTACGCATATAAATTTACTGTGCGAAATTTGGTGTCTCTATATGCACTTGTTTTCAAGTAATTAAGTTACAAATTACAATGTAAAGTAATGGGAATTCATAACCCTAGCCCGCCAGTGACTGCAGTGCCCTCTTTTAGGCAGGGCTAGAACCTTCTGTTCTTGTCCTTGTCTATCAAACAAGGGAAAGTTATGTTGGCAGCAGGAAGCATGACTCATCAACAAAGCCTTCCTTGTGATCTGTCTGTTAAACTCTGTCTCAGGAGTCACGTCTCGCATTTACCTGTTGAACATGGGACACCCACTGACATTTTTTATATTATTTTTAATGGCCCAATGTCTTTATGGGCGATCTTATAGTATTATAAATGGAACTCAGTATTACAAAACATCAAGTATTTGATCGGTAATACGAAGTATTTTGCATTTGTATCGTCAAAAGCTAAGTACATACTTTTCATATACTATTTATCCTTTGATTAAACAAATACCTGTAATATATTTCAGCAATATATTTACACATGGCATCATATATTAAATTACTTAAAAATCTATCGTTCTTGTTGTCTTTACAGGCAAAATCCGCTTCATACATGTATTATCCATCTTGGCATTGTCTCAGAAATGATTTCTTTAACGGATCATAAAGACTCTTCGTTCTTAACTGTAGAAGTTATCGATTTCATCGTATACCTTTGCATATATATATATATATATATATATATATATATATATATATATATATATATGAAGGTAACAAATCATCAAAATGGTGCACAATGTCGTTTAGTCTATGTCTTAAAATAGCTTGCTGTTCACGGTTGATGGACCTTGCAGTCGTTACCGGTGAATAGCCCAAAGTTCGCCAGCTATCTTGCAAAGAAAGTTGTCACTGAAGGTTACAATCACCTCGGGCAAAGTAGCTTATGTCAGTAACGCTGGGTGGCAGCGCCAGTCTGCACAACTCTACATTTGCAATATTTGGACTTTAGTTCCCCTGTCTTCTTAATGCAGACTACTGTATTCGTTTCACGAGATGGTTTATAAGTTGTACCAGCGACTTAAATTGATCGCATTTGCCACGACTCATGTAAGACAATAGCGATGATGGACATTTATGGCCAAACTTGGACTGACACGGAATGGAAGTAAAATATGCGCCATGTGAACATAGCTTAGGAATTTTAACAACTTGTTTGAACATCAATATGGTACCTGCTTGGTATGAATTAATCATTGGTCAGATATAACGTGTCTCCGTTGTTTTTCCTTAATTTTAGGAAAAGAAGTAACTCACAATACCCTCAGCCTCCAAACACAATGTAATGTGTCACAAGTTTGACGCTGAGATTTTGGAACGAAAAATTGAAAACTTTGTTGACTCATTACGGGCTTAGAGTGCTGTTAAGTTATCATGCACCGGCATTTGTCATCTATTTGGATACATTAACGAACGGTATGGTCTCCAACTTTTTCACAGTGGTAAGAGGTACGAAATCAACAGACACTGTAATTCAAATGATGATCTCCATGTTTAAATGCGCTGTATAAGATGAATCATGTTTAACTAGTACACAGAACTAAAGCAAAAGCAAAAACAAGAAGGTGGAAGAAAAAAAACGAATAAAAACGAGAACAAAGAGCACAAAGAAACTCGCCATTTTCTAATTTTTGGGACCGTTCTGGTGGTGCGGTAGATGCTTTACATAATTATCTCAATTGACGACATGTCTGCAGAATACAAATATCATGTCTCATACTCAACACGGAAAACCAGAACAAAAGCAGACTTGAATGATGTTGTACCGTATCATCGTCTGTTGCTGCACATCGTTAAATAGCATATACCAATAATGTGTTTTCCCGTTGAAAGAACAATACACATAAAATAACATTGCCACAACCACAAACATTTATACAACACTCAATGTTAAATATAGACAATCAAAACTAAATTTAACAAGATAACATCATGTCCAAAGAAAAATTCAACAACACCGACATCAATTTGAAGATGTAACCTGTGGATGACATGATGCCGAAAAATAAATTGTTGGCTTGCAGCTATCCCATAAAACAGCGGATCCATTTGAACAATATAACAGCTAGTCTCATTTTCCAATCCCGCTTGCATAAGCAGTCGCAGGCCTTATCGTTTATCAAAATGGAACGAGCATAGCTCTTTAGAAAAAAGTATGATTCTGTGTTATTTTCTAATGGCTTCATTAAGCCTTAAGTTGGTATCAACTGCAAGTTTGAGGATGAGTTCGAAGTTTGCCTTTGAGCCTGCGGAATTTCAAGGTAAGATATAGTATATTTCGCGAAAAATATCAAGGACTCGCCAGTTATCGCGAGTCCTAGATATTTTTCTTCAAGATTTCCCTAATGTACATTGAAATGCCGACTGGAATTACAAGAAGAAAATGCAATATAAAATACTTGGCATTGCCATTTCGATCTTAAATGTCAGTGTTTTGTATTGTTTTGTCTTTGTAGGAAAATGCCACAGCGATGGTTACTATTACATGGACGGCGACTCCTACGTTGTGTGCACATCTGGGCATGCGTATTTTAAAGACTGCCCAGATGGCAGCGAGCATCATATCAGTATTGCACAGACACTTGACCCGTGTTTCATCCTAACAACTGCATGTGACGATATAATACGGCCATGGAGCCATAAGCCCCGATATGAAAAACAGCCACCGAAGACCACCATTGCCAAATTGTGCGGTCGCAACCTGATCACACTGGGGTCACTTGAGGAGTGGTAGCCGCATGTAGTGTGTACACGGTGCATGCACGTACATGTGGCTTCCGGGTGTTTACAGTACAGAGTGGCAGAAACATTCCGCAAACAATGTCTGTGTGTTGGGTCGCATTGGATGTTTAATTGAGGTGTATTCGTCTGATTAGTTATAAATTTTATGCGCTTTTAGAAGAAGTTTCAGCTGAAAGAAAATTACTGACGTACTAAGACAAAACTGTGTGTCTGATTTTTGTCAGCTGAAAAAAAAATTAAAGGTGCCCTTAAAGTATGCTATAAGAGCGGACCTGTTACCCGATGGGATTAACACATAACAAAATGCACATGAATGTGTCTGCCATAATGTTATTGGGGTAATGCATACCATGTTCTTTGCCCGTGTGACAAAACAGGCATAGACTAATTTACTATTGGTTTAAGCGGATATGACTTCTTGAAAGAAAAAAAAAAACGATAGGGACCAGGCGATGTCTATGTGAACTCCTCTCGTGTGAAAAAAAAGAGATACATGTTGGACTTGTTACAGGACAATACAGGAACAAAAACAAACATCTAAAAGATTCGCATCACATTAAACAACACAGATAGTAAAGTCACATTAGGGTTTCATGGTTCCTTACCAGGAAAAATAAATACAACACTTGCTATGGAAATAGGTTTTTCCTTTTATGTTGCGAATAACAGCACGGTAAATTTCGAGTTTAGTAGATATGTTGCGGTTTTCTGGTCTGTGTAACAAGGCTTTAACTGTGGAACAGGTATGAGGTATTACTGTGTTATGTAAAGAATTTCGTTGTACAGTATCCTGTTTACACTCCAAAAAATAATGAAAAATATCTTCGTTTCCTGTGCCACAGTAACATCCTGGTGTTGACACTACACCTATTTTATACCAATCAGCATTGCGGGAACTCCCATGCGTAACTGCGCAAGCACTATATATTCTTTCCTTTTTACAACATAATATAATTCATTGCCTTTTGGTCTGTCCTTATTCAGTTTAAATCTACATTCTTGTACAGACTCGCTTCCTTTGACCTCAATCGGTAAATTGTTCCACGCCTTTATGGTTAACGCAAAAAAGAGTCACTATAATCAAATCTATACAGGTTCGAAGTGGAGTGAATTTAGAATGCGTGCAGACGTAATATCTTGTTCTACGCTGTACTGTTTCCGAAAGCAAAATATACAGGTACATTGGAGTAATCTTCTTGAAAATTTTTATATTAATACTAATTTCTGTTTTTCACTTCGGACAGCCAATGTTTTCCACCCAGTCTCCTTTTAAATTTGACCTTGACTAGTAAAACACCTTATCCCTGTTACTGCACGGGCCGCTGCCAGCTGCACATTTTCTAGTTCGGTTTTATTGGCTCAAGAACAATTACTGAATAGAACGTTCCCGCTCCCGTACTCCAAGGCTGGGCCTTTGAACGAAAAATACGAAACCTGAAAAGAACGTCGGTTAAGTTTTTGCTGCAGACTACGTAAAATTCCAACCATTTGCATAGCTTAAGTGCAGATAGAATTAATATGTGAAGACCAAGACAAATTTACTTGTAGCAGGGGACCAAGATGTTTATGTTCTTTGACATTTTTAACAGTTGTTCCCTCATGGATAGATCACACTATGGCGTTTTCTGGTTATTACCATCTCCTTTGTTTTGCTCGGATTGAATGTTACAAGCCAGTCACGGGACCATCTAGAAGGAGATTGCAAATCTTCGTTGATTTCATTGGAATCGGATACAGGATCCTCAACTGAAACGTAGAGTACAGTGTCATCAGCAAATAACTAACAAAAATGTGAATGACATCAACTATAACATTTATATGGTTGAGAAATGAAGAGGACCTAGGACTGAGCCTTGAGGCACACCAGCCTCAATATAGCCCTAGCTCGACGACTCCCCATTTTAACCACCCTTTGCTCTCCATTTTTAAGATAATTTTGAAACCACCCCAGGAGCTCTTCGGTAACTCCAGAATTGGCCAGTTTATGTAATAATGCCTCAGGGTGAACTCGATTGAATGCCTCTGTTTTATCGCAGAAGATGACTCTAATTTATTTCTGCTTGTCTATAGCCTTTAAAAAACTGGTAGGAAAGGTACATACATTGATTTACTGTTCCATCATTTGGAGTGAAGCCAGATTGTTTATCTGTGATAACTAAATTATCCCTACAAAAATAGAATAAGTACTTAGGGATCGCCCTTTCCATTACATTCCCTGCACAACTTAAGAGTGTGATATGAGTCTATAGTTGTTACAGTCATTAGCATTCCCACTCTTGTAAATAGGAGTCACATTGGCTTTTTTCCATACAGCTGGAAAACTTTGTTTCAAATGGGACAAATTGATAAGCCTAGATAGAAATGGATTTATAACTAGAGCAGCTTCTTTAAGCATTTTTTTGCGCTCAAACCTTCTAGACCACTTGCTTTGCTTGTATCCAGACTTTGGAGAATGACTGACCGATACAAGGCTTTCGTCAATTTGCAAGCTACACAGCGTACCATTCAGGATTGTAGGATTTGGAGATGAATGAGTTGAAGAATCAACATGTGCACTTGCCAAAAAAATTACAGTTGAGTATCTCAGCCTTTAATAAATTGTCCAAATAAGAAGTACCACTTTCTCTATTGCGGAGATGAGAGGTACATGTTTTTTTTTCATGAAGAACTTAACACTTTTCCACCAGCCTTTGTCGGATGACTTCCCACTGTTTATTTCATTGCATTGGCGGTCATAATAGCTATCCTCTGCTGCTTTTAATTCATTGAGATAATCCTTTCTTAACTGTCTGCAAAAACGCCATGTATTGGTATTGTGGGACGTTTGGTCTCATATGAACGCGAAAAAAAAATCCCATTTGTGGCCTAATACTTGCTGTTTTGCTAGGAATAGTTTTCCTCGCGACATCCAACAAGAGGGCTGTGTGAACAGCCCATGCCTCAGCTGATCTTGACATTCATCACACTTGCAGCTCTATGAACTTGAGAAAGGATCAAGGACACCATGTTCTGAGTAAGTCTGACCTTTATAGAAGAACACTTACATGTGCAACATCAAAGTTCAAGTAGTTCTCAAGTTATTATGAAGAGTAAAATTCATGTATGTTGCACTGTGACCCCACAAACAAGGTCAAGATCATTCATGTACTGTCTAAGCATGACCTTCATACAGAATAATTAACATGTGCAGCTAACTCAAAACAGATCTCAAGTTATCAAGTAAACAGTAAATTTCGTGTCAGTTGTCCTGTGAATTAGCATTAAAATGCCCATTGACTTACATAGTAATCAATAGGAAAGCTGCATTGAACGATAAGTACCCGAATTGAAAATCCTTAAAAATCAGAAATCCAAAGGAGTGCCACCTAGTACACAACTGTTTGACCCTTCCACAACAACATATCCATCACATTTCAGCTTAATCTGAGGGACGGTTCTGAGAACAAGGGAAAAATAGCAAAACCACACACAAAAAAAAAATAATAAAAAAATTGCAGCGCCACCTGGTGAACAAATAGGGAACTAGGTGTCCCCGGGAGTGTCTCTGTAAGATATCAAAGCAATTGGGTGAGCGGTTTCAGAGGAGAAGAATTTTTAAGGTTTGCCCCAAAAAAGAAAAAAATGCATAAAAAATCCAAAAATCAACAGAGCGTGATCATTTGAAGAAACTTGGTACAGATCCACCCAAGGCACATCCCCACCAAGTTTGAAGTATATATCTGATCAATATTATTTAAGTTATGACCATTACAAGAAATTCCCATGTTAAACTTTCTTATTAAAACTTTTGTAGAGATGTTTGATAAAAAAAACCATAAAAAAAAAATCCAAAATTCATTGGAACATGACCATTGGAACAAACCTGGTAGACACCCACCCAAGGTACATCCCCACCAACTTTGAAGTAAATCTGGATGACGGTTTTGGTGAAGAAGTCGAAAATGTAAATTAGCATTAGAATTCCCATCGACTTACATGGTAATCAATAGGAAAGGTGCATTTACCGCAATGGAGCCGAATTGAAAAATTCATAAAAAATCAGAAATCCGCAGCATTCCTACATAGTGAACAACTTTTTTTGGCCCTTCCATACGGATCATATCCCCCACGTGTAAGCTTAATCTGAGTGACGTTCTGGAGAAGAAGTCGAAAATAGCTATAACACACAAAAATTCATTAAAAAATAGAAAAAAATTGCAGCGCCACCTGGTGAACAAATTAACAACAAGGAGTCCCAAGGTGTCTTCCTGTGTCATATCAAAGCAATTGGGTAAGCGGTTTCGGAGAAGATTTTTTAAGATTTGTCCGAAAAAAGAACAAAAAAATTCATTAAAAATCCAAAAATCACTGGAGCATAAACATTTGAACAAAACTGGTAGAAACCCACCCAAGGTACATTGCCACCAAGTTTGAAGTTAATCTGGATGACGGTTTTGGAGAAGAAGTCGAAAATGTGAATAAGCATTAGAATGCCCATTGACTGCCATAGTAACCAATAGGAAAGCTGCATTGACCGATGAGTACCAGAATTGAAAAAAATCGTTAAAAATCAGGAATCCGCAGCATTCCCACAAAGTGAACAACTTTATTTGACCCTTCTACAAGGAACATATCCACCATGTTTCAGCTTAATCTGAGTGACGGTTCTGGAGAAGAAGTCGAAAATAGCTATAACACACAAAAATTCATAAAAAAATTAGAAAATTGCAGCGCAACCTGGTGAACAAATTAAGAACTATGAGTCTCTGGGAGTGTTCCTCTGTGATATCAAAGCAATTGGATGAGCGGTTCCGGAAATGAAGATTTTTTTAAGATTTAACCAAAAAGAACAACAAAAATTCATGAAAAATCCAAAAATCACTGGACCGTAACTATTTGAACAAACTTGGTAGAAACCCACCAAAGGCACATCTCCACCAAGTTTGAAGTGGATCTGACTGACGGTTTTTGAGAAGAAGTCGATAATGTGAATTGTGCACAGGCGGATGACGGACGGACGGATGACGGACCCTCACAAAACCTCAGCTGACTTGTCAGTCAGCTGAGGTAAAAATCGTTAAAAATCAGGAATTTGCAGCATTCCCACATAGTGAACAACTTTGTTTGACCCTTTTACAAGGAACACATCCACCATGTTTAAGCTTAACCTGAGTGACAGTTCTGGAGAAGAAGTCGAAAATAGCTATGACACACAAAAATTCATAAAAAATCAGAGAAAATTGCAGCGCCACCTGGTGAACCTATATAGATCTAGGAGTCCCAGGGAGTGTTCCTGTATGATATCAAAGCAATTGGGTGAGCGATTTTGGAGAAGAAGATTTTTTAATATTTGCCCCAAAAAAGAACAGAAAAATTCAAATTCATTGAAAGTCCAAATATCACTGGACCGTGACTATTTGAACAAACTTGTAGAGACCCACCCAAGGCACATATCCACCACGTTTAAAGTGGATCTTGCCGACGGTTTTTGAGAAGAAGTCGAAAATGTGAATTGTGGACAGACGAACGGACGATGGACGGACGACGGACGACGGACCCTTACAAAACCTCAGCTGACTGACAAGTCAGCTGAGGTAAAAATGAAAATGTACTGGTGCAATTTGGCAAGCTGTATCCACATCTTCAGTCACAAAACAGTCGCTCCAGTTAATTCGGAAATCATCAAATTAGTTTTAGTATAATCCCAAACTAATCTGTCTCAAGGCGGATCTTTCTTCATGCATAAAGTAAAGCTGACAGTAACAGTGCAGTGATCACAACTTGCAATCAAGGCGGATACAGATATATATTTGAGATAATAAGGGATGTTTGTTATCACATGATCGAGGCAAGATGGCGTAGTTTCTGTGATACGGGTAGAAAAGACAACATGACAGGTAAGGCAGTTGACCGCACAGAAATCTAATAGTTTTTAGCCTTGGTAAGTTTTTTGATCTGCATTTAAATCCTCGACAATCATAACATTACTGATGGCTGCCCCACGTGCAAGTTCGTGGGACTCCTGGAATTTAGTCCAAAAAGAAACAGCAACATTGGGGGGGGGGGAGGGGGGGGTCTGTACACTACTGCAAGAGGAAATCTATTGTTTGAAGGACGGATTTCTGTCCACAGAATTATAATGTGTGGTGATTCAAGCTCACAACGAAGCTTTACGTTAAGAGCATGAGACACGTAAAGAGCAACTCAATCCCCAGGTCCGCCCGCTGTGCCTGTTGTCACGCCGTGACCAAGGATTGGTGCTCAAAGTATTTTCAAAATAATATGTTCACGGCTAGCACCGTAAAAAGTGAGCGCGGCTTTAATCTTTCTGATAAACACACACACACACACACACACACACACACACACACACACACACACACACACACACACACACACACACACACACACACAAAATTTGTAATTATATGCTATAACAATACCAACACAGGGACGGACCTAAGCCTGAAACATTTGTGCCAAATGGGGAAGTGACTCTGTAATTACTGCAGAATCCAACAAGATCATTATATAATTCATCAAATATATATATATATATATATATATATATATATATATATATATATATATATATATATATATATATATATATATATATATATATACATATGTATGTGTGTGTGTGTGTGTGTGTTAGTGTTTGTGTGTATGTGTATGTGTACCATGCAATTAGCCGCAGATATATGGCCTTGGAGGGGGGCAGCAGGGTATAGGCGCAGTGAGTTGGAGAGCGAAGCGACTGTTGGCCTTCCGAGGGGGCCAACAGTCGCTTCGCCCTCCGACTCACTGCGCCTACACCCTGCTGCCCCCCTCGAAGGCCACATATCTGCGGCTACCATGCGATATTCAATATATTGTTGACATAGCATGTGACTGGTAGTTTCCATTTTACTATGAATGTTGAAAAGTAATGGGTAATAAACCAGGGACATTAAATTTAAACAAGTGGCATAATACTATGGCCATACATGTACAGTGATAACATGTTGAGTGTCTGGCGTTTTGCAGTTGGCTGCCAGTGATTTGAAGATTCAGGTGCTGTGCGTTTTGTTTAATCAAGTGTTAAACATGTATGATGGGGATGTAGGTTTGTTGTTTTTGTCACTTTTATCATCACCATAATCACAATTTATATATATATATATATATATATATATATATATATATATTATATATATATATATATATGTACTATCATCACTGTGACTATTATTATCATCATCATCATCATGACTGTTATCATTATCATGGCCATGACCATCACAATTCTCGTCCTATTACTGTGACCATCATCATCATTATCGTCATCACCAAAACGTTTATTATTGTCAATGCTATGGCCTTCATCACTTTTTTTTGTCACCACGCGACCATCAGTGTCACCATCACCATGACCTTCATCATGAACTATGTCAGCATCGTCATCCAAATTTTCTCTGTGAACAGTAAAAACTTTAAGAAAAGTATGTATATATATATATATATATATATATATATATATATATATATATGTGTGTGTGTGTGTGTGTGTGTGTGTGTGTGTGTGTGTGTGTGCCTGCTTATAATTTCATGACTCCTTGAAGTCTATTTATTTCATCTGGTGAAATGCGTAAATCCGGATGGGAAGCCTCTCGCCTCGGGTTTCCATAATCGCATATATGACGTTGGCACTGCTGGTCACCACAATATTTTAAACAACGTATAGGCCTACTATGGAAAGTATAAACACCCGCTTCTTATAGTTCACGAGAAGTGCAAAGTGCCACCACAACTAATTACTGTCATAATAATCGTGAATGTAATTTGTGCGCCTAACTTGGTAAATCGAAACTTAACAAGTTCAAGCATCTATTTCCTTTTCCTTCAAGTCATAATGTATTAATGAATACCCCAGACACCCCCTGCAAATAATGGCGCCTTTCAAGAGACACATCAATTTTTAGTATTAGGCCTACTTTTCAACGAATCTGAGCACAAAGACGGGCTGTTAATAGCATTGCCACACCCCCGTAAATCAACAACACTTTTTTTTTGTCGTTTTGTGTTTTGTCTCCGGTCTGCGTGACGAAATTCGCCGGGAAACCCCCAGCCTGGCTTGCAGGTCGTTCCTTCATCCTTCCGGGCAGGGACTCGTCCTAGGCCTAGGTTCCTCTGAAATCAATCCTAGCAAAGTAATTTTATTTAGAAAACACAAACAGAGTTCAGAGTTTACTGTTTGCTCTTACCGTATACTAATTTTGGTTTCTTATATGCAATGAATTCAGTATTTCAAGTGTAAACAACTTTGAAATCGTGCGTAGCAGTGGGTGTTGATCGACAATCCGCCAACACCAAATCTGAGCTGGCAACATGTCGCGTTGCAGTCGCTAAGTAAGGCATGTAATGTGAGTTGTGGTCTGGAAGGCCTCTAGACGCGACTCAGTGACTGCATTATCTGCAGACATTATTAATGCCTCAGGTAAGTAGCAACATGCGCAACAAATGTTACATACTTTGCGACCTATGTTTACTTAGGTTACGCTCATACTTCTTAACTATTTCCCGTGGAAACCAATTTGCAGCCCCAGAGGCGTGTTTGCCAGGCAAGGTTTCAATAAAACGAGTTTGTGAATCGTTTTCTTTTTTCACACTTTTTCGACACGGTTTTCTGAAAAGACATGTGATATTGACAGAAGTTCCATAATGCAAACTAAGTTTGAGACTTTGGTTTAAATAAAACTTCGGATATTTCCCGGGATGCATAAAGAAACTGCGTTATACGCAATGGCGCTCCGCACGGCGAAGATCTCGTTCACTGGTTTGCCGCGAGAGGTAGACCGTGATTTGGAATCAACACTATACACTCTGCATACCCTCTCCACCATGATAGGAAAACAGATCATATATGTACGTAACCACGAGAGCTCGCTTGCGCTCGCTAAAAGCTAAATGTCAACGGCAATGGTCTCATACCATGGTGTCGAATTAAACATTGGGATAACAAATATCTCGATACTTTTATGCATTGCGGCAATGGAGAGCCTTTTAGACTCGGAACTGTATGCGGCATATTTAACAATATACATGTAAATATGAGCAATTGCTCTATTTCCAAAACTTGGAGAGAACAGCTGATTCCAGTAAATAAACAGAGAACTAGTGCTTGTATACACATGCGAGGCGATCGCTGCATACATGACAATTAAGGCATATATCGTGTAACATATTTAGAGGTAAACTTTTATCATTCAGTCAAACTTTAAGGATAACAAAAAGGTGAGCATTTTCGATTTCAGACTAAACATAACGTGCAAAAATATCCGCACAGTGGTTTTTAGCTGTATACAATACATGAGGAACAATTTGATACAAGCTTAAGGTAGAATATTTACTGAAGACAGTTTTGTATAGAAGTACTTTGACGCAACATGACATCAATATTCTTTATTACACTACATACATTCTCATGCATGAATCGTTTTATCGTAACCCAAAGCTTAATATTAGAAAGCACGAGGTCGAAGAGGGTGCTACCCATCAACATTTAAGTGAACATATAAACAAAAATACCGATAAAATCAGTACACAAGTACCAATACATCGAACTTATGAAACGATTCTGCAAAATCACGTTTCTCTTGTGATATCAAATGAAAACTGTTACCATGATTGACAAAGATTCATGATCACCGACCTGCATGATGGCGCCCATACAGGTCAAGTTGGATGGTAACAAGATCTTTGACTATTAACAGGTGGAAAAGTCTTGTGTCTTTACAAGCAAACTCATCAGCTAACAGCACAACTGCGACATACGATTTGAAGGCCTAAACTAAATATGCTGACCATATTTAAAATCAGTACATGTAACTTCAGAACAAAAGATGTCATAATGATGTTCATAATATGTGTCCACATGTGCAGCAGATTTCAAAAGTTAACAAGAGTTAGAGATCTGAGTTATTGCATATAGCTACACCATGACATTATACATGGCACCAACAAGCTTATATAGGAAGTACAGCCTCTGATGTATCAAGAGTTAACTATAGCGAGAAATCTGTGTTACCACATATTACCACATCATAGCATGATGCATGAAGCTGAAAGACCAATATAAAATGAGTCTTTGATATATCAGAAGTTAGATAAAGTTAGCGATCTGTGTTCTTGCACATAACTGCATTATGGCAAGACACATGTTGCTAAGAAGCCTGTACTATTATAGGATAAGACACAAGCTGAAATGTTATGCTGACAGCACGTGAACATATGTCAAGAAGCAACTCGACCACAACATGGCCTGTAACACACTCAGGTATTAATATGTAAGTTATGGCTGCATGTGGTCTCTAACATCAAAAGGTATGAATGTGGGTTACATTTGAAAGAGCAGCACAATTCAACTCCCATGATCCTGTTCCAATATCACAAATACACATACATGTATATATACACGCATACACACGTATATACATGCACATATACACACACATATACAAACATCATGTACATAGCAACAATAAATGCACCATCTTCGTCCACAGATGTATTGACGGTGTTCATGGTATTGGGCTTCAAAGTAATGATGGGGTCTGGTAAGCATGCACAAGAAGATGAAGAAACCACGTATAACTAGTTCTTCCTGTAAACATGGAGTGAAAAAAACCGCAGGTCATACGTGAAACGGGGGCAGTGTGTGCATTTGGACATGTGTCTAGAAAAATCTATATTGAATGAATGACAAGTAAGTTTTTTGGAGGTTGACCAGTCCCTTGTAGGCCCACAAACAAAAGCTTATTCTCAATGGGCACTGGTTGTAGGCCAGTTAGGATAAGATTTAGGTATGCGAGAAAAATAATGTATCACCGGGCACTATATTGTTGTTATGGTATAGACAGCAAAGGTCTTGAGCAGTAAGCATTACGTTTTGAAAAACTTGGATTTTTTATTTCCTTTGGGGCCTAATTTTTACTTTCCCACATGCACACTATAGTTTCTGCCAGAATTATATATACTTGTTAGGCCGTATTTTAACGATGTTATCCTTTGCTATTCAACAATGCTATATTTATACAGGAATGCTAGATACGTCTGACATTAAATTACATTAATATCGTCAACATTTGTAAGTAATGTCATGTATTTTCTTAAACATTTATTAAACAATTATAGGTCTTCTCAATGCTAACATGGATTTCCCAATGTGATTGAAAGAAGTTAATCATTCCAGTTGAATCATTAAAACGTGAGCTTCTCATGGAATTTCGCGCCATAGAAAAAAGCAAATAACCAGTTGATCAACTTTTTTTACTTGATAAATAAAAGGTTGGGTCATGGCTGAATCGATTAAAGCAGCTGCATCCCAATGTCCTGCCACGGCATATTTTTTCCTTTTAACTTGCGAAGTTTCAAGGTAAGAATGAAAGCCCTCATAGTTGATAAACAAAAACGGTGTAAATACTGATTTAAAATACATGTATATTGTCACAGCAGAGCAAAAGCAGACATTAAGAAGAATACTTTGATAGAATGCCAATTATCAGGAGACACAGTGATGTGAACAATTTTTCAGATCAACTACATGTAAGTAGACCTGAAGGTACGTTCATTCAGAGTGCCACGTGTGCGATTACGAGAATCTCCGATGGCGACGCATTTGGGACACAATTTGGGCTCTTTTTCTTCTTTTCGAGTGGTCAGACCAAGCGAAAACGGAAATATGACCGAAAGAGTGTCAGACCACAATCACATATGTGCGGCATACGAGATTGTTTTCAATCTCTCATACGTATTTTTTGTTGGTATGAAATCAACAAAAATATGTTCTCAAGCGAGAGTTGGTGGTTATCCGATGACCGCGGCCATGGGAGACCGACTTTCATAAACATGAACTTTTATTCATGTGCCAAAACTGCAAACAGCTTCCTACTCCCCGTTTCTAGAAAAGGCATTCCAGGGTAGTCACGTGACTACTATAGTTTAAATACAAAAAGCGGTTCCTAGCGAACATGATTGACCACCTCCATTCCACAAGCCACTCCTTTTACAGGTGTCTCATTGGGACAGGAGGCGATTTTATTGGATTTACAACAAGACAAAGAAGGTGTGAGTATGAAATCGAAATCATATGGGTAAAATGCTTTAGACAGGTGAGAAAATTAAACATGATATTGAGACTGACATCTTCCAAGATTTATGTCCCACAAAGCAAGAGTGGTGACATAGCAGTCTCGCAAAGCTTAATTACATACTTCCAAAAAATACACTTTGTTATATGTATAGGTGATAACCAACCGATTTAAAGTGGACCACCAATTATTGTTGGCTAAATACAGTGAATAAGAGCTGCTGGAACTTTCGGCAATAAGTCTTTGATCACAATATAATGTTCTTCCAGGAAGTCGAGTATGTCATCGGTGTTGCAGAGTGGTTATTTTCAATTTTGCAATGTGATGTGTGGTTTCCAACCTTTATTTCACAGTAACTGCAGTTCTGCGGGTCTCATCTGCAGTGTTTATATGTATATGTATATATATATATATATATATATATATATATATATATATATATATATATATATATATATATATATATATATATATATATATATATATATATATATATATAGTAATATACATAGATATTCCGTTGTTTTACTGCTACCGTCTTTTCCCTCCAAGTAACGTGTAATTTTTCTTGTGTCCATCTGGGTTTAACATCATACCACCAGCATTGTAGTGCATTTTTATTCTGCCTTGAGGTATATGCCTCCGTGACAGTTGCTACTTATTGGTAGCGTCCACGTACTTTAGTATTTAACAATGGACGCACCCATATGGAGGTTAGTAAGAATACCTTCAGTATTAGATGGACATGCAGCACAGACTTTCGTGTTGGCATTAAATGTGAATTTTCCCGTGGGCACTCTCTTTGGTCTGAAAATGACCGTGACAGATTGTATTCAAGTTCAGAGATACACCTCAACCCCCCCCCCCCCCCCCCCCGCGAAATCTGCTGTGTCGCCCGGTCAAAACGTGGTCACACAAAGCTCAGTGCAGTACCAGTCCCTACATTTAGCGCCACGTTTTGAAAAAAAACAAACAAACAAAACAACAGGTAGGCACGGTGCTAAATACGCGTTAAGGGTACAATTTACACATAACCAGAGGACTGTGACAGTCCTGTACTGAGCTGACCTTAGGTACAGAGACTGAAGTGGTCCTGTGCCCTTAGAAATAATATCGGAATCACTTTTCTGTAAGACTATCATCACCTTTTGTAACAACAAAGTCTTCCCTTACTCAAAGTCTTCGAGCCATCATTTCATATGAGCAAGCATTACCAAGATAAAAGCCAGTATGTTTGACCTTTCAGGGTTCCTCAAGGTCAGAATTAACGACAAATCCCATAGAGAATTTCTTATCAGTGTCTGCATGTACCCATGGGCAAAGGATCCCCCATTACTAAGATGTAAGTGAAGATGTCCGTTTGACCCTTCACGGTCAAAATCCCCAATACCAGAATACCAAAACATAAGCCAACATGTCAAGTTGCTATCATTCCTATAGTAACAGTAACATGTGCTTGTACACTTACCAATAATTCTTTATTTAATAATGCATAAAAAATCAGGAAATGCTAACAGCACCATGTAGTGAACAAACATAGTGCAGATTGAACGCGGGTGCATGCCCACCAATGTTGATGAGCATCCAACATGCAGTTTAGGATAAGTTGAGAACAACCAAAAAAAAAAAAGGAAAAGGGGAAAAAAAAAAAAAACCCAACACCACAGAAACCAAAACAGAACAAAAAACCCCCACCCCGTCTCCATCCCATCCCCCAGAAAAACAACAGAAGAGGGGAAAAAAACCCTGAAAACATAACAAAACAAACTATGCATGCAATCTTAAAAGCAATTGGCCAGGCACGCTTGAAGAACAAATTTTCCAGATTTTTCAAAAAAGGACCCTCCCTCAAAAAATAAATAAATAAAATAATAATAAAGTAAAATAAAAACTCCAACCAACCAACCTAACAAACAAGAGATCTGTGACATTCCTGTGCTTAGCTGACCTTACATGCAAAAACTGAAATGGTCCTGTTAAGTTCAAAATGATATTATCAATCATCCCTGTTGATAACATGTACATATCACCTTACCGTTTTTTTCCTGATTTTGCTTATTTGTTAAAAATCAGAAAATGACAGTACCACTAGGCTGCGAACAAGTTTGGTGGAAAGAAAGCCCCTGGACATTCCCTATTAGTTGGCACCAGATCCAATACCCAGGGACAAAAAGTCTAAAAGTACTATAGCATAAAAAGTTTAATTGAAAAAAAGAAGAAGAAGAATCGCATCCCCACCTGTTGAACAAATTTAGGTCTAGAGACCTTTAGAAGTGTCCAAATGCAATTGCAAACAAATTGGTTCACCACTATCGGGGTAGTAGTCAAAAAGAAAAATTCTTTAAAAAATATTTAAATAATTGGACAGTGACTATTTGAACAAAATTGGTAGAACCCACCCAACGTACTCACCGCCAAGTTTGAAGTGAACGTGGTTTACGGTTTTGCAGAAGAAATTAAACACGTGAGTTTCCATTGAAATGCCCATTCACTTGCATGCCAGTAAATACAAATGATTGCATTGACTTAGAGGTACCCAAATCTAATTTTAAAAATCGATAAATATCAGGGATCCAGTGTCACTACCTTGAAAACAAGTTTCTTTTACCCTCCCACAAGCTGCGTTTTCACAGAGTTTCAGAACAATCTGAGAGACGGTTTTTGAAAGGCAGTCAAGACTGGCGAAAACACACAACAATTCGTTGAAAAATGGAGAACAGTTGTAGCATCACCTGTTGAACAATAAAGGTGGGAGGGGGTACTTAGAGGTGTGCCAATGCAATTTCAAAGCCATTGGCTTGGCGGTCAGGAGAATATATTTTTTTTTAAGATTTAGCCAAGATATGAAAAGATAAATCCATAAATATCGAAGTCGAAAATATTGAAAACGAACAAAGGATATTAAAAAAGGCATAAAAATCCTGCTGCGCATCCTGGTGTATAAATTAAGGTCTGTGGGATTCCTAGAAGCGTCTCGATTCAATTTAAGAGCAACTGGTCTTGCAGATTTTTTAAGATTATGCCATCAACAAAACAAAATTATACCAAATATAAAAACACAGAACTGTAGCCATATGCATTTAACAAATTTCGTAGAAACTCTCTCAAGGAACATCTTCACCAAGTTTCAAGTGAATCTGGCCAAAGGTTTTAGAGAAAAAGTCGAAACTGTGAATAAGTTGAAGGACGTCTCCTTTGAAACTTAAAAGCTTCATACACTATTCCACCATACCGACACTGGTATAAACAGGTAAATATTAATACAATTTTTAGCACCATAAAGTTGACTAAAAGGTGTTATGAGGTAAAGTGTACTAAGGTATTAGCTGAAAGCCACCTCTTCCACTATACTGGATGAAGTTTGAAAAGAAAGAAATCCTGCAAAAAGTGAGTATGATCATGGTATTCCGACTTAAGACGGACTATAGAAATTTCTCTAGGTGGTTTAAGTATGCTTTACCCCGGGTACTTTCGGGGACGGATGGACGCCGACGACGCTGGTGGACGAAGGACCATAAGATAAGTTTAGCTGACTGACAAGTCAGCTGACCTAAAACCTACATTACAAAGTATACGCAATTCATTAGCTGTGCCCCTGAAAGCAAAATTTAAGACAGAATGGTTTTATTTGTATATATTTGTCTCGATTGAATAAAATCCACTCTATGTTCCTGCAAATGAAATATGTGGTATGTTCCTGCGAGATCTAAGAATAACATGCGGTACATTCACAGTGCTTTCGGTTTTCGTGTGGATACTCTAATAATGTTGGGTGAAAAGACTGAGAAAAACCATCTCATATTCCCATGAGTGTGTAAAATAATAATGTACTGCTGGAGAAAAGAGATGCCACCCCCATTTAGCATGGGCTCTAAATATGCTATTATTAGACCAGAAGAATGCCTTAATGTGGATTTACATCTTGGGAAAGATGATACATAAAGGTAACAGATCATAGCACATATTTTGTATCACTGTTTTTTTATTTCTTATTTGTTTGTTATACCAGTTAAAAACATATCCACCATATTGAATTCGTCTGTTTTGGGTGACATCACAGCCTAAGGCTTAGCTTGCAACCAAGGCTTGCTGGTAGTCAATCAATCTCCTGCATGTCTACGTATTTTAACTGGTATGGAAAATGTGGGTGTCACATGGAACATTGTGTGACATCAATAGAATAGCTTTGGGTATGTCTGAGCAGTCATACACACAAAATAAAGTCCTGAAAACAAGTCAACACTCAGAGAGGTGTGAAAAGTGTGTCTGCTATTGGTGTGCCTATGGGCTTTATAAGGCGGACATGGCACCACTGGGATCAAATCCTCAATGACAGCAAAAGGTCACTCAAAACTGTCTGAATTTGACGGGGGCAGAATCATCGGGATGTTGGAGGCTTGCCTTTCCCAGCAGGAAGTTGCAAGACTAATGGGGTGCTCCATGCCATTGGTAAAAAGGTATTGGTACAGTTTGCAGGAAACCAGAGGATGCAAAAGAAAGGCTGTATCTCGGCGACCAAGACTGTGCGTCAGATGGGATGGATGACGGTTACTTGATCCATTATGTGCAGAGACACAGGTTTCTTTCCACTGAAAGGTGTTGTCAGCAGTGGTGCCAGGCCTGCACAATCAGAGCATCATGGTCTACCATTAACAGGAGACTAGTGTTGGCCAAACTGAAGGCATATCGCACTGCCATTCGCATCCTTCTCAGTCTTACACATGACACACGATGGGTACAGTGGTGTGAAGAACATGCAGCCTGGACCAGAACTCAATGAAACATCGTAATGTGGTCAGATGAAACCCAATTCTGCTAAAAATTCCACATTAAAGGATTATGGTGTCATCATTGCCTTCCAAGAGGTTCATAGAAGGACATATGGTTGAATATGATCACTACGGAGGAGGCAGTGTCATGATGTGTGTGTGTGTGCAATTACAGCAACATGGAGAATAGCTCTCATCAGGATGAAGGGGACACTAACAGGCCAGTGCTACATGGATGACCTTTTTGCCCATAGTTGATGAACGGATCCAACAATATCCAGGGTGACTGTTTCAACAGGATAAAGCACAACCGCACACTACCCGAGTCAGCGTGTGGTATCTACAGTAATGTAATTTGATATCTCA
The DNA here is from genome assembly GCA_964020975.1 of Hermodice carunculata. Classification (NCBI taxonomy): domain Eukaryota; kingdom Metazoa; phylum Annelida; class Polychaeta; order Eunicida; family Amphinomidae; genus Hermodice; species Hermodice carunculata. The sequence goes on from OZ026612.1 coordinate 32,982,838, forward strand.
ATCAGATAGAAACAAACTTTTGCCACCAAAAAGTACAATCACTTAATGAATCACAGACATAAAAACTACAACTGTAGTGTGATTAATGTCTTTGTACCAGACCATCTTGTGAACCTACCTATTGAAATCACCAGAAATGGACAAAACTGGCTATAGGGCAGTCTTCAAGTACCTGCAACTGAAAGAGCTAACACAAACACAGATACATGCCCACATGGTCTCCACTTAAGATGATGATGTCCTTCCTTTTCCACTGTTAGGAAGTGGGCTGTGGAATTCAAGCGTAGCAGAGACAGACTTGAAGATGATGTGCATCTAGGAAGGCCTTTAACAACAGCCAATCCCAGAAAACATTACCCGTGTGCATGACATGGTGATGACTGATAGCCAATTGACCATTCGACATATTGCCAGTGTTGTGGGCACCACCCATGAGAGTGTTGAGCACATTATCACCAAGGAGTTGTGAATGACAAAGCTTCTGCAAGATGAGTGCCAAAGCTCTTGAGAACAGATCAGAAACGTGTCAAATCCCTGGTGTCCCATGACAATTTATGCCGTTTAAAGCAGTTCCCAATGGTTTTTTGCCCCGCTTTGTAACCATGGACGAGACCTGGATTCATTACTTTGAACCAGAAACCAAAATTCAGTCTTAGCTATGGAATCATCCAGGATCACCACCCCCAACCCCACCCACAAAAAAAGTCAAGTCGGTTCCTTCTGCTGGAAAGGTAATGGCTTCAGTCCTTTGGGATTCCATGGATATTCTGCTGATTAACTATCTTGAAAAAGGCCAGACTATCAATGGAGGATAATATGCTGACCTAATGAGACAGTTTCATGAAGCTATCAAAGCTATACGATGAAAAATACTCACCTAAGGAGTCCTGTTCTACCGAGACAATGCTCCTGTTCACAAATTGGTGGCTGCCATATCTGCGATATATGATTGTGGCTTTGAACTCATTGATCATCACCCTTATTCACCAGATGTAGCCCCATCAGACTTCCCCTGTTTCCCAAAATTAAAAATGAACTAGCTGATCACCATTTTCCTAGTGATGATGATTTTGTACGGGTGTTTCTAATTCACAGCTAGGCCTAGAACTGTTCAGCCAGCCCTTGTAACATAAAGCTTCAGTCATGTAATTGATGATTGTTGGTATTTAGTATGATAGAAACAAATGCTGTCAAAGCCCTGCCCCCATCCTGTTTCCAGCCCCATGTTGACATGTTCCCTCTGTCCTCGAAATCACAAGACCTAAATTGTGTGCTTAAGGAAATTTTGCTCGGTGACTATTTTGAATTTAAATATTCAATGTAATTCCTAAATACTTACGTTGATTATTCGTTCCACAGTCTAATCATTGGCAAAACGATGGACTTGTCAGAGAGTTCAATACGACCTTTAAAACAAAACCTGCCAGAATGCTGGCCTGTATCCAGAGATATGGTCCCTTGAATAGGAATAATAAAGTTCAGTGGTTCAGGACGAAGATTACTAACTGTTTTTTCCTTTAAATAACATTATTTTGTTTCTCGACGTTCAGGCAATGTGTGACATCCCGTTTCCATGTAGTGTTTTTCCATATTTGAACTATACATTACACTACTAACTCAGCTGGATATTGTCTAGCATTGACATCACTGGTACATCTATTCCATGCGAGAACGCCATATTCCAGCGTTGATGATGATGATGATGATGATGATGATGACGACGACGACGACGACGATGACAATGACGATGACGATGACGATGATGATGATGATGATGATGATGATGATGATGATGATGATGATGATGATGATGATGATGATGATGATGATGCTGATGATGATGATGATGATGATGAAGAAAGAGTTTCTGGTATCTGTCTTACGAAAAAAAAATGGTATTCCTCATATATTCCGATTCAAATGCTCCGTGGGTAATCTGAGAAATATGGGTATTCTACTTAGACGTCACTGTAAGAAGATTACAAGATATTTGTGAATTGCATTTTGTTCGCTAATATGAAAAGCTATACGGTCCAGACATGATTTTTCCACATGTGTCTCACTCTGAAATATCAATTCCACAATAATATCCTTCATGAAATATCTGGATTTCTTCGTCATTTCATAATAATATCCTTCATGGAAATCTGGATTTCTTCGTCACGTTGCTCACGCTGACCTACTGTTCCCAACTTGAAAATAAAAATAGATTCATGGTGCAAAAACAAATTACATATTCTAGCAGGTCTTTCATAAGTGTGCAAACTATTGTTTACACATAGTAAACCTCACCTGTAGGAAGACACAGAAGCCATAACCAATATAAAGGTAAGCATATTTTTTATGTACAAAATTATACATAACGTTTCGTATGTCAGGAAAAGCCTTGAATTTCAGAAATGACACATGCGCCTGTTATATTCGCTCAGACAGAAATCAAGTCAAATCAGCACTGAGTTTAGCCATGTGTTGATTGCGATTTATGAGAAATATACACGTTTCAACATAAAACGAACACTCTGGCTTAAAAGCAGCCCAAATGCAGGTTTAGATAATAGAGCTGTATTAAAAGTGTACATACGATATGAAAAGCCAGAAGCGCATAAGCATTATATGTAGAATGACGTTCGAAATAAAACTGACCCCTATCTGTGTTGCCACCAACTCTTTGTCAAACCACACTAAACTTCATTTGTATATGTGCAAGCGTCAGTTTCGTCCAATGTTGTACCGTAATGTAGCGTAGGCTTATCGGGTTCTACATGTTTAAACATTACGCTAGTTTGCAATTTGCAGGGGTGATTGTCATATAATTTTTGCATTGAAAATCTTTAACATGGTACACTTTGGACAAACACTCGCCAAGTGACAATGAAATATTTCAAGCTCAATTCACGGCAATTCTGCACGTTAGACGTTGTGAAAATGGACTAATTTTGCTCATTTTAGTGAGAAGAAAATTGCCGCGCTAATAAACATTTAATCCGCCAAGAGTTCAACACATAGGGAAGAAGCCATTGCTTTTCAAAGTGAAAACTCGAGGCTATACCAACACGTTTTGTATTTCAGGTATATCAGTGTGTTTGTGTATTGCACAAATATATCATATATTTATCCGCGTAAAGGGTCGTTACTGTTTTCTTGATTAAGCTTCAGGCAGTTACATTAAACTTCAGCTGCACCAATCGTTAAATCTTTGTGTCGTTGACTGATCCTCCATAAACACGTATTATTGCTTGCGCTTTTTATTTATTTTCGTCGTAAAATGGTGCCATGTGAAGAAATGGGTACCGTTGGAACGTCTTTATGTGCCACACGAAGACAATAAAAGAGAACTAGTCAAATCCACGTTAATTTACTTGTTTTTGTCTCTGTCAAGGACTAGCAACTTATAATGCAGATGATAAACTAAATTGCCATCTCAGCTTAGCATGTTCAGTCATATTGTGATCCTTAACTAGGTCACAGTTCATTTTGGATGAATTCCAATGACCTGCCATAGAAAATAACAGCGCCCAAACTAAAAGAAATATGGTTTATGTGAGATTCAATCTTGGCAGAAGTCTGTTTAATGTATTGTTAATGGTATGTTGATCGTTCTGTACGCTTATGTTCGTGAAAATAAATCAAATAAAGGAGAAAAGTTCAGTAGTGGTTACTTGCAAAACTTTGTTATTTGAATTGGGGGTGGGTCACTTCCTCTCTCCGATGACCTGTAACCCACATCTTGCCTGTGGGTAGCTGCCTTAAGATATCAACGTAGCTCATATATACTTGATATTCCAACCATGGAATCAGCATAACGCCATTGACAAAATGTTTTGCTGTTCTATGTCCTTCGCGCCTTAAGCACAAAGCTGAATCCGGCAGCAGAAACATTTTCACAAAAACAACCTTCCTTTCCACCATTTAAGTTTCAAACTAAGGCTTATTCCACATCATATGACATAATCATTATTACAGTAACTCAAAACCAAGATATATAGATGAGCGTGCTCGATCTCGGTGCGGTTTTTCTCCTGCATTTATGCCGCATATCACCAGATGTAACTTTCATTTGACACAGACACAGATATAACTTTCATTTGAAACAGCACAAACTTAAAACGATAACAATGATGTGTCTGGTTGCAAGTTTAATACTTAATGTTGTTTGTTTTTATAAAATAGACTGTATAGACTAATACATCTCTATGGAACTTGCCCAGTAAAGTGACAAAAGAGCAGATGTGATTTTGATTGATAGTTTAATCAACAAGTAGAGTGGGGAAAACACCTTGTGCTTTGAGTGACTAGTGTAATAAATCAGCTTATAGCCAGAAAAAAATGAATGAATGCATCTTGTGTACACATTTCCAGACTACATGCCTACATTGCCAGCTAAAACATACCTCAAATGTATGTTAGTCAGAGTATCAACGTTCGCATACAGCTATAATAATAGCGTTAACATTTACATACAGATTCATAACTAGTTTTAAATCAATTGCCCTTTGTCCTTTGCGACATGACACCGCTCTGTTCGAACATACTGAAAGCTTCTTTAGTTACATTGTGCTGAACTTCGCAGTGCTGATTCTTCATCAATAAGTGATATTTTTCCAAGTGGCTTGAACATCGAATTTGTTCGCCTAAAAAGGTGTCAGATAACTGAACATGTCAGATAAATGAATCAGATGACAAAGAAATTACCCTTTTGTCCTAATGAAATTGTCATAAACTAAAAATATCGGATATTTAGGTATCATTGTGATGAGGTTTCACTGTATACGTTAAGTATTTTCAGGCTCCAGCATACTTTTAAAACTGCAACTGGCCTGTAATTTAGCTTGGGTTTTCACATTTTTAGTCCTCTATAGCGACATGTGCCTAACACCGACTAACTTTTCTCAACAATGTAGGTAACTTGGTAAGTCGCTTGAATCACATGTTACAGATAAAACCTACATGTACGCATACAAGGGTACACATTCGTCATACGTATGAATGAGAATGTTGATTGATTGATTGATCTGAAAATATCGATTTTCTTACGGAATAAAATTAGAAATCAGGTATCAATAATAACATAACACCTATCCCTTTAACCGTTTAAGATTTCAAACTGCATGAAATGGATGCCTTTGTAAGCCAGCAGGCAGCACGATTCATTATAGTGTTGCAAAATCAATGCTTTGCTAAATGGGTCAATTTAAAAAAAGGGTAAAAGTCCGTAAGTAAAAAGGGCAATTTCTAAAACTAATTGGCGGGTATCAGATTTTAAAATCTTCAGATGGCAAAATAAATTTTGGAACTATGCTGAACCAAATAACTTCAAAATGTTACTGCAATCTCCTTACAGAAAGATTTGTACGCTTAAAATAAATGATCTTTACTTTTTGCCGAACAATTTCTGTATTATTAACCAATATTTCGACACATTGTGGTACCGATCATAAACTTTATTAGAGAAATACCAATTGCATATTGTCATACCAACAAGCTTTGAAGACACATACACTGATTTGCTATGCAGCAATTCATTTTTTCTAGTTATTCAGACTGCTCTTAAAATCTGCAAAAGAACATGATGTTTTAAGGTTTTACCCAGTTTGCTACAGCTGGTTAAGGCAGATGGGCAAGGGTGTCTGTCTCTGCATTGATTTCGTATCCATTAAAGGTAAATCTGGCAGAAACAAAATTGAAAAAAAAAACTCAGACAATTCGGGTCGAGTCGATTGCTTTGTTTTTATCACAATAATAATTGTTCACTTGCCATTCGTTATGTGTTTGTGTTTCTGTAACTCTTTGTTGCCATTTGGTATCGCTTTCAATGTTTTCGTCTTTTGATCATGATTTGTTTTATGAGCAGTACTCTAAATTCTTAGTAATTTAATAATATCATCTTTCGCATATGTACTTTTTGACACCTACCCAATCACAAGTTTGCAGCCTTTTTCAGCGATGCCAAGCAGGCATTTTATATTTGATGACTGTAGATGCACGGGTCTAAGTAAAAACCAAAACGAAAAACCAAATATAGTTATGCCCTACGAAACCACTTTCGCTATTCATTGTCCCGACACGGGAAATTTTGTATCTGAAAATGAGGTGAGTATGTAATTCCTCAAGTGGGATTATAATATTCTTGTAATCACGAAAAAGAAAAGATTATCTCTGATTGTTCGGACATATTGAGGTGTGACACACGCGTTACTATATACTTCCCTGGCAACATAGCATAGTACACCAGTTTTTTTTATATCAGTTCATGCCAGTCATGGTACATGTCAATATTCATTCTTTTGAGGTATTGTGATAAGTTTCCTGGTAAAATGATTACAGAAACCAAGACATTTTTATCTCAAAATTGTGAGGACAAACCATTCTCGATGAAAAATGCCTCTCAAAATTATTACACAGCTGTAAGATTTTTTCCCCATAATACAGTACCTGACATCCTGCTCGGTGTACCTGCCAATGCTGCTAATTCACAGTTATAAACAACGTAAGCCCCTCCGCTGACCTGCTATTTTAATACAGGTACATGGAACGGGTATTGTATTGCTATGACCTGATTTGATACGCCACCAGCTGAGAGTAGCCTCGGCTCCGACTGGTGATCATAGTGCCCGTCACGTGATGTTTAATATTGCTGGAAATATAAGAATAGTTTTCTCAGGTGTTGCATGAGTTTTACAAAGGTTAAATCTGTCAATATAAATTACAACTTAATGCACTCTCGTTTAAGCTAAACGTACTATGCAAATTTAGAATGGTGTTATATTCGTGCAAATTGTAACTCAACCAGACGCATTTTTACATGATGCACTAAACGAACTTTCAATTTATATTGATGACGCTCTCGCATCCCTTGGAAAACCACAAGTTTTCATAAACTATATTCCCGGACACCAGTTTTGCTGCAAAAGTACCCTGTGATAAACCGTAGTTTTGTCTTCTTGAAACAAGTACCAGTGATGCGTAAGCCGAACAAAATGCGTCGGTGTAATTCTTACTTGAGGGTGGAACCACATGTACATAAAGATCCCTGCTCTTGCCCAAGAGACTGCACCTGTAATTGTAAAACAAACCCCCAGTGGCGAATCCATCATGCTCTTTGGCAGGTCAGTCTCCCAAGTCTTCAGTGAGGCGAGGAAAGAAGATAATTTTGTTGCCCACGTGGAGAAGACAAAACTTTCCTCACAAGCCATGTCTCATTTTTACTGTTTATTTGAGGCAGCATATGCACAGTGCAAAAAAAAATAAACAAACAAAAACAAAAACAAAAAAAACAAAAAACAAAAAATAAACAAACAAAAACAAAAACAAAAACAAAAACAAAAAAAAAAAACAAAACAAAAAAACAAAAAAAAAATACAAGACAAAAAAAACTTTTAAGCTATCAATTAGATGATTGAAAATTTATTATCCATTACGTAATGCATCTCAGCTTGACAATAATGTGAATCTTATAAGTCTTCCTGGGAGACGTGATTAACGTTGTTCTTCTCAAAATCCTTGCTTGACATATTGTAGACACGATAATTGTTTCTTTGTTAAAAGTCACTCGTTTTACTAGTATTAATGCAAATGAATATAGTTATATAAATAAACATATTTTATTATTCACTCGTAACAACTTATTACTACTATGTTATATTAGTGGCCGAGTATGATAAAAATAGCAATATGCTTCATGTGCATACCATCATTGTTTTGCACATTGACACACACACACACGCACACACACACACACACACACACACACACACATATGTATACATGCCTGGTAAGCCCTAAAAATTTTAAAGGTGGCAGTCAAAAATATATTTTATTTGGAAAGGCCTTTACAAAGATAAAATTGCTGATAAAAATAAAGAGGTTCGGGGAAAATATATATCACATTCGATTATTCTGGCCTCTGCTGGTGCGCACATTGATTGATTGATTGATTGATTGATTGATTGATTGATTGATTGATCGATTGATTGATTGATTGATTGATTCATTCATTCATTCATTTATTAATTTGTTTACTGAAATGATAAATTATATGAAACTTTTCGAATTAACAAGAGAATAAAGGTCATATATGTGACATATGATATGCAATCGTTATCGGCCTGGAAACGTTGGCAAATAAAACTCTACTCAGTGTGTCTGTGTATCTGTGTGTATGTGTGTCTGCGTGTGTGTGTGTTTTTTTTTTCATCAAATACATGTTTATATTTGTGCAGGTGGCCATCGCGCTACCAGTTATGTGTCTGTATATCATAAAGCATTATACGAGTACCATTAAATATCACCTGCCGGGTAACAATAAGGTTCGCACGTCCAAATGAAGAGAAAGCAAAATGTTGTTATTTTTTCCATCCTAAGAAACAACGTACCGATATGTAATGTATTGCAAATTTACACATCAAATAAAAAGCGACTGATTGAAAACGTCAATTTCTTAAAGATGTACATCTTAAATCACATTTAAGATAGATCGCGCATAAACAGGTGCTAAAAAATAGGAGTATAGCCTAATACAGCTACACAAATACACGCTGACAGATCAAATGTCAGAAAGTTTAATCAATGCACAAAATACTTTCAAGAGAGGCCCATTTATTTTCCAGCGTTTGGGTCAGGGCTAAGGTTGCTTTTGTTATCTTTATTTTATTTATTACTCTTCACGCCTTTTATCCTGAGGCTCGGTATTATAAAATTAAAAGCAGCATCGCCTATGTTAGGCAAGACTTTGCTGCATTGCAACTACATTTTTGTCGTCACTAAGTGGTCACATGATATCAGTTATAATTTTGTCTACCCGACCGATATTGGAGCTGAAAATGCAACCAACCTCAGTTCAAACCTCGTATTCCATCAAGGCAGATCCCTCAAGCCGTCATGTGAAGGTACAGTCACAGATCCTTAAATGTAACAATACGTGAACAACAATTTTTGAGGATTGGTGAACTGTGCAGAATAAACCTGGTTTTACACAGATCTTCATGAAGTGGCAAACCATTCTGTTTTATCTTCCAAACAAGCAATTTGCTGATTCAAAGCAAAAAATCATACATACACGAATGTACACATACATTCATATACATACACATACATACATTTACAGGTAGATAGACATACAGACAGACAGATAGACAGAAACTTAGAGAGAGAGAGACAGAGAGTGAGAAAGAGAGAGACAGATAGATAGATAGATAGATAGATAGAGAGAGAGAGAGAGAGAGAGAGAGAGAAAGAGAGAGAGAGAAGGACGGCCATAAGTTTATTTATTACAATACAGAAAGTTCCAGTGCCAGTCAAAGGAACGAACCCAACTGACCATTCCTTATCACAAAGACAAGATTTGGTTTCTCTTATGACACGTCCAAGATGTTTGGGACGTGAAAAATTAACATTTGTTGATTGCGGTCAATAACAATTGTGGCGTTCTTTGTGGTAAGTGAGCTGACAAAACATCCACTTGATTCACACATAAAAACATCATGTTGGTTTACAGTTGAAGCAACCGATGCAACTGTTGAAATGATCCTACTATCTTTTAAAGGAAGCCCCTTCGGTATCAATCTAAACTCAGTCTATACATTGTGACGCACGAGAATGATATAGGAGTTGTTGTTATTATTATTACTGGTATGTTCTGTCTTTATCTTTTCGTATTTTAATTTATAAATTTTTTGGGGGGGATAAGATACCATATATGCATCACAAGTTCAATGGTTGATTTACCCAAACTAAAATCCAATTTTGAATATTAAAAGTTTTTTTGAAACTGCACTTATTGAGTGCAACAGTTCTCTGCAGTAACAATGGACTATTGTATATTTCTGTTTACAAATTGATTGGTAGACGAAGGTTTCCTAGTATGTAATTATAGAAAAGATGCCCATATCGGGAAACATACAAATAATTGCTTTAAATTTCCTCTGAGACCTTAAATTATGACCAAAGTCCTCTATGCTTAAAAAAAAGGCATTATGCGTCCCAACATGCGTCCCTTATCATCATCATCATCATCATCATCATCATCATCATCATCATCATCATCATCATCATCATCATCATCATCATCGTCGTCGTCGTCGTCGTCGTCGTCATCACCATCAATTATAAATTAAAATTAAATAAAGTAAACAACCCCCACCGTTTTGAAGTTTTGAAGATATTTTAAGATAAGTCTCAAATAGAACAAAATATCCATTAAAATAAAAAAGCCAACGCCAATTCAACGCCACATAGTAAACAAAAAGCAGTAGAATGCTAAACCTGTTCAATATTTTCTCTGAGACGTCAAAACGCAAGTCTTGGAAGTACGGCGCACGAAACACGATGGTAAATGTTATACTAAGCAAATTATATTTTTTAAATGAAGAAAAAATATACGTGATGCAACACCAGCAACATTTTGTCATGCAACGGCTTTACAAATCTTATAGTAGGTTTCATAAATTTTATTGTGAGACACAAATGTACGACCACCATCTTTAAATCAACTTTTCAAGAAGTTGGCAAACTGATTTCTATTGTGCCAAGAAAATTTAAGTTGTTCATAAGATCATATAGATCTCGAAAGTATGGACCCTTTGCGATTCAACGAAAGTTTAAGGACTAACTGTTGGCTTCCACAAAAAGCCGGCAACAAACAGTTGCTTTAAATGATACAATCGATATATAACACTAAATGTAAGAAACGTTCACATTTTGACGTTAAAGTCGCTCCTACAGCAGAGTGATTAATATATGGATTATATTTTGTTAGTTTAAGGTGTGAATATTCTGCATATGCATAAAAAGAGTATATTTAAATGAGATTGTGTTGAGCGTGAGGAAGCGGAGGAGACTATCCATCATTGTAGTCAGTGCCGCCGCAAGCATTACTACCCTCCAAGTATCCCGTGTCAAGTGTCAGTAACATGTCAAAACCTTCGAACGCTAGTATGGCATGCATGATTATAAAAAATACTGTATCACCACTTTGTTTGTTTTTTTTTCATTTATTACTTTTTGCTGGTGTTGTTTTTTTATATTGATGGGCGGTCGTGGATGCTCTTGCTGGTTGAATCAATCCGCGAGCGCAATGAGGCCCTTTATGTCGTTATTAAAACAGGTGCATTGGTCTCGTCTGATAATAGTTCAGCATAAAAAATATGCTTCATTATCAGTAAATATTTGTAACTATTTCTTTTTCCGTTCTTGCACACGTAACATGTCATGAAAAAAAACTGCATTTTTATTGTTCGATAAAGCAGTGGATACCGATACTAAATTCCAACCACGTTAAGATATCACCTCCATATAATATTTAATTTCTGTGCAAATGACGGGATTAGCCTATATAAACAAAGCTATGCCCTTCTTTCGATGCTTGTATGGACCATCAACTCATTATTTACACCATCTGTGCCTGAGATTGTCACCATGATTCGAGTACTGAATGTTCATCGCTTCATGATTTTGCTTTTCCTTCTTCTGGCCTCTCTACTTCTGCAGCTGGTGTTGACAACAAGAACTGAGCTAGTTACAAAACCCATATTTTCCTTCAATCCTGTGAGGTTTCCAGGTAAGAAAAAAAAAGTGGCTTTCTTACGCAAAAGTAACGTGCATTATACTTAAGCCATACATGAATTTTAACTCTTCGAGTGCCAAGTTTTGGACTCAGTTCCATGTTGACTCAGTCCGAAATTTGGCAGTCAAAGTGCCAACTCTCTCAGTGCCACGTTTTGGACTGAATCGACAGCTTTTCTCGGCGCGCTGTCAGCCCGATGCGTCCAAAGCGCACCGGGGAAAAGCTTTTGACCCAAACCATCAAATACAATTGAACTTTAGGAATGCTGGTACTTGAATTAAAGTTCCTTTTTACAAGAAATGTGAATCTGGCATCCTTGTTATAATTGAAGCTGTTCGTCATAAATGGTCCGACTTCAGTTAACTCGCTGTTAAAACTCGCAGGATACTAATAAGGTTGAGGCTCTGGGAATGGCATATGACTTTTTTTTCCAGGATCTTGTGACCATGATGGATATTTCTATGTTGATGGTAACTCCTACGTCGTGTGTTCCGCTGGAATAGCTTACAAAAAGAAATGCCCGGATGGCAGCAGACATCGTTTCACCATAAGAGAGTGTCTCGTCCAAGGGCCAACCTGTCTATACTTCCACATCACAAATAGGACACAGGCCCGTAGTACTATTAAGAGACATATCACGATCATTGCACGCTTGTGTAGCATCAATCTCATCCAACATGAATCGGAAGAAGAGGATTAGTAGCCTTATGTGTTTTAGTATACGTTCCATGTTCTCCAGGCCGCGTAATTCAGATTGGAGACCGAGTGGAATTTGTTGGCGTAGCAACATTATGATTATCTGTCAAAGAGGCATGAACTCTTCCGGTGCCAATCACAACTCTCCCGGTGATACTCACAAAGGAAACTTTGCTCGTCTGCAATTATCAAAATTGTTCCAGATTCAAATTTTCCTTAAATAGAGCTTTCATGCAAGCATCGGCATCTCTGTGCTTCAAGAAGATATTAAAGTGCATCAACTCAGCAGGTTCCCTCGACGTGCAGTGGATCAGTTGTCTCAGTCTCTAGCTTGCCATTGATATTGTTAAACTCTGTTCATGGTGGCAGGTATTTGACAACTTAAAATAAGATATGAATGAAAATGACTGTACATCTAGACCTGAAAGCTCGTCGGCAATTTCTGTAAAATGTTTTGGGTACTAAGTATTGGGCGCAGACAATTAGCATGTTGATAAATTCAAAGTGTACATGTAAATATTCCACGTATAATTATCACCGTGCATTAAATAGCAAATATTGTAATGGTGCGCTGTAGCATATGGGTAGCCTAAGGATTGTTTTTGAAAATTAATGCAAAATTAGTTATGGTCTCATTGAAAAATATGCATTGGCAGCTTGACAATGTAACAGCGTACACTTGTTCGACAAATAAATGATCTAATTAGCAGCTGACCCTTTTGTCCTGTTAATGTACATGTTGACTATTTAAGCCAATACGTGGCATATTGTTTTGTCACGATATATATAATTTTAGTTACTATAAGAACATTAAACAGAACACTTGTAAGTGCATATCAAGTACATCCATATCATTTTGAAAAGGTGATTACTATCCTGGTATTTAACGCCACAAAGGGAGCAACATAATTTTCACCTACTGGTGCATGCTTGGCAGTTATGGTTCAAAACGTATTTACAGTAGTACCTGTCACCAAAGACCACCCCTAGGGAGGCTCAAAATGTGGTCTTATAAGACAGGTGGTCTGTCATGAGAGGTATAAATAACAAGAAAAGTACTGCAAAAGTATATTAAAAAGTGGTCTTAAAAGGCAGGTGGTCTCTCATTAGGGTGGTCTTTCGTGACAGGTACTACTGTATTCCAAAAACGACTGGAAAACAGGCACCATGCATATATGAATTCCTCTAGCTCAATCGCTCAGCAGTAATCGAAGGCAATACATCTTTTAATCTCTAATGTGTTAAATATTATGTTTACCATATTATCTAAAGTCATAATGGTCACATAATTTGCTATTAAATTCGCCAAATAGATTGGCCTGTATAAGACAACAAACATTTAATTGGATTTAAATATGTTTAACCCGGTCATAAATCTGGATGAAAGGAGAAGAAGGCCACTTTTTGCATCCAATACACTTGTGCATATCCCTACTTTAATATTCTTGTTGGTTGAAAAAAAAAAATCTGCAAGCGAGCATCATTATTTTACAACTTTTCAGCGATAAAGAAGCAACTGCAGCGCGCCAGCACATTTGACACAGCCTAGGCTTTTACATCCAGGCATCTCCCAAAATCGTGACATAACAACCTCTCAATCGCTGGAGACTGATGTGCTTGACGCTTTGCCTGCCCGGTCTGTTGAGCTATCTTGCCAAACGTCTTCCACCATGTGTCGGAATCTTCAAAGTGTATTGTATTCCCATGTGGCAGTTGTTAACACCGTGGCCCACTCGAACGAGTCCCGGTGGCGATATCATCTCAACTTAGCAGAAGTAACGCCTAAGAAATAGCCCATCGCACTCGCTGGTGAGAATCCACTATTATCTTGCTCGATCGTGCACAGTAACTCATTGCGTCTCCCCACACAGCTTGGAACACACTTCTTTTCACTCAATATACACCAGTTCTGTGCCAATGTTTAACTTACAGATAGGCTTCATAATTTTTATTCACTGGATTTCACATGCGTTAATGCAAAAGCTCTCCGTTCCAGCGGCTGCCACGAGTTTGTAATTTTCATCGGGACAGATCGAGAGTTTCGGTTTCTGCTCTCTCTCTGTCTGTCTGTCTATCTCTCTGCATATACATACATATATATATATATATATATATATATATATATATATATATATATATATATATATATATATATATATATATATATATATATATATATATATATATATATATATATATATATATATATGTATTTCTGTGTCTTTATCTTAGACCCACGGCAAACTTATTATTATTATGTTAACAGAGATTGCACGCGTTTTAACTTCAAAACACAGGTAAACTGTTAGTCAGTGCAGAGAGGTACCATACATACTGTATAATATTTCTATGGTCAGTACGACAGGAGCTCACGCCTGCCTTCCTGTTCCAGTTCAGAGTCCCAAGCAGTTTCCTCACTGGAACTGCCGTCGTCTCTCAAAAATTCAGGCTGTGCTGCATATCCCTCTAAAATGATTATCCATAATGGTGTGTAAGAAATAAAACTTTTATTCAGCTGGTTAAGGCACGCGCTAAGCGCGCCGTGTTCATAAGATTGAGAGGTCACCACGTCACTTCTGGTTTCTCTGTACCCTGACTCTGTCAGCGACGAAGCTCCTTTCAGCAACTTTTATTACTGGTTTCCGGCAAAAAATGGAGAGAATCAATTTCAATTTTGGCGATCATGTTGCTAAAGTGTCTTCTTTTGAAACATTTAGATTAAAAGGTCACCTTTCTTCGGCTTTTTAAGTTAAATGTTGCATTCTATTAGAGACCACAATACAAGTCGTACATCGAAATGTTTATTTAAGAGTCAGCAGATAAAATCAGACTTTTTTGGAACTTTTTGAAAAATTTTTATTGTCTTTAAAATTGAAATTAGCGATATTATTTGAATTCTTGCTCTTCTGAAAATAAATAAAATGCAGTTTTGTTCATGCTGATATATTATTTTACTTGACATGAACAAACGAATGGTATCATTAGCCTTGAAAATGTTAATTTAACTTGAACATTTTCCATTCAATTTCAATAGGTGAAAGTCAAGCAATTTTACCGATACCATGATGATAATTACTATCGAATACATACAAGATATCTGACGCTTCAGAATTGAAAAAGGAGAAATGTATCAAATGTCGAATACTTATGTAAATATGCATAATACATTTAATAATTGGCAATTGCATATTTAAAAACATAATTTATTTCAAAAATATGTGAAATATGTTTGAAGTACATGAATTTTCTTGTAATAATTAAAAAGGAGTCGTTGTTATAATGACTTTTTTGCGGCACATAGGCAGAATGCGCACGACAAATCATTTTAAGTAAGAATTGTTGAAAGTCTCAATGACATGTGACCGAAACAGATGATCATACAGAAACCATTGTTAATATTGAAACCAACTGTTGGATATTTCGATTGCAGAATTCTAGACGTACGGATCCATACGAGGCATTTTTTTCCTTTTTTCTTTCCTTCCTTTCTTCATTCCTTCCTTCCTCCTTTGTTTGTTTGTTTGTTTGTTTGTTTCTTTCTTTCTTTCTTTCTTTCTTTCTTTCTTTCTTTCTTTCTTTCTTTCTTTCTGTCTGTCTTTCCTTCTTTTTCCTCCCTTGCTTGCCTGCTTGTTTCCCTCCTTCCATTCTCTCTGTCTCTCTTTCTTTCTTTCTTTCTTTCTTTCTTTCTTTCTTTCTTTCTTGTTTTTTCCTTTCTTGTTTTCGCAGGACCATATGCTACGTCGAAGTGTTAAGTTAAAGTCAAGCGGACACATAATACTGATAATCCCAAATTACAACGCCACCTACCGAAGTTAGCCCCAGGCCAGACAAATCTATGTTTAGTATATTTCACATATTATCTGATATGTGTTGATTAATAAATACTCATGGTACATTTTTTGTGTACCTGAGGGCCATTTCCGACAATGTGCAAAACACAAAATGACACACGTGGGGATTTACAGATGCAAAAATATAAACACGTACTCGTAAAGGTCAAAGATCAGTTGGATAAGGCACAGCAGAGCTGCAGTGATTTTGTTTTGTGAACCTGCACTGACACCAAATGTATGTTAATCTTTTAACCTCTCTAAACATAATAATCATGTTTGTGCAGGCGATTCATCATAAAACACTTTATGTGCCTTGATTATTGCATGGGAAATATACTGACGTAATAAAGTTGAATCACAGAAAGCATCGAGCAAAAAAAAAAAAAAAAAAAAAAAAAAAAGGTTTCCACAGGTTACCGCATAAAACTGCCTCATCAATGATTTTTTCTTTTATCATTTTAGCAAAGGTTTGAAATCATAACAGAATAGAGCAGACAGACGACATAAAAGAAAGTGGTGGAAAACGGGCATTTTCCAAGGAATTCGAATGTGAAAGTGTATCGTTGGATTTAAAAATGTGCATCTGTGGGGACGAGACACAGGTGTGTTTTTTCCGCAGCTATTTGCTGTTTTATATATGAAACACCACTATGGAACCGAGGATTTTGGTATTTTCCAACACCAACGTGCTTTTTTTTTCTTTTCTTTTTTTTTTTATCTCGTTATTGTAACGCCAGCCGGCATCAATTAGACATTGGCTGCATGTGATTTATACTTTCGGATTTGGGCGATCAAAAAGAAACATCCGACGATTTTCCTGTCGGAAATTGCATACAAAGCCATCTCTTGGTTATATCGTGTATCAAATGATGTATAAAATGATATCTGATACGACTGTCTTCACATTTTTTTGCCGTACATTTCTACAAAGGCCTCTATTATCAAAAAGGGGAACGTTGTTCGCTTTGATGTTTTACCTTCCATGGCCTTTACCTGTCTTATCTTTAAAATACACTTTAATGTGTACATATATGTATATGTGTGTTGGTACACACACAAACACACACACACACACACACACACACACACATATATATATATATATATATATATATATATATATATATATATATATATATATATATATATATATATATATTCTATTTATATAAGTACGAAGTATGAATGAGGGATGCTTCAGCCGCATTAACTTCCATGGTGGAGACACACCCTATCGGTGACATCCTATGCAGTACACTACTCTAAATGGTCTAATTGTCGTGCAATGCATATGTATGGCAAGACTATTGTCTGTTGGGTTGCATTGCTGTGAAAAAATGTGTTTAATTGCACCATAACAATACAGTAACAAGTTAGTCCATAGTCCAACATGGCCCCCAATAATTTAGGGTTATCCCATTTTTTAAGAATTTGATCGTGGATGTGATTATGTACTGGACTACTATTAAAAAGTTTTAAAATGAATAATATGATAGATGATGTAGACATATTTAGGGATCTATATATATATATATATATATATATATATATATATATATATATATACATATATTGAGCCAATTGGCCAAATTAGTTACATAGGACTGCAGGGACATCATTGCTTTAAGATTCAAGGTAACCTGATTTGTCCTGTGGAATCATCAGCGAATAAATGACATTTGCAGTGCTTAACTGTTGATGTTGATCATTTATCAAGATTAAAAATAGAAGTATTAGGGAGTAGGGATCTCCGAAGAAAACCTAGTTCAATGCCTAAGTTGTTGTACAATTGGTCATTACGTGAAACAACTTACGATCTATCACTCAGATACGAGTTAAACCAGTTTAATCCGGTTCGAGGAATGTCAGGATATTAAAGTTTTGATAAAAGAATTGTGTTATTTATGGTGTCGAAGCACGATTTTATATCTATGGATGTTATCGCTGCATGATCATGTTTATCTAGCGTACGTCGCCAAGAGTCGATCATGGTAGTCTGTGTTGAGCGATATTTTAGGAACGCAGATGATCGAAAATTATGAGATTGTTTTCAGTAAAAAAGTCTAAGATACGAGTTAAACCATTTAAATCCGGTTCTGGTAATGCCTTTTATACAGCCTGTCGTAAATACTCACTCCCGTTTTACACGTCCCTCAGATAATGTTAATGTTGCTGTACCGTGGAACAGATACAAATGCCAGACACAAAAGCCTCGGCCTCACACGCTCCTCATTACTCAAAATATTGAACGCCTCTTTCAGTTATACAAACGGAAACGTAACTTTACAGTCAACGCTATTAAAAGCTCCATTTGTCTTTACTTTACCAAACTCCGATCTGAACTAGACTCAAGAGAGATAAACTCTAAAAGGTGGTGGAACCTTAGCAAATCTATTCTCGGTCACAAACTTTATCAAAACATACCAACTCTTATTGACGGTGGAAGGAATATTTCTTCTGATATTGAGAAGTCAGTGACCTTCAACAAGTATTTTGCTGATCAGTGTAAGACTCCACATGATGACAATCCTTTGCCCTTGCCCGACCTTGCCTTCCGAACTGAGGCCCGCCTGTCTATATTTCAAGTGCAAGTAAATGATGTGGAAAAGATTTTAAAATCTCTGAAAACCAGTTCTGCTTGTGGTCCTGACGGTATAGGCAACACCCTTCTTAAATACTGTGCCCCCTCAATCTCACGTTCTCTCACTGATCTGTTCAATCTCTGCTTATCCAACTCATATTTTCCAGATCCCTGGAAGAGGTCCAACGTGTGCCCCGTTTTTAAGAAAAGTAACAAACAGTCAAAGGAAAATTATAGGCCTATTTCACTCCTCTGTAATGTCTCTAAAGTACTTGAGCGTCTAGTTTATAACGTTTTCTATGAGTATCTAACCTCTAACAATTTACTTTCTGCTAAAAACTCTGGCTTTAAGAAAAACGATTCCACCATAAATCAACTTGTTAGCATACTTCATACTATTTACAGTGGCCTTGAGTTGGGCCATGAGGCCCGTATGGTTTTTCTGGACATATCCAAGGCCTTTGACAGAGTCTGGCACGCTGGTCTACTTTTTAAACTGAAACAATTGGGGTTTGAAGATCCTGTGTTACTATTTATAGAAAGCTATCTCTCAAACCGACTTCAACGTGTTACTATTGGAGGACAGACCTCACCTTGGCTCCCTATAGAGGCTGGAGTGCCCCAAGGTTCGATCCTTGGTCCCCTACTTTTCCTCGTTTACATTAACGACATCACTGTCAACATCACCTGTGACATCCGTTTATTCGCAGATGATACCAGTATTCTTGAAATTGTCCACGAACCAATGGCCACAGCTGAAAACCTTAATTATAATCTTATACAAATTCATCGTTGGGGCAAGCTCTGGCGTATGACATTTAATGCCATAAAATCCATCTCAATGACCTTCTCAGCTAAACGACATAAGCCAGATCATCCTCCCCTACTTCTTGGAAACACACCGATACCTGAGGCCACTCTACATACTCACCTTGGAGTTACACTCTCAAGTAACTTGTCATGGCACCAGCATATAACACGTATTGTTAATAAAGCCAGCCAACGGCTTGCTCTTTTACGCAGACTCAAATATAAACTCTCCCGCCAAACACTCATACGGCTGTACAGTACAATGATTCGTCCTATCCTCGAATATGGGTGTGTCCTGTTTGACAATTGCACTGAAAACCTGTCACAATCTATAGAAGCTGTTCAGTATGAGGCAGCCAGGATCTGCCTTGGCGCAACTAGATACACTCCACGTGTCTTACTTCTCGAAGAGCTTGAATGGCAAACTCTGGCAAATCGGAGGAAATACTTTAAACTTATTCTTTTCTTTAAAATGTACAATAGGTTAACTCCACAATACCTACATGATCTCGTTCCTCGTGACGTTGCATTCACTACTGGGCGCCTTTTGAGAAATCGTACTGAATTACGCCAAATTAGGTTCACCACCAATCGCTTCGGCGATTCATTTCTCCCGTCTGCTATCAAATTATGGAATAACCTCCCGGTTGATACTCGTCTCACCAATTCCCTGCCGCAGTCTAAATCTAAATTAAATCTATTACTCTTAAGTGTTGACAAAAAGCCCACATACTTTAAACATGGAAGTCGTTTTCTGAACATATGCCACACGCAGTTACGTCTTAACTTCTCTGTTTTAAACGCCCATCTACATCATGTCAATATCCTTCCAGCCTCAACGTGTGCATGTTCTCATACCACTGAAGATACGAAACATTACCTTTTGTTCTGCCCCAAGTTCACTGTGCAAAGGGTCCGTCTACTGAACACTGTGTGTCACTTACTCGCTCCAGGTGTAAATCCGACTTTAATAGTTCAGTGCTCTAGTGACATTTTACTAAATATTCTCTTGAAAGGTAGTGAGGACTTGCCAGACACTGATAATGTATTCATCTTTGAGGCTGTTCAGACATTCTTATCAGAATCTAGACGTTTCATCTACTAATTTAGTATATGATCTAATTATAAGTCTCCACTATCTGGCATCAATTGTATTATTCGTGTACAAGCCGTGAATTTAGTCTTCTGTTCTCGTCCAGTGTGTATTGTATATATTCCTGTGCGTCCTTTTATGTACTGGAGAGCCTCCAGATTAGTCTTTGTGTACTATTAGGCAATCCAGAGAAAATAAATATGTTTATACTATACTAAGCCCTTAACTAGACCCCTCCCCCCAAAACAAATAAACAAACAAAACGCAACAAAACAAAAAAACAACACCCCCCGGGCAAAAACTAACACCTCCCCCCCCCAAAAAAACAAACAAAAAAAAAACAAAAACAAAAAACCCCCATCCCCAAAAAAAGATTTAAAAAACAAAAACAAAAAAACAAAAAAAAACAAAAAACAAAAAACAAAAAAAAAAAACAAAAAAAAAAAAAAAAAAAAAAAAAAAAAAAAACCTGCGTTTGAGGTAGGATTTTTTTGTTTCGACATTGACCAAAGTAATTAGGTCAGGTAAAGAAAAAAAACAGGAAAAAATGACGTATCCGTTGGATCACGGGATCAACATCATGCAATCTACCACCAGGTCATATATGGACTTCAGCTGAATGCTCGCTGAATGTTGTTTTGTATTAATTGAATTGTACATTTAGGATTTTATGGTGACATCGCCATCGAAAATTGTCCTGAGAACTTGGCGAATTTTAACAGTTATTGAAGCGGCATGCGAGTGACTTGGATTTGCAGTCTCAAATTAAGCCCCCCCCCCCCCAAAAAAAATACTGCTACCGTAATATGATGTTTCCTGACGACGCAGCCTGTATTTCTGTATTTAATGATATTTAAAATACTACAGACACAACTACAAATTAAATTGCAGCATCTCTCTGTCTCTCTCTCTCTCTCTCTCTCTCTCTCTCTCTCTCTCTCTCTCTCTCTCTCTTTCTCTCTCTCTCTCTCTCGCTCTCTCTGTGTCTTTCTCTCTCTTTCTCTCTGGTATTCTCTCTGGTATTCTCTCTGGTATTCTCTCTGTCTGTCTGTCTGTCTGTCTGTCTCTCTCTCTCTCTCTCTCTCTCTCTCTCTCTCTCCCTCTATCTTAACTGTTCCAACAGTGATTTTAACAGTTACCATTATTTGACCTTTCCCCTTTTTCGCAAACACACAGGTTGTTGGGTCCGAAAACCTAATCAATGCATTCTTATTTTCTCTCCCTCTGAACCAGGGGGCGTTTCATCTTTAATTTGTAACAGGAGTGGCACAAGGGTTTGGGTCTGATGATCAGTATTTTACTTTCTTGCGTAAATAGAAGCATATTAGACAGGAGCATATGAATACGCATGATGCGCATGGGATTTTTTTTTCAAAGCTGTGTTCTTGTCGCACTTCCTATATAAACAAGTAATTTGATAAATCAAAATACCATAATACAAAATAACGACTAAACGCTATCAATGTCCAATATTTTGAATCTAAAAGACGATTTCAGCTCAATTCATTGTCAAAATGTAGGATATGTATAATTGTATTTGTGTCTTTTTGCCCAAAACCACTTCCTAGTAGTCATCTCCCTATTCCGCAGTCCGAACTCTTTACTCTCCATAAGCTAACCTGTCCCTGTCTAACCTATAAACATATGGCATCACTATTGTCCATATTGCACACGTTCCTCTGCAACATTTTGAGATAGGCTGTATCAGTCAAATAAATTAAAGGGTCTTCAGCGGGTAACTTTTCAACATTTTTCGGAGCCTATTACCCGTACATGTCTCTCTGAGTAGCGCCTCCTTGTCTTAGCTAAATATTCAGCAAGGACAACCCACATAATAATGAATAAATACGAACGTGGCAAATGATGAATTAGCTAATTCCATGAAATTTTGCTTATAAATGCAGAGCTTTATTATGAAAGAAGAATACCTGTCAAACAAACCATAATTACTAAATTTGTATAGTACAGGTTCAGATAAGAACAATTTGACTTACCCCTGAACCCATTTGTACCTTGTCTAGCTGGACAGCTTTTCATGGGTAAACCACCCGCCAGTGTATAACTGAAGTGGAAACAAGCTGGGGCATTATATTCAGTCCCAGTGGTTGTAAAATAAACAGTTGCAGCTATACCACCTGAACAAACCAAGGGAAATCCTAACTAGGACTGCAACAACGGACATCATGCACCAGATATGTAAAACAAACTCCATGATGACACCTACCCGTCAAACAATTAAGCTCTATTTCACTGTCAACCCTGAGTCAATGTAACAACGTAATGTGTCAAGTTTGTGACATTTGAGAAAATACTGTCAATTTTGAGTATTTTTTTTTAATTGAGTAAATGTGCATTCAGGCATGTCAGAAAAGAATGAAAGTCATTAGCATTTATGTCAAAAACATGTTATCAAAACAATTTTTCTTAACAGGATTTTAAGTACAATTAGACAAACATATAGCTATCGTAGGGGGCTGCTTGCTACCGATAGCAACCTGACAGAAAACATGCAAGCCTAAAATATCTGAAACTGAATATTTAAACAGAAAGATGCCAAAAGATTAAGTTAAGTAGCGAAACAGACAAGTCTAAAAACTGTAAATTATTGTAGCCAAACTTTCTAATGATCTTTGGATATTAACAGGAAAATTATAGGGCAAGTCAGAAAAGAATGAAAGTCATTTGCATCTAAGTCAAGAGAATATAATGAAAATATAATATTTCTTAACCAGATATCAAGTACAATTAGGCAAGCTTGTAACTGTCGTAAGTAGCTGCTTGCTACCTATGGCCCCTGGGGGTTTACCCTAACAGAAAACAAGCTAGTCTAAAATGTCTGAAAGCTGAACCTTAAAAAAGAA